>CAIGQW010000532.1:4999389-5035422 GCA_903798125.1 Danio choprae
AGAGCGCCACCTACTGTAAGTTTTGGTGTCACGTTTATCCATGACAGGCCTCTTACCCCCTTATCCCCCACGCCTCGATACAATATTATTAATGTTCAATATTAAAATATGGAATTACTTACCTCTCCAAATAATTTTCCTGCCAATTGTTAGCACTTTGGTCAAACACAGACAGAGTTTTGCTCGCTTCAGTTTGCAAAAGCTTCGACACGTGATTTTTCCGTCTATGCAAATGTAAAATAAACATTCAGTCTATCGATAAAAGTATCCTAAAGCATCGTTTAAACATACGTAATCAAATTAACTAACGTTACTCACTTTCGTACACATTCACGATTCTGAACCTCCGCACTAACGGTTTGTTCAGTTTGCACGAAGCCTTGTCTTAAAGTCCGGAGAAACTCACTAAGACCAGTAAGGTTAGCCATGATTAGTACAATGAGCTAACCTGCTGGCCTTTGACCTTACAAGATAACTTCACTAGAGGGCAATATAACTGAATAAGAACCAAACAATTAAAAGTTGTAATTTACAATTGAAATGTAGCTGCTGATTTTAGAATTAATGTAACATTAGTTTAATAATTTAAAACTATGAATATAAGTTATACAATCAAATTGGAAACAACTGATTTTAAATTGCTGACATTATTTAATTGTTGTTATGGGTTATTGCTATTTTATATATATATATATATATATATATAGTTTATTTAGTTATTATTTATAGTATTTCATATACTGACTGAACAGCTGTATTTATTTTGATGTATTAGTATTTCTATTATGACATTATTCTTTACAAGCTATCTGCAAACAATCCTAAATTAGCCTATTTCGCATTCCTTCTATGTAATGTCTAAATAATCTTTGTTTCAATTATATGTGTAGTAAGTGGAGGACAAGTGTTATTTCTTTAGGTTCTACTTAAGTGTGAATAACTACATCTCCCAGAATCCTTAGCATCTAATCAGGAAGTTGTTACGCAGTGCGATGGCAAACACAAACAGATAGTAGTACAACAGCCGCAGCGAGAAATAAATGAAGTCTCACTTATAGCTAAATTTCGTTGTTATTCGCCCATATTCAAGCGGAATGTCATGCCCATTCAATCACTCCGGTAAGACAAGACAACACGGCAATTTCACTGAGATTCATAGACACCTAAGTCTCTATATTTTCTTATATTTTCTAATGGTTATTTACCGAGCTGTTATTTGTAGGTCAAACGTCGAATGCATTAGCATTAAAACTAAACCAAACAGTAGGCAGGTACATGTGACTGTAGAGATATTTTATGAAGTATTGTATTAAGGTTAATCTGTGTTTTCCCAGCGGACCTGAACCCCGCAGTGCTGCCGCTGGACTGGCTCCTGGGCACCTGGCAGTCCGACGAGCCTGGCGAGGGGTCCTTCCCCTCCATCGCACCCTTTCGGTACACGGAGACTCTTCGCTTCTCACATGTAGGACAGCCTGTCGTCAACTTCATGTAAGTAACAAAATAATTGTATTTTATTATTATTATTTTTTTAACCATTGCGGTTTAAAGCAAGTTTACCATGGTTAGCTGAAACTGTAACCATAAAATCATTTTGTTAGGGTAGCTAGAAATAAAATGTAGTATAGTTCATATTTAATTTTTTTTTTATAGTTCATTAATTGTTATTAACATTTAATTAATCATGTGCACACTATAAGCTACAAATATTACAAAGAATATTAGACTCTTTTATAATCTAATCTGTTTTTCTAATCTCGTCAAGATTGTCATCAGACAGGTCTGACAGTCATGTTCTGTGTTTTGTGATAGAAGTAATATTGTAAAATTAATTTATGGTGTAATTTATTCATTTCAGTTTTTAAATGACATTTGGCTTTGATTTTGTAACAATTACAGACTTACAATTAATATATATATTAACATTTAAAAATATTTAAAATAAAAACAATTACCTCTTTTTTTTTACATATAAAATCCTATAAGTTTATCCTTCCATTTTCCAAGTGTCTTTTTTAAAATGAGGCCAGTCATAGGTTAATATTTAAAAACATCCATGAATTATAAACATTTCAGTTGAGATTTTAAACGTTTAAGTTAAGGGCATTTTTTATAGTTGTGTTCAAAATGGCCAGTGACTTCGATGGTCCGAAATGAAACCAAAGGCGATATTTTTCCAGTGTGGCACTGTTGTCAGGACATCCAGGCAAACTGTTGTATGAACACAATATCACACTCCTAGTACTGCAATATGGCTGTATATCACTGCTGGGAGGCTAGCTGCACGCATCCCAGCAGTGCTGATATTCAGCCATATTGCAGTTCTACCACTGAGCTGTTTTAACCCTTTATCAGTGGAAGAACCACATATGGTGATTTCATTAACATTAATTAAAAAAAGAATGTCATAAGAATTCAAAGTCTTGTAATAACCCCCAGTAACATTACAGGCTTTGAGTTTCAGGGATTATATAACAATTTTTGTAAATTGTTCATTTATTTCAGGTTTAATGCATTCCACGCCGAGAGCAAAAAGCCTCTCCACAGGGAGTGTGGATTCATCAGGCTTCAGCCAGGCACCAACAGGGTGGCCTTCATCATTGCACAGAACTCAGGTGCTTGATTTATGAAAATGTCTAAATCTTATAGGTTCATCTATGTAAATGTGCATCTTTTTAACCCCCTGTACATGCCTCTTCTAGGACTGGTGGAGATTGAGGAGGGGGAACTGACCGGACAGCAGCTGACTCTACACAGCACTGCTCTGGCCAGAACATCATTTGCCAAGCAGCCTCATGTTCAGCAGGTCTCAGTGTCTTCCCCTATTTCATACTGATCTTACATGATGCATGAATTGTAGTAGCAGAAGAAGTGTACCTATTTAAACAAATATTCAAAATATCTTAATTAAAATATATGTCTTGTGAAATCAAAATAATGCTTTTAGATGTTAATATCAGTATGTTAGTCTTAAGGATATCTGTTAGCTAGTGTGCCAAAATTAACATTTAGACTTCATACTTCAGTTTGTCTTCAAATCTTCTGACCATTCAAATGCTCTCTAGTATCTGACATGCCCTGCCCCCTTCAAGACGCTTCTCATTTGCTTTTCATTTGATGCCCTTGATCTGTAACACTATTGGCTGTTTTTAAGGGGAGGAGCTACTATATGCCCAGCCCTGTCTTTGTTTTAGTTAAGATTACTGTACTTCAAACTTTGGATAAAAAGGATAGTGTTAATTTATGTGCTTATTTATGGAAGCTTAAAAAGAAGGGCCACTACCCTTATACAGCATGAAAAGCCAGTTAATTGTTCATTTAAGCTACTCTTTCATTGTCAAAATATTACAAACACATCAACCAGATGACCATTTCTTAAATCTGAGGTACAATATTTAACATCACAGCACAGCATTGTTGGTTTACAAAGAAATCAAACAAACATAATTCTGTTGCACTACTACACTTGATTTTGGTTTTATTATAAAAAACAACAACAAGAAAACATGTTTAATGAGAATCTGAAATATTTGATGACATCGAAAAATAAAGATTTAGTATTCAAAAATGTTTTATATTTTACTTACACTTCATATTTTCAGATTTTTCATAGTATATGTATTAATTCCTGGACTTTTACCATAAACCGACATATCAACCATAGATATTTTAGAAATTAGGGAATGTGTTAACTAGCAACATTAGGAGTTAAGAAATGCAATCCAAATTTCTTTTCTTGGTGGGGCAGTTAAAGCGTAACAAAACATCATAACAGAAAAATAAAACTCCCAATTCATGCAAGTGTGGCGCACTTTATTTATAATAATGTATGTTAACTTTAATATAATACCATCTTTTTATTTACTGAAACTTAAAAGTAAACAGTTTGTTTAAAAAAAATGCTAAAGTTTTTTGTTTCCATGGTATATTTACCTAAAATTGCTGTTTTGTTACTTTAATCTGCATTAAAAAATGTTTTTCTCATTGGGTAAATATAAAAATGCTCTTTTAAGATACATACCATGTTTATATTTCTATTCATTCATTTTTTAAATTAATTATTTTATTTATTTAGTATTTTTTCCATTAATTTATTCCTCTTATTTATTTATCAGTCACAAGACTAGTATGCCCTTTTAATATGGACATGTTATGATATGTTATGTTGTGATGAAACAATGCAAATTTGATGCTATAAAGGAAAAAAAATAACAGTAATGATTTTTTTTTTTATCAGATCTCCAGGCACATTCAGTTGCGTGCGGATGGACGTCTGGAGCAGACGGTGTGTATGGCTCTGGAAGGACAGCCTCTGACGCAGCATTTGCACATCACGTACCGCAGGACTGAGTAACTCACTGTCGTGTGGAAGGAAAGGTGTGCTTCTGAACAGCACTTCAGTTCATGTACTCGTCTGACATCAAATATTGATTTCTATATTATTGCAGTCTGCAGGTAACAGTGATACATGTATGGTTATGAATGTTGTCTAAAGTAGGAGATGTGAACTCATCTGGTCGTTTAAATAATATGCTTTGGAAATATTGTTACAAATAAAGTTTTTTTTGTATAATGTATACTAGAGATACCACGATAAACCTATGAATGTATCTTTACAAATTTAATTTGTTTAAGCTTGTTTATGGCATATTTTGTTTCTGATGGGCATGTTGTTGGTTTTTATATCCATTTCCATAAGATTAAGTTTACAGATTAGATGTTATTAAAAATATGGCTCCCAGGACAACATTTTCTCTCCAGTAAAAGCTTATGAAAGAGGAAACTGTGTGTGTTTAACATGTTTAATATATTTAACAATAATTCAGGGATACATCAATTTGCGATAAGAAAATATACAGAGTAATAAACAACAGCTCATGGACAAAACATTTGTTTTTATCTTTTCTCCTGCGATTCATTAAATAAACTGAGTGCGGACCTTTTTGTCACTTGAAGGAATTTAGTCACAGCATCAAAGCTGTCAGGAAGAGTGTGTTACATTCAATTAAAAGAAAATATTCAAAAAGTGAGCATTTTAATTTTCAAAAGTACACATACCATTATAAAATATTATTACTGGAGTTTCAAGTTACATTTGTGTCGATGAAAAGTGCTATTTTTTGTTTTTTAATTTTATTTGTGGGGAATTTGTAGTCAATTTCAAATCTATGCTTTTGTTAGTATTTTTGGGCTTACTAACATTTTTAATTAAATTAATATTTAGAATTCATTAATAATGTTAAAATAGCACAATAAATCATCCCTTCTAAAAAATCTAATTAATAATAATAATAAAAGAACCATGGAAAATGTCCCACAAAAATATTAAACAGAGCAAACATTTCAAACTGTGCTAAATGCTGCTTGAGGAATGAATGACCATATGGACTTGTTTCAGAAAATGTTTCAGAAAAAAATATATATATATTTTAATGGCAGAGTAGATGAATCATATTTTATGAGCTAAACACAAAATATCCCTAATATGTCTTGGAGAAAATGTTTTATTTTCAGTACACACATTAAAAACTTTATTTCAAGATGTGTACAGCTGGTGACAACAGTGTTACACACAAACACACACACTGGACAAACTGAAAGTGCAAAGTGACACTCCAAACGTCATCTTAATTATGCAGTTTTGTAAAAAATCTGGTGACTGTCAAACATTACAGTTTTTCACTCATCGCTCCATTCATTCAATATAAAACCTCAGTATATGATGAATCTACACAACTCCATTACTGGTTTACCTTATTTCTGGCTCATATTAAACCAAAAGAAGAGAGACATCAAGTCACTCCAGCACCTTCCCCTCCACAGAGCAGTGTCAGATCATTGGGTTTGTTTCATAGTGTCTTTGAATAGTATGGTTTTAAAAGAAACAAGCAGGTAAAAGATGATTATAGTGCAGTTAAATCTGAGTGATTGTGCTGTGACCTTTTGTGAGGGGCCGTTTTCTCCACAAACAAGTTCTGGGAGGGAAAGATTCAGTCCTCGGTCAACATGATGAATTCGCGCACATGTCTACTTCGTTAAGTAGATGTACATAGTCTTTATGAATTCCCTCCATGTAAACACTGCTGTCGATAACCAATGGACATGAGCTCTAGAGTCCATGTTCACCACACATTTTAAAATGTCAACCTGGGAACAAAAAGAAAATGTTATTTAATGTGTCGTCACTGAAATTAAAGCTATAAAACTAAAGCAGGAAGTGATTAATAATGTTGCTTCATGCACAGGTCGACCATTTCACTTCACAAGACCTTAATAACTCGGGGGTTTTTGCTAGTAGCTGTTGATTAGCATTTAAAACATCATTCAGAACCTTGGTTTCAGGCTGCTAAAAAGAATGTTTTTTGAAAGTGCCACAGAACGCATTGATACAATTTGTTAAATTCTTCTCTATTATCTAAATAGAAGGTATGTGGGCTTAGGTAAGTTCAGAAATTCTCTAGAAACTGTTTTACAGGCCCATTTCCAACCCAGGGAATTGCCCTAATATGATATGGACATGTTTTGACAGCTAATATGACGGTGATTTGTTGATTTGCAAAAGTTTCAGACACCTTTACTGATATCAAAATGCTTTTTTGATGCAAAATTAATTTGAACAGCCAGTTTTTCCCCTTACGCTGATGAAGAAACTTGAACAGGCCCAGGCTACTATATTAAAGAAAATCTGCTCTGTAAAACTAAGTAAATTGCTAAATACTCTTGACACATGAAAGTGTAAAGCCTGTAGCCCACAACAAAGGTGGAAAGTTATTGCGTATCGTATTTAACAAACCGTTTACTATGAATTTTATGTAATTTTGCTCACATGGATAATTGAATATTAATCAGATGATGTCACTACGCTGCTGTGTTGTCAGCCAATTGCATTGCTGATCATGATTTCGTTGATCGATAGATCTGTCCTTCACAACACACGCAGTGATCTCAGATCAGTTCATCCAGAGATTTTAATCTGATTCGCAAAAGAATTTAAAGAACCAAATTAGCCAAATTTAAAGAACCAAATTAGCCAGAGATCAGTTATCAAGATTAAAAGATCCAGAATCTGCAAAATCATCTTAGATCATTTAAGCAAGGTACGAAGAACGGACACCAGATTATCACTCTTAGCCAAATGTCAAATTCATTCATTCATTGACTAAAAAGCTGAATTTCCATAGACTGTAATGAATGGAAAAACAAGACGCTGCTGTGCTTTGCATAATATTAAAATAGTTTGAGCTGGACTATATCTTTATATATCTAGAATATGAAAAGAAAAGAAATTTAAAGAAATAAGAGCACCCAGAAGTAGCCCATTTTGTAGCCAAAGCTCTTAAAAAGTGCATTTTCCTGGAATGTTTGCTTAGGTTAACAGCTACAGTGTTGGTGGCTGCATTTGACTTAAGTGATGGCCAGTTAGTGAGCGAGAAAGCAATAAAGTGGCACTGAAAAATACTTTCAATGTCTGGAAGAGACCTTTTTAAATTACACAATATTCCAGAAATTCCAAAATCCATGGGAACCCTGTATGGACATCAATGGTTATCGTTTTTCAACTTTCTTTAAAATAACTTCTTTTGTGTTCAACAGAAGCGAGAAACTCAAACAGGTTTGGAACAAGCGAAAGGCGAGTAAATGGGTGAACCGTCTTGGCTGCAGGTGGACAACATTTCTTTATTTACTTTAATGGCCTCTAGAGGTCAGGATAGCTCTAGGTTCAGTACAGAGGACGAGCACTTACCCATCCGCCTCTCTTTTTGAGCCATGGCACGAGACTTCTCCGCACAAACTCTCCCAGACTGTCCACAATAGTGTGCACCATGACAGGATGGCCCAGTCGCACACAGTCCACCGCCAGCCCAGCTGCTACAGCGTAGATGGCCACCACCTTACCCCATGTGATCCCTTCAAAGTAAAAGAAATTCTATGAGCAGAGCTTAAAAAGCATTGCCTTTAAATGGACAGTTCACCCAAAACTAAAAAAAACTACTGAATGTAATTTCAGTTGTACCTAATTATATAATTTACACTAAATGACAATACAATATTTCACCCATATTTTAGCTTTTGTTACACACTATACTTCAATATAAATCACTTTTGGGAATTTAATTGAACACCAAAATGTAACATTACATCTTTAACTCAAATGTATCTCCAAGGAATTAATTCAACATTCCCATTTCGTCATGCTCTTTCAACTAAGACGGGTCATTTGAACTACTCTTTGCTATAAATAATTTATCCATTAATATTGACATTGTTATATAGGATAGTACGGCTTACTGTGTACAGCTTAAACAGTTAAGCTGAAACCTGCACAACTACAAAGAGACGCAGCTCCACTGTGCCGATGATGTAACAGGAAGGCCAACACCATTAAGTCAAACGCTTCATTTAATGATGCGCCAAGAGGCAATGACCATTGTTTACGTTCCTTCATTCTCGGCTTTCATTTGAGATAATTCCTCACAGATCTAGAGTATATTATAGAGGACATAAAAGTTTGCAAGTAGATCACTGTGGGCAGAGAGAAGTGACGTTACCATGGTTGTGGACCACCATGAGCATCAATAGAAGCAGAACCAAGATAAAATATGCGACCAAATATGTACAATGGGAAGAATGTGGGTATGTCCTTTTTAGGGTTTTTTTTTCCATGTTCCGAAAAAAGAAGTTGTCGTTAAACCCTGAGAGAAGCTGATGATTAAAGTGGCCCTCTTAAATGCAACAATAGGTTCAAGTCAACTGCTCTTCCAGTAAAGACGATTGCACTGTAATTTAATAAAAACAAACATAATGAAATTAACGTCCAATGCTGTTCTTCTGAAGCTCAGACCCTGCTCAGGCTTACATTGCTTAATTTACATCTGGAACACATCCCACAATCTCTGAATTCACTCCATTTATAGTAGTCATGATGGCCTTATGTGCAGCTCAGCAGTTTATTTTGACCACAAAGAAAAGCCTTAATTAGGTACAGAATTAGCTGTAATAAATAATAATTACTAATGATAATATTTACTGTATTTATAAAAATATATCTATTTTATTTATTAATGCAGGGTCAGTGAGGTTGGTCATGCCCACAACACCAGGGGCACGTTTCAATAAGGAGGTCCAGCCAACTCTAAAATAAATCTGTAACTCTGAGTTGAGTTACTCTTCGATGGGAAACTCTGAGTAGGTTGACTGAGTTATGTTAAGTTAAAGTATTAAAAAAAAAAAAAAGCATTGTGATTCTTTCTCTAACAATTCTGGATCGATTCTTAAAAGTTCAGAATAAATTCTGTATTCAAATTAGATCACAACATGCGGGCCTGCACGGGCACGAGCTCTAAACAAACAAACAAACAAAAAAAGGTGCTGATAGATGCACATACGCATGCTGAAGAATTCGCATCTTTTGAACGGATGGATAATTAGCTCTGCGCTTCTGATCCGTTGTGTGGCCAGTTTCAGTACACCATTCAAATTCCTTCCACACTGAAAGCGAAACCTTTGGTTCGTTATAGACACAGTGAAGGGCTGCACTACTCGTCTGGTGTACCCGTGGTTTTATAATCACTAAAGGAGGCAGACAGGTTAGCATGTCACCATTATGGCACACTCTATTATGAGTGAAGGCTTGTGTTCTGCAAACGCGGGTTGTGAATGAACGTGATTAAGCCTACTGCACTGTGCTGCAAACTAATGAAGCATTACTAGTTTTAAAGCTTGCTTCATTTTTTAAGCTGAATACTAGTATCTTGCAAAATAACTAGTTAAATAGTATTTACTCATCATGGCAAAGACAAAAACTAGTTAGTAGAAATTAGTTATTAAAACTACTGTGTTGAGAAAAATATTCTGTTAAACAGCACTTGGGAAATATTTTAAAAGAATTATAATTTTAGAAGAGAGCTAATAATTTTGACTTCAACTGTACATTTCTTTCCTTAAAATAAATTCCTTAAAGTAAGTTTTAAAGAAGCAAATAAAAACTTTTTTTAAGAAAATTCATATGATTTTATGGAATATATTTGTGTTTGATAATTGCTCTTTGTATCTGCCTTTTTTACATTCAGAGCTTGTTCATCCTCAATGATTCTTTAATAAAATTAAATAAAATGATTTTTAAGTTTGCAGTTCTATCATACAGGGATTCCAATCATTAAAGACAAGCAAATAAACTCTAATTCTGGTTGAAATGTAACGTTGTAAAGACGTAAAATGTACAGCAGAAGTTTTTAAGAAGTTAGGAATCGTTTTGGCATCGGATCATGACCCCCAGAATCGTAATGGGATCATGTCCCTAAAGATTCCCACCCCTACTAAACATATAAAAAGCCATAATCTATGACAACGCCACTAAATTTATCCTCACTATTAAAATTTCACAGGTGAAGACTATACTTTGTAAGAAAAGCATTTTTGCAGTTTGAATCAATGAATAAAATATTTAGACATTGCTTGAACTTTAAAAAGCAAGATGGGACTGAAAGTAAAGTAAGTTACCATGGTAACAGTATAAGTTACTCTCTTTTAGAAACAGGCTTGGCTGACTCCTCTTTCTTGTGTTTGACATACCTACCATTCTGAGACAGAAAACTCAAGAGTTTCCCTCATTTCAAGGTTAACGTACGTTTCACTTAACCTACTTTCTAAAACAGGCCTCTGTTGTATTGTTATCCCACTCACTTACCCATGGCCATGATTTCTGTTGCTACTGAGAGAAAGGCATCTGAAACCACAGCTTCCACTGCTACGCTGATATTCAGCTGCTTTGCAATATTCCGATACACATATGGACGCATGCACTCCAGTTCATCACCTGCAAATCAAAAGCAAAACCAGTAACATTACTTCAATTCTGTTCCTATACCTTCTTTACCCTCCAAAACATGTACATCATAAACAGTCTCTCAAGAACTGCAAGTGCTAAACCACAAACATGGTATACACATTTTCAGTTTACAGTTGACATATTTCTTCAAATATGTTCGTGCAAATTATTGCTGCATTGCTACATTTCATTTATATCTACAACATATGTTTGGTTTGATACTGGAAAGTGCTGATAATATTTAAAATAAAATAGTTGTTATTTAGAACTTTTTTGGCAGAAGACAACAAAACAGGTGCTGTTTTTTTTTGGGGGGGGGGGGGGTAAATTTAAAAAATAATGTAACATTTGTTAAATTTCAATATATATTCATTTAAAATTTGGAAGTAATGTTGACCTCTACAAAATAAGCAAATATTAACATTTTACTTAAACCCATACTAATAATACAATCTTGACATTCATTGATATCCTGTAACATATAGTATATACCAGGGGTGTCCAAACTTGGTCCAGGAGGGCCGGTATTCTGCAGATTTTAGCTCCAACTTGCCTCAACACACCTTCAAGGATGTTTCTAGAAAGCCTAGTAAGAGCTTGATTAGCTAGCCCAGGTGTGTCTGATTGGGGTTGGAACTAAACTTTGCAGGACACCAGCCCTCCAGGACCGGGTTTGGCCACCCCTGGTATACACCTTTACAACATGTATTGTATTTACCTTGTTTTAATTGCATAAAGTACTCCATTTTTGCACTGACCATTGAACAAAATACCTTTCTGAAAAGCCTCTATTGATCTTTATATCTTCTTACATCGGTGTATAGCTGTGTCTTTTAGTATGTAAAACCTTGTGCTGTTAAACAGTACTTAGTTGTTTTAAAGACAATTACAATAAAAATCCATTCTATTCTAAATTTGCTCAAACACTGAGAGGTGTCTGTTCACCCCAAACCAAAATATTCAGAATAGTGGCCATTCAAGCGAAATAAGGTTTTTCGGTTGTTGAATCAAATCGAAAGAGTTGTGTGATCTGAATGCTGACCTCTGATTTTCAGTCATCTTATTCATTTAGATTACCACACACACACACACACACACACACACACACACACACACACACACACCTGTTGAGATCTTAATGGGATAGTTCACTGAAAAATGAAAACATACTTACTATTTACTTACCCTTACATGGTTCCAAACAAGTTTCCATTTTCTGTTGAGCACAAAAGAAGATATTCTGAAAAATGCTAGAAACTAGTTAACCATTGATTCCCATAGGGAAAACAATAACTGGAAGTCAGTGGTTACTGGTTTACAACATTTTTCAAAATATCTTCTTTTCTTCTAATTAAAACGGTTTTGGAACCAGTGAAGGGATCTTTCATATTTGCGCGAACTATCCATTAAAGTTGGTACTCACTCCTGCTTCCCTTACCCAGTTTAAGCAGCACCACAGACACCTCTACAAGAGCTCCGTGCGGTCCTGGCAGGTCCAGCTCGACTTTTGACCAACTCAGTCCTTCTCTTGTGATCCTGGAGTGAATAAACTCTCTACAAAGCTCCTTGGACTGAAAGACCAGCTCTTTCTCCGTGTGCGTGCGATCAAACACCTCCATCATCTCGGCGGCGAGCACGGAGGAGCGCGCGAACACGTTCATGTCCCGCATGTTTGTCTGACACGAGCACAAACTACCGCAACTTCACTGACTAAAGTCAAGTAGCCTGCATAAACAACCCACAGACTCCGTTAATAACGAGAAGCCCATTTCTACGGCGTAAATTTAGATAACTTCGAAATGAAACAGGTTTCCCGAAATCAAATAGCCAATCAGGCAAGCAAAAACGACTGGTCAGCCCAGATTAAACTCCCTCCTGAGCCATTGGTTTTAGGCTAATCGATCGATCAATCAACTTCCGCTGGTCGGTTTTATCATTCCTCTTCCATCTCGTGGGAGAACGCAGACTTTCTGTCATATTTTGGATCTGTCCTGAGGTGGCTTTTCATTCGTGCCCTCAATCGCACACTTAGCAGCAATTTCTCCCTCTCTCTACCTGGAACGCTTAGGTAACCACTAATCAAGCAAGTGAACGGCTTAGTCCAAATATAAAACAGTCAATGGCATCCAGATAGTCAGCGCTCACAATGCTTTTAGTTCAAGAACTATTCATACCAAATCAAATCTACACTAATCAACTATTCACATTTGCATGCATCAGACCTACATGCAATATTATCAAATCAAAGATTATTTATGTGTTCACCACAGTTCTGTACAGACATGAATGAAATAAAATCACAAGAAAAATAAAAAAGTTAAACATTATGTAATATTATCCTAATTCAATAAACAAAAATATATACAGAATAGCTCTCACACCATGCTAAACATATAGGTTTTTAAGAGAGACTTAAACTGGACTTTTTAAGATGGATTTAAGCTACAGATAATATTAAATAGGTTTATTAACTTATTAGAAACACACTCTGATTAAAAATAGGATTTATTTATTAGATTTTTTTTCAAAACAGACCCAGGTGTGGAGTCCATTCACATTAAGTGCCTATTTCATGTAGCCCAATGATTCTTCCCTGTAGGGATCAACGGGAAGTTCATTCATGCTTTGCTCTATAGTGGCTGACCGGGTAAGTTATTATCTGTCTATGTTTAGCAAGCTAATCCTCTCCAAACCAATGCATTGGTTTAAAGTCCTGTCTGACTCCTTAATAGATCTCTATGTGGTTTGGTATGTGCATGCATTAGTATAGACTAGCTGCAGTGGTAATACCACAATTTTTAAAAGGTATGATAATTCACTTCTTGAGACACTCTCTTATACTTAAATATCCATCATGCTTGATTTACAAAATTCCTAATCACGTGTCTCACTGTAATGGGTAAACAGTGGGTTACAGTATATGTGCATCCAGTATAGCAGTAAAGCTTTGACCCATAATGAACGAAATGGGATCCTGGACCACAAACCCATCATAAGTTTCAATTTTTTCACTTGCTGAATGAATAAGCTTTTCATTGATGTATAGTTTGTCAGGATAGGACATATTAGGTCAAGATTACCTTTAAAGTAGTTTTTTTTTTTACCTTTAAAAATTTACAATGTTTGTTTTGCTAGCTTACAGTGGCGCAGTGGGTAGCACGATCGTGTGGAGTTTGCATGTTCTCCCTGTGTTGGCGTGGGTTTCCTCCGGGTGCTCCGGTTTCCCCCACAAGTCCAAAGACATGTGGTACAGGTGAATTGGGTAAGCTAAATTGTCCGTAGTGTATGAGTGTGAATGGGTATGTATGGATGTTTCCCAGAGATGGTTGCAGCTGGAAGGGCATCCGCTGCGTAAAACATATGCTGGATAAGTTGGCGGTTCATTCCGCTGTGGTGACCCCAGATTAATAAGGGGACTAAGCCGAAATGAAAATGAATGAATGAATGTTTTGCTAGCTCACACTGTTATTCATAAAATAAATCAAATTTAAAGTCTGACCATTTGCTTCTGGATTTGGAGTGGCAATGGTCCTTAATTCTGTTCATGCAGTATATCTATTTCCTTAACCACGCACTTCTTACCGTTAATATTATACAATGGACCCTTCTCACATTTCCGGGTTTCTCCAGGTAGCGGAAGTCGTCATAGTTGAATAAACTCAGAGTGCAGTGAATGGGAGAGTACAACAAATCTTTTTACAATCCTATTTGGTGATATATAAAAGAAAAACTCCATGATAGTGTTATCAAAACTTTCAGAAAAAGGAAAAAAAAAACTTGTGTGAGACTGATAACGGCAGCCAGAAGAGAGAACAACATCAAATTTACTGTCCCACTCTAGACACTGCATTTCAAACACCTCACACAGGGTGTAATGCATACATAAATACATATAAATGTTCATAAGTTTTAAAAAAAATCTAAATATTAAAAACTTTCTAGGATTTAAGATACTGATGACCATTAAACGCATCATAACAGTCTTGTGGAAGGGGTCCATGATGCGCAAAATAAATCCCCACCCCTACTCAATATTCCATTTCAGTTGGAAGTACATCAACATACAGAAATAAAAGTCTCAGCAACTTCTGGTTCACACAGACTTTAAAGTTGCATAAATAAAGCATTTAGCAATGCATATTACTAATCAAATTTATGTTTTGAAATTTACAAATTTTACAAAGTATCTTCATGGAACATTTTACTTAATATTCTAAAGATTTTTGGCATAACAAAAATCCATAGACTTGATCTGGGGTGTTCTGCTCATGCATCAAGTGCCAACTGTGCCTTACAGTTCCCTTCCAGAAAACAATCTTGACTGAAGGAACCCATTGAATATTGACACAAATAGCCCCAGATTTCTAGCTATGCCACTGTTTAGTAAAGAGTATTTGTAATGTATCTGCAGTCATGCAGTCGGATTATTCTGTTAAGCCTAATGAATCTATTTAGTGTAGATTTCAGTGGACAGAAAAGTCACCATGAAATCAGTCTTGACAGATCTTATTTTTTTAGAGTATTCTGTATTCAGTAAAGTATACAGTTTAGTATGATTTTTTTTATGTGCTCTTGTAATGTTTATTCAAAAACTCATTTCCTCTGTGTACTGGCAATTTTAGATGTTAAAGTAAAAAAAAAATAACAGTATAAAAAACAAAAGAACAAACGTCTTGAAAAGTGTACAATTATTACACAGAAACATATTCAACAAATGAGTTGTGAATTCACAAAGATCTACAACATAAACTTGAAAATAATTTGAATTCTAATTTCTGTCCAACTACAACTCCCACAGTTCCTCATTCCTTGAATCAGAATCTACGCATGCGCTGTAGCTCCTATTATTTTGTTCTCCCGCAAGCAATAAATGAAGAGCCGCCCGAGCCTGCGTTAATCGTTATAAAACAATAACACGCGGAAAGTGGTTCGCTCGCACACAGATGCTTTCATACATGGAGTCACACGACCCATAACTGTCACTCTCGCCAGGTTGCGGGGTCCGCCATCGGGGGATTGGAGGCCGAAAACACGGCAGACGAACAGGACATGCAGAGGTGTTTTTGTATGTAAAAGCTAGCCAGCTAAGCAGGGGAACCAGAGTAAAACGTTGAAGAGTTTTTCAGCACCCCTCTTTTGGCAGAAAGGGCTACATCTGCTCTCATCCACTGAGATGGCGCACCTCCGCGACATGCAAAACCAGGTAAATCCGCCGCCCAGCCGAGGCTGATCATCCTGCATCCACCCAGAGCATTAATCTCGCGGTCTATAGCATCACATTGATGTTTGGTGAGGCTGTCATGTCATGACATTTCTCTCTTTTAGTATTTAAAGCTGTTCCGACTTTATGCTTTCTCGATAACCGTTTAATGAAGCGTCTGCTTATTTTAACATTTTAAGTTCATTTAAATTGTATAGATTACTATGTAGTTAACTAGGTTTTGTGCTTAAACATGTGACAGAGAGCATTCCAACAGATGTGATGTAGTCTGTGTAATAAAGTATAACTCTTCATTGATTTAAGAACAACGTCTGTACATGCATACATGCATACATACATGCATACATATATATATATGAGTGTGTATGTATAAACACACATACACATGTATGTATGTATGTATGCATGCAGAGCTTGACATTAACTTTTTTACCAGCCACTGTGGCTACTAGTAGTTTTCCAGTGTTACTAGCCACCCGGCATTTTCACTAACCACAATTTAGTTGGTAGGAAAATATCTTTTCTATGCATAAATTTGACTTTGGCATCCTAAAATTTCTTGATTTAAATAATTTGTTGTGTCCACATGCCTCCTCAACTTTCTAAGGTGTGCAGTTTTTTTCAGGGAAACACAGCTTAAATAGATCCAGACAAGTTTGCAGTTCCATAAGAAAAAACTAATTAAAACAAAAAAGGCTTTGAATGAGATGTGTACGAAACTAGTCTCATGTACAGGAGTTGTTGGAGCACAACAACCCTACAAATGTCTTAAAGGGGTGGTTCACAGTGTATTTTTAAGGCTTGGTTGTGTTTATAAGATGCAAAGCATTGAAGTTCATGCTTCACTTGTAGAAAATCAGGTTATTTTTTCATATATCTTAATTTGATTATATACAGCTACTCAGCTAACATGAAAACGACTGTCATATTTCCTAGTTCCTCCGAAAGACCCGCCCTCAAGAGGCTCTGATTGGTCAGCTAACATAATGTGCTGTGATTCACGGATCGGCTCCATGTCACCACGTCACGCCCCTACAAGCATGCGCATTAGTGCTGTGTAAACAGATGTTAGCTGCGTTAGCTGCCTGAATCAGACAGAAAATGAAGAGCACACGTCTGGTCACACCTCACACTTGCTCTCTAAAATAAAATCTGTAAATAAAAGTGTCATTCACATATATTCGGAATAAGCATGTGTAAGTAATATGAAACGTTCTCATATCTTTTGCGAGTTTGTTATTTGAGATGTATAACACACGGAAAGCTGCCGCATAATTAGAGAGACACTTTAAGCGGTCGCATAGAGAGACACTGCAGCGCTGCTGAAGATTGTGGCTGTTTACAGCGGTTTGACTGATAAATGTGAATTTTTAGCTAAAATTTTAGCTGTGCCAAACAGCATTTCCCGTTTTTTACATCCTTGTTTACGTCCTTGATACAACATACCGTTAATGCTAGAAACTGTGCACGTAATAGATCAATTTTAACAAATAAAAACACTTACAGGTTGTGGCTCACAATCCACAGCTTCGTCAGTTGGAGGAGTTTTTAGCCAAATCCAGCACTGAACTGGGAGAGATTCTGGAAGTTCTCATTTGTCAAATGCTAGAGCTATGTATTTATTATAATTCTCTGGAACATAATTAAAATTAAATTGTTAGCATCTCTCTCTTTGTGTTGTGTCCTTTGGAAGCCCAAATACAGAAACAGATCATGCTCTGTGGAAATAGCAGCGTTTGGACGGCATTTGAGCTTTCTCTGCTAAAACATTACATCGGTTCTGGTTGCGCCCCGTTGCAATGCAGGGTGTATGCGTGTGGTGAATGCGCGTAACCTGAAGCATTTATGATCTCACTAGCCCGGATGTATTTTTTTTGTAGTTCCCAAATTCGTTCGTTGTAGGCTTTGCTAAGCTAACTCTGTAAAAGCCAATGTCTCCCTTTGCATTGAACTTTGAGCATATTACATTCAGAGATGTTGTTTATGTTCACACAGCAACATTACACATCAACTAAAGTTTAAAATATAATATCGTAGTGGACCACCCCCCTTTAAATACAACAAGTAAACAACGTCTTTGTGTGGGAACCATATGTTTCACATTGTATCTGCATCACCACCTCGAGTGTACATTATTTTCCAAAATTTCTATGGCCCGTTTTTTACTTATTCTTTATACATGTATTAGAGCTGCACGGTTAATCGGAGGCAATTTTCATGAGCATTTTGTCAGTAAAGCCGGTTTTGTAAATCTCCAGCACCTGCTTTCAAATGGGGCATAATTTACTACACAGAGCCATATAGTTCACTGAAAACTATGCAAAAATCTCAGACGATTTAATCAGTGCGATTCTGAAATCATAAAATAATCATTGACATCAGTTTGCATCGCTTTTCAGTGATCTATGGCTCTGTGGTGCTGCTAAATCTGAAAGTACCTGAAATACTGATCGCAGAGCCGAGCTGTGCTTCCCTGTCAAGATGTGCATGATAATCACAGCTTTTACTCAAATGCGATTTCATTTCTATTCGAAAGAAGATTGAATATATATGTTTGAATTAGGGCTGCACAATATATAGTTTCAGCATTGATATCGCAATGTGCGCTTAATCTAAAATATTCTAACTAAAATGAGACAATGCAAAGTAAGAAAAGCATTTATTGCATTGTTATTACTGCACCTGAATAATGTAAGAATCCCCAGAAAACGGCCATTCATCTTGTAAAACTGTATTCATATCGTAATATTTATCGCAGATTTTGTCAATATCGTGCAGCCCTAGTTTAAATGAACGATTATAGTCTACCTTGTGGTAGTTCTGGCTTTTGATTTTGAAATAATTGTTTTGATATGCTTTTTCTGTAATATTTAAAATCAATCTGATTAATAGGAAGAAATAAAAGTTTGATTATAAACATAATTGTTATTTACAGCCCTAATGGATTTGCAAGTACATTTCTTATTATTGCTCAATTATAACTGCACTATTTATGTCTCTCTTAACACAGAATTCCCGGCTTGACCCGGAGGAGTATTTCACCAAGCAGGAGCGCATTGGGAAGGGGTCGTTCGGCGAGGTCTACAAGGGCATCAATAATCGCACTAAAGAGGTGGTGGCCATCAAGATCATCGACCTGGAGGAGGCAGAAGATGAGATCGAGGACATTCAGCAGGAGATCACGGTGCTCAGCCAGTGTGACAGTCCCTATGTCACCAAATACTATGGCTCATATCTGAAGGTACCCTCTCCCTTTGTTTGAGTCTCAGGCATCTACAGACAAACAACGGGATTTTAATAATACAGCAGCATCTTTTAAAGACACCATGAAAGAACTTGGTTAATGCCTGTTGAAATGGTTTGTCAGCATGTTATCCCAAAGAAAAAAAAAGCTATTTGACCAAAATGTTAATACATTGTTGTTTTCACAAGCAGAATTACTTGCCTTACTTCTTTAAACTTATGAATTATTGCATACATTTAGCCAATTAACACAGTTCTTCAAATTAATTCTTAAAATCTTTTCCTCTTAAGCACAATCAAATGTCATTATGATTTTCAAAAAGGTTTTAATTTTTTTAAAGGGGTGGTCCACTACGATATCATATTTTAAACATTAGTTGATGTGTAATGTAGCTGTGTGAACATAAACAACATCTCTGAATGTAATATGCTCAAAGTTCAATGCAAAGGGAGACATTGGCTTTTACAGAGTTAGCTTAGCAAAGCCTACAACGAACGAATTTGGGAACTACAAAAAAATACATCTGGGCTAGTGAGATCATAAACGCTTCAGGTTATGCGCATTCACCACACGCATACACCCTGCGTTGCAATGTTCCAAAGGACTTCCAAAGGACACAACACAAAGAGAGAGATGCTAACAATTTAATTTTAATTATGTTCCAGAGAATTATAGTAAATATATAGCTCTAGCATTTGACAAATGAGAACTTCCAGAATCTCCCAGTTCAGTGCTGGATTTGGCTAAAACCTCCTCCAACCGATGAAGCTGTGGATTGTAAGCCACAACCTGTAAGTGTTTACAAACGTGCACAGTTTCTAGCGTTAATGCTTATTCCGTGCTTATTCCGAATATATGTGAAAGACACTTGTCAGATTTTATTTTAGAGAGCAGGTGTGAGGTTCAGCTGTGTGCTCTTCATTTTCTGTCTGATTCAGGCAGCTAACGCTGCTAACAGCTTCTTTGTTTACACAACACTTGTAGGGGTGTGACGTGGTGACGCGGAGCCGATCCGCGAATCACAGCACATTATGTTAGCTGACCAATTAAAGCCTCTTGAGGGTGGACCTTTCAGAGGAACTAGGAAATATGACGTTTGTCGTGTCAATATGACGTTTGTTCATGTCAAAATATGTTGTTTTCATGTTAGCTGAGTAGCTGTATATAATCAAATTAAGATATATGAAAAATTAACCTGATTTTCTACAAGTGAAGCATGAACTTCAATGCTTTGCTTCTTATAAACACAACCAAGCCCTAAAAATACACTGTGGACCACCCCTTTAAAGATATTGAGAGTCACATATTGTCTGGAACTAAATCAAGTTTCATTCATTCATTCATTTTCTTTTCGGCTTAGTCACTTTATTAATCAGGGGTCGCCACAGCGGAATGAACCGCCAACTTACCCAGCATATGTTTTACGCAGTGGATGCCCTTCCAGCCACAGCCCATCACTGGGAAACATCCATACACACTCATTCACATCCAATACCCAATTCACCTATACCGCATGTCTTTGGACTGTGGGGGAAACCGGAGCACCCGGAGGAAACCCATGCGAACAAGTGGAGAACATGCAAACTCCACACAGAAATGCCAACTGACCCAGCCAAGGCTCGAACCAGCGACCTTCTTGCTGTGAGGCGATTGTGCTACCCACTGCGCCACCGTGTCGCCCCTAAATCAAGTTTGAGCTTTTTAAAATAAATCATTAGTCAATAGCACTTGATAAAGTGGTGAAAAAAAGCCTTTACACATGGTTACACATACTTAATCACATGGTTAGTGTGTGAAAAAATGGCACACGTGCACATACAGATTGCTAACTTGCTATCAACATACAGACTGGAGAGTTCATTTAAACAATATCACATACATAAACCATATAGAAATTTATATGATTCAATCAATAATTATTAGACAAAAAAACTAAAGTTATAATACAGCACATTCCAAAAATAAAACGAATAATGTAACAAGGAAAAAAACAAATGACTATATTAACAAGCTTGAGCTTCTTGAATAAATCATTTGAGCTAGTAATTGAAAGATTCCTTCAAAAAATGCAAATTGACTGTTTTGAATGAAAGATTCAGTGAATCTAGTACTTGACAGTAGGGTTGTCAAAAGTATTTTTGGTACCAATCGATAATGTAATTTTAAAAATATCCATTTCCCATGTTCTTAAACACAACTTATTGGCAATTGTGTTCATGTGCATATGTGTTTAAGCAAATGGGTAGTATGACTGTAATGTCGTATTTATTTTTGAATGACAGACCTAAACCAGCCAAAAAGCACTCTCATCAAAATGTTGTTGTAAAAATCTTGATTACATTTTTTGTCAGCTTTACACATTCCTAATGACCGCCATTTCTTTACTTTCTTATTGATCAGTTTTTATTTTATTGCAATAAATATCCTGTTTCAGCCTGAAGTACATTTTCTGATTTTATACATTCCTCTATGTTTACATACCTAGATACTTAGACTTAGAATACCAGATCTGTTATGAAATGACATTCTTCCAGGAACGAAGGTTTGCACCGAAAACAAATGTTCCAAAATAGGGCCGTTTTTTAAATAACTAAAAGAACCATTTACAATTTATGCTATAAATAACCTTGTGTGCAATGGAAACTTCTATGAATGTTAAAGGTTCGTCATATTGAAATGTGAACTCCATGTGCAACAAATGTCATGTGACACTTAAAAAAAATTTTTTGCTTGTGTTATTTTTGCCATTGTCTATAGGGAACTAAGCTGTGGATCATTATGGAGTATTTAGGAGGTGGCTCAGCTTTAGATCTTGTAAGTAGAACTACATCGGCTCTTCATCTATTGGAGTATTTTTTTATTATTATTATTATTATTATTATTATTATTATTATTATTATTATATTACATGCGTGTGTTCATGTAACATTAAAGGGATAGTTCATCTAGAAGTGAATATTTTCTGTTAAAGGAATAGCTCACCCAAAAATGGTCATTTGATGGTTTTAAACCTTTTTAAGATTTGTTCTCTTGAACACAAAAAAAGTTATTTTGATTATTTCTAATTTCTGGGACCCATCGACTTCCACTGTAGAAAAAAAATACTATGAAAGTCAATTGCTGCAACCTAATTCACCTGCTTTTACTAAGTGAAGAAAAAATCCATACTTTTGAGTGTGTAACGAGTATGTAAGCTTTGGGATACACTACTTCATCATTAATGGACTGTTATGTTGCTCATTTACGTGCCGTGTCAATCATCTCAACATATCAATCACATTCCTTTCATATTTTATTTTCTACCACATTTTTACCACATTCATCCATGCAATTATGCATTCAGAAGTCAATGGCCAAACACATCTTTATAAAAGCAAAATTGTTGCAGATGAAATATAACATGGACATATTATTTTAATGTTTTCCAGTAGGTTAGATATTAAGTAACACTCATTCAAATATCTTTACCAAAGCTCTCTACCAAACGGTCCTTTTTGCACGTCTGGCGTGTTTGTATTTTAACACTTTTTACCCGTGTTTGTAGTTCTAATCAGATTCACGTCTAACGTGCAATGTGTTAATAGTATGGGCAGTAATAGTGGTTAGAGTAAGCACAGAACAGCACTTCAATTTTCTTCCGAAATATTACACAAACTTTGGAATACTGATTTCAGTATACTATGATTTGGAACTTTTTTTTTTTTTTTCCAAATACAGTTTAGGATGGATAGTATGCTAATTGCAACTCAACAAATGGGTTCCAGCATTTTTCAGAATATCTTCCTTTGTGTTCAACAGAAGAAAGAAACTCAAATAGATTTTGAACAAGTGAAGGGTGAGTAAAGGATGACAGAATTTTCTTTTTTTGGGGGGGTTGAACTATCCCTTCAATAAAATGAAGGAATCTTTTTGTCTGCAGTAGAACATTTTAGCTGAAACTGTGGTTTTTCATATCATAATATAACTGAGACTGAGAGTGTATCGCTAGAAGGCACAGGTATTCATTTTTTTCTTGCCAGTATATGCTTTTTTTGACTCTCAAAGTGGTGACTGTAACACCACAGTTTCAGCTAAAATGTCCTTTAATGTTCACTGAAGAAGAAAAAAATTATAGATATTTTTTTGACTCTGACGTTAAATTGATCTTCTACCTTTCCTCCACACATCTCAGTTGAAACCAGGCCCACTAGAGGAGACGTACATCGCCACTATACTGAGGGAGATTCTGAAGGGACTGGAATACTTGCATTCGGAAAGGAAGATTCACCGTGATATCAAAGGTGTGATCACCCACACGTCTGCCTACTCCATCAGGCCAGCTAGCAGTGGCTTCATTTTTATAGTTGATCGTTTGATTACAGTGCCGATGATTCACATTTGTGTCTTGTCGCCGCAGCTGCCAACGTGCTGCTGTCTGAGCAGGGCGACGTGAAGCTGGCAGACTTCGGGGTGGCAGGACAGCTCACAGACACCCAGATCAAGAGAAACACTTTCGTGGGGACTCCTTTCTGGATGGCTCCTGAGGTCATCAAACAGTCTGCGTATGACTTTAAGGTGCGGAGATCCAAATGAATGGCGCTGAGCATGCAGTAGAGCAAGCTGAATATTAATGAGGCTGCAGAGCTGTGAAAACACGTTCAGCAGAAAGGCTGGAGTGGTAAAACTGTTCATCAGTGCTCTTTTTTTTTTTTTTAAGTGGTAGGCATGGAAACCAGTTATAAGTACGTTTTAGCATAGTAGCAGCTAATTATTATTATTTTTCTCTGAAAAGTTTATATAACGTTCACTTGTGGGAATTTTTCATTACTTAAAGATGTTTGGTTTGTTTTTTTGGCTGCAGGCAGACATTTGGTCCTTGGGAATTACAGCTATAGAACTGGCAAAGGGGGAACCCCCAAACTCGGACCTGCATCCAATGCGAGTTCTGTTTCTCATTCCCAAGAACACTCCCCCAACGCTGGAGGGCTCCTACAGCAAACCCTTCAAAGAGTTCGTGGAGGCTTGCCTCAATAAAGACCCTCGCTTTGTGAGTATTTGAGTTATGTGACCGGATTTCCCAGGTTGGTCCCAATATACAGTACAGGCCAAAAGAATGAAGAAGTTTTTTTTTTCTAGCAAGATCTGGCTACAAAGAATATGATATGTATTTGAAGGGATAGTTCACCCAAAAATGTAAATTCCCTGTTGATTTACTCATCTTCAGATCATCCAAGATGTAGGTGACTTGTTTTTGTTTTTTTTTGCTGTTGTTGTTTTTCAGTAGAACATTAAAGTCTGTGTGAAATCAAAATTGACAATAGAAAGAAGCAGCCATTGACATTTATAGTGGGAACTAGAAATACTATTCAAGTCAATGGCTGTTTTTCCCATTAAAAATCTACTTTAAAGTCTGCTTTCATTTGGACTTTTATTTAAGTATGTTGATGTACTTCCAACTGAAACAGAATATTGAGTAGGGGGTGGGACTTTCTTTTGTCCATCATTCCCAAATAGCAAACTAACAGTAAGAGGGGAAAGGTTAAAAATATTGTAGCTGAAGCCATCAAACTGATGTCAACAGAGAAGGACCACCACTCCATACACAGAAGCAAATGGTCAAATTTTGAATTATTTATTTATTTTATTATTATTTTTTTTAATGATTTTTTTTTTGGGGTGGGGTTCATCTTTATTGTATAGGACAGTAGAGTTGAGACGTGAAAGTGCGGGGACCAGAGAGAGGGGAACAGGTTTGAGTGTGTCCTTGCTGCAGTCTGTAGCACGATGACGTACTGGATCAGGAGGCGGAGTTGGACGTGCATTTGCGAGTGGTTGTTACTAGAAACGAGAATTCATTCATTCATTCATTTTCCTTCGGCTTAGTCCCTTTATTCATCAGGGGTTGCCACAGCGGAATGAACTGCCAATGATCCAGCATATGTTTTACACAGCGGATGCCCTTCCAGCTGCAACCCAGTACTGGGAAACATCCATACACACTCATTCACACACATACACTACGGCCAATTTAGCTTATTCAATTCACCTATACTGCATGTCTTTGGACTGTGGGGGAAACCGGAGCACCCGGAGGAAACCCACGCCAACACGGGGAGAACATGCAAACTCCACACAGAAATGCCAACTGACCCAGCCGAGGCTCGAACCAGCGACCTTCTTACTGTGAGGCGACAGCGCTAGCCACTGCGCCACCGCACCGCCCTCAGAAACGAGAATTATTTATATTAATTATTAAATTACCCGTTACATCGTGTGTTATTAACATCTACACTTACCCAACTCTAAAACCCAATCCCCACAATTATTAATGTCTAAACCTCCCCCAACTCTAAACTCAACCATCAAAGTAGCATGGGCGTTACAATGTCCACTACTACAAAAGTGTATTATCAGAGGATTAACTTGCACAGATTAATTGTTCACCTTAAGAATAATAATGTGAGCTAGCAAAGTAAACATTGTAAATGTAGATTTCTTTAACGTTCTACTGAAGAAACAAAGAATGTTGGAAAAAAGCAGCAATCGATATTCATAGTGGGAACAAAAATTACTATACTAGTCAATGGCTGTTTTCCCCCCCCCCAACATTCTTCAGAATATCTTCTCTTGTGTTCAACAGAATAAAGAAACTCAAACAGGTTTGGAACAAGTGGCGGATGAGTAAATGATGACAGGTTTTGGGTGAAGTATCCCTTTAAGATATAAAACATCAATTGACAAACTTTTGACCAGTAGTATGGCTATTTTGCAAATGACATGATTAAGCATTGGTTGTAGTTGGACATCTCAATATTTCCCAAGTAAGGCCATCATAACGTTGTGTATTCTAAGCAAGGCATGACTGTGATCTGGTTTTATGCAGCGGCCCACAGCCAAGGAGTTATTAAAGCACAAATTCATCACTCGATACACCAAGAAAACATCTTATCTGATGGAGCTGATCGACCGATACCGCCGCTGGAAGTCTGAGGGCCACGGAGACGAGTCTAGCTCTGATGATTCTGACATGTATGCCATCCATCCATTTATAATGCATATTCTGTATGATCAATAACCGTGCTGTAATTCATCATAATCTATTATTCATTTCTTATTACCTGAGAACCAGCCTTTTAATTAGAGCTCTGGTATATTGATCCTCTTGAGTTCTAGCCATGGATTGAAACCGTTCTCTGTTTCTCCTCGTACTCGAACAGGGATGGAGATGGTGATGACAGAGACCAGTGTCCCGTGTGGACGTTCCCCACAGTACGGCCCAGCTCCATGAACAAGCTCCAGAAGGGCTACACAAACACAGACTCAGAGGTGACGAGTCCAACATTAAAACCCCAAAACTTAAATGGTGTAAAATATCATTGTAAAATACATGACACCAAAATTTATAAATAATTCAATTTCTTACTGTTCATGATACATTTTTCATACCGTAACAAAATAATATTACATTAAAAATCATTATAAATGCAATCAAAATGTACCATTTATGGATGTGATTTAATTTTCATAAAACAAATATGGATTTCCATTTTTATAGCTTTGGAGGAATGATTTTAAATTACCACACCCCCATAATTACCTTTTTAAAAATAATAATATTGTGTTTAAAAAGTGCACATTAGGAAGCTGCTGTCAGAAATTTAAAAAATATTCTCAAAAATATTAAAATTATTGTTCAATTTTTTTTTACTTATTAGCCTTTTGTACCCTAAGCGGTCGCTCACACAGAACTCGTCTGTCTAAAATCATGAAAAAAGGAAAGAGTTTAATTTAATTTAATTAATTTATTTTTAATAAAGCACCTGGTCCACCATGTCAACATAAATCAAAACAGTTGTTATGCCAACTTGTTATTGTAAACAGAAGCTTGCAACGCTTGCCCCATCTCTGAGTTCTTCTGATTGGTCCACTGCTTTGCAACTGACATTGATGGGGCCGGTAAAGATTAAATTATTTTAATTTGACACCGTGTCTTAAAAACATGTGCGAGTTGCTGCAAAAGACACAAACGTAATGGTAATGAATCTAACTGATGATGATCTGAGGTTAAAGTATGAAAATGATCTGAGATTCATGCGTTGTTTTGATATTGTACAGGTTTATTCTGTATAATCATGATAGTCATTTTATTAGGTGTTCTAAAGGTCTTAAATTTGATGTTAAAACTCCAGATATCCCATTCTCTTTTTTTCTACTTCTAGTTAAAGCAGTGGTTCTCAATACCTTTACTTAAGTCCTCGGCCCCCCACCCCACCCTGCACATTTTGTATGTCTCTCTCTTATTTGACACACACTGATCAGGTCATGGGTCTCTAAGTAACGAAGACATACAAAATGCGCAGGACGAGGATTGGAATTGAGAACCGCTGAGTTAAAGTATAGTATTTGATTAACGTTAATGTCATAAAATGGGAGCATTTACACTGCTGCGCTAAATGAACATATCAACACCATCTTTGTGTCTAATTATGCGTTTAGCTTCCCTCTTAAAATAGTTAAAAAGTCCTAAAAAACTAATCAAATTCAGACATACGTAAGATTTCAGAGTAAAAAAATGGCTCAAACTAAAGATGACTTTGCACGTAATTATTATTACGATATACAATGCTGTACTGTAACAAAGTATTTTAAGATTATTACTGCATTTAACTGTTTGTTTGTTTGTTTTTTTTAAGTTGTTAAAGCTGAGTTACGGCTTATTATTGTGAATGGGGATTAAATTTAGGTCCCAACATTGTTTGTGAAGTAAATCTGCTGTAACTGAGCTATTTTAGACAACTGTGTAAAGTGCTTGTAAGTGGACATGTCCATGTATGTGTATTAGCATCTAAAAGGGGAAGCGATTTAGTTAAAAAGGGAACATAATGTTCAAATAACACAAATGAATGGCTCTGTATCTTCCCTGCTCCTGTAGCACATATCAGATATAAAACTGGTATGTTTGCATGGCATTCTACATAAAATTGTAACACTGTTTGTATTGTTTGTTTATATTTGTCAGCAAGTTTACCGGCATTCTTATTATTTTTAAATGTGTGGTTTATTTGGTTATTTTCACTTTTCAATTTGGACACATGAATTATCATTTAATTACCAGTAGTGTTTACTAGCGAATGATAACTTTTGGCCATAAATTATTATTAATAGTAATTGAACGTTTAATTTTTTTTTAAAATCTAGTAATTCAGTAATTATTAAAAAAAATTAATTATTAAAAATTAAGTAAAATAGAAAAACAGTACTTTTATGTGGGAGTGTTTTTTTTTCATTGGTCAGACTTTATTTTATTGTACAATTCACGTTATTAACAAACCATTAAGATTTTTATTAACTACGTTTTTTAGCTCAAACTACTAATTAGCTGCTTATTAATAGTAAGATAGGAGTTGGGTTTTGGTATTGGGTAGGATTAGGGATGTAAAATAAAACCATACTTTTATAAATACTAATACTAAACAGTTAATATCTTATTAATAGGGAGGTAATAAACCAGTAGTAAATGGTGTGAATTGTTATATTAGGGTTTCTGTACATTTACTCATGTAACTGATTTCTTTACTTGATCCACTTGATTGTTGTTTCCCATGTGAGTACACTGTGTTGCTATGAATCTGAATTATAAAAGTGTACTTAATACAAATAATAACAATTAAAAAAGAGACAATGATAAAAATGTTCCTTTTTTACAGCATCAGCTGTATACTGAAATACCAGCATGTTTTAAATCCCTGCATAAACATGAATGTTTTGTTTGCAGGCGGCTGAGACAGTAAAGAGACAGCCCAAATCTCAATGTCTGTCAGCGCTGGTTTCTCCGATCTTCAGAGAGGTAAAAACTCATTCTGGCTTCCTGTTCATAATCAGACACCTTGAGTGTTGTTCTCACTGTTAGCTTTATGCTTTATCACAACGGTATCGGATAAAGCAGCAGTAAAGTGTGATAAGCTGTATATATGGCAGTGTTAAGTGTGTTTGTGTGTGCTGTCCAGCTGAAGGAGAAGAGGAGAGCGTGTGGTGGAGGAATGGGTGCCATAGAGGAGATGGAGAACGCCTTCAATCTGGCAGAAGAGTCCTGCCCGGGCATCTCTGACCTTCTGGTCACACACATCATGGAGAGAGTGTGCAGGTCAGCAGCACATCTGTATGGGGAAAAGCACTGTGGTTTAGGAAATATAGGATCATATAGGTGTAAATCTGTCACATTATACTCTAATTAAAGATTCAGATTAGGGCTGGGTGGTTAATTAAAGGTGTTTTTAGTGTGCGTTTTATCAGTTAAGCCAATTCTAGTAAACCTCCAGCACCTCTGGCTTTTTTGCTATATGGTTTGGCCTTGATATCACCAAACATGCTTTTTGCATTGAGAGGTGCCTTTTTTTTAATGGCTTACTAATGGCTGCGAACATTTTGCGTGCTGCTTATGCACGCCTCGTGTTTTAACTGCCTGCTGCGCCTTACATTTTTGCCGTTGCGTGCTGTGCACCTGCAGTTAAAAAAGTCAACTCAGAGCGAAAAAAACAACAAAAAAAGCGCCATGTGTCAGTTGCGTCTTTTTCATTCTTCAATCAAAAGGAATTTCCATTGAGGTGACAGCAGTGTTTGTGTTGTCAAGACTACTATGGAGACTTTTGAAGTTATCCGGAGCTATATGACTTCACAAATCTTGAATATCACAATATTACTAAATATTACAATTATAACAATATCAACAGCAACACTCGCGCACAATATGCAGCTGATTCAGTCGTTGCCTAGTGTCAAAAAGTGTGTGCACGGCACTTTTTTTATCTTGTCAACAAAAAAGCAGTGCAGTGCGGCTCACCATCTCAGAAGGGAAAAGCGTATTCTGCGTTGTCGGGCCCTTATAGTACACTAACAAGCTACTCAAAATCGAAATTGCTTGGATTGGATGATATTTAAACAGATTATTGTTCTGAGATAATGACAGCTGTTTGTGTTAGTTGTTGCAAAAAGGGCTGAAAAAAACAGCTGCAGCCAGAAGTTAATAAGAATTATTTATATTATTTATTAAAATAACCATTTAATTGTGTTATATTAACGCCTACCCCAACCCTAAACCTACCCCTCACAGTAAATGTCAAAATATTAATTATTTCTGTACACTGTCAAAACCATTATGCTATATTTCTGTGAGTTTCCACAGCTTTACCGTTTGTGATTTTCCTGTGTTTATTTTCATGGGTGTTTGGAGTTTTGACATCATAGCGCCCACTGGCCTTCGGAGGAGATTTACTAGTGATCACACACAGCTTTGTTGAATTACGGGTGCGATTTCATTTCTATTAATCACCCAGCCCTAATTTAAGTGCATAGTACTGAAATCCTTTTGTAATTGTTAGGGTTTTCAGAGATCACAATGCTGCCAGGCAGACCCAACCCTAAGTCAGAATGACCTTTAAAGCCTCATGCTATGTTTAGAGATGTTTTTTGACATCCATGCCTAAACAATTTTCATTGGTACACACACTTTACGCTTCTGACACTCCCTTGTTGCACAGAAATAGTAGTCATCCTCACGATGTTTTCTTGTGCACTTATTGTGTAAACTTTTCCACTTCTGTTAAAGTTCCTCCACTACAGCACACAAAGTCACAAACCATGAAAGAAAATAAAGTGAAATGACACTCACCATTGAATCCTATTTGATCTGCACTTCCTGTGTGCTCTGCTGGACAGTTTGCTTGAGCCACCACGTCCTGTTTTACTGTAACATCTCAAGGCATAAGAACAAAAGTGGCAATCTGATTGGATGACCAAATTTTAATGGTGGACTTCAAACCAAAAAAAAACGTTTTGTTTTTTCTTTTGCTTTGTGTTTTGCGTGTCATATGTGCACTCACTTTTCCACACGTTGTTTAGTCACGTGCTGTGAAACAGATAAGATAATCGTCCCAGTTTTCACAAACTATGGGACGGTTTGTAATAGTTAAGACAGCTGGAACCACACAACCATTAGTTGAATTGTCTTTAAAATAGGGAATGCAAGGTTTTTGTTCAAGGTGCCACCCATATCTATCAATTAACACAAATGATCTAATGATGTTTGAGCACCTGTTCGTTAGACCAGGATAGCCTGTCAAGCCTGTTTGATTTGTGTCTCTGAAGGTCTGTTTGATATTTGAAGGACACTAGCCTCCATTGTGTTTTTTCAAGCGTGACAAATAACCATTCTGAGCATCATTGCCCTTTTGAGGACTACTGTCAAACAAATAGTCCGTAAAAGACTACAGATTTTTTGAAAAACCTACTTCCACTAGGTTTTGCTCTGCATCAAGAGACCCAGTGTTGTACAGATCGCTAGATTGCCTATGTCCTTCATTATCGAAAACAAGATTAACAGGATCATTTACAAAATGGGCGTGGCCAAATATTCTAAAATGCCTGCTATATTTAAACATTCACAAAATTAGATGAGCACATGCCAACGTTATTCTAAGGATGTCAACTTTGGGTTAACAGTGTTACAAATGCACTAAAATTCCAAATTTCAATGGCTAAAATTAGGTCTAAAATGATCAAATTGGGTGGCACGGTGGCTCAGTGCTTAGCAGTGTCACATCACAGCAAGAAGGTCGGTTGTTCGAGTCCCGGCTTAGCCAGTTGGCGTTTCTGTGTGGAGTTTGTATGTTCTCCCCTTGTTCGTGTGGGTTTCACCGGATGCTCCGGTTTCCCCCACAAGTCCAAAGATATGCGCTATAGGCAAATTGAATAAACTAAATTGGCAGTACTTTATGAGTGTGTTTGTGTGAATGAGTGTGTATGGGTGTTTCCCAGTACTGGGTTGCAGCTGGAAGGGCATCTGTTGCGTCAAACATATGACGGAATAGTTGGCGGTTCATTCTGCTGTGGCGACTTCTGAAATAGAGAGCCTAAGGAAAATGAATGAATGATCATCACAATTTTAGGTGTAATGCCTTTCTTTTGAAAAGCTTGACGTATATGCCATCATAGCTGCTTTTTGATTTACATTTGTTTTGTATCAGGTTTGCTCTGAACGGCAACACCACGCCATCGCCACGGTGAAGCTCCGCCTCTGCAGCCCCGCCCCAAACCATCAGAGCCCCATCAGGACCACAGCACAGCTGGCCATCCTCACCCTCTCTCTCACCCCAGAGATCTTTTAATTAGTTATGATTCAATATTTTTACAGTTTTCTTTATAGAATGGAAAGTATTTAAGAGAAAAAGCCATGTCATTGAGCAAACTGTGTTTACCTGTTAGATCAAAATCCTATTATAAAGTGTTTATGGAAACATTGCGTTTGTGTGGTTATTGGTGCAAACTGTGGACAGTTAGTATTTATTATTTTTTTTTAATGAAGCAATGTTTGTCTTGCGGGCTCACGGTGGCGCAGTGGGTAGCACGATCGCCTCACAGCAAGAAGGTCGCTGGTTCGAGCATCGGCTGGGTCAGTTGGGATTTCTGTGTGCAGTTTGCATGTTCTCCCCGTGATGCCGTGGGTTTCCTCCGGGTGCTCCGGGTTCCCCCACAATTCCAAAGATATGCGGTACAGGTGAATCGGGTAAGCTAAATTGTCCGTAGTGTATGAGTGTGAATGAGTGTGTGTGAATGTTTCCCAGTGATGGGTTGCAGCTGGAAGGGCATCCGCTGTGTAAAACATATGCTGGATAAGTTGGTGGTTCATTCTGCTGTGGCGACCCCAGATTAATAAAGGGACTAAGCCGAAAAGAAAATGAATGAATGAATGTTTGTCTTGCATCAATAAACCGTATAGCTTGATGAACATACTCGATTATATCCGAATCTAAAAACTGTAAAGCAACATTATCACTGCACTTACGCAAGCAACCGTGGGTTCTAGAAACAAGCGCTGGATTTATCAACTATTTTACAGAAGCCTTTTTATCAACAGCTTTCTTTTACACATTTGTATGTAAAACTTTTTTCGTGTTCTATGAAATCCTAAATGGGGCTAAATGGGAGTCTTGAAACATAATCAGGGAGGCACCATTAAGAAAATTCAATCATTTAGTATAAATCCAAAGGTATAAGCAAAATGTGATATTGATATTGGAAATAGCTTCTAAAAAAGGGGCCTCCTACATATTTTGGCCAAGGAACAAAGTGATATTAGTGTCTTACTGTATCCGTAACATGACTGCCTTTTTTTAGATCGTCTCTGCACACACTGAGTCAAACCTTGAATGAGATTGAGAATGCAGAGGACCAATATCTATTCATCAATGAATGGCAGTATGTGTCTCAGAGCCCAAACACATCACACTGGATTATAATCGGCCCTCATTGAGCCCACATTTATGTAGCGCTAATATATGCAAGTAAAGGAATGAAACTTCAAATTATCCCATTACTGGCAATTTTCAAATGATAGCCTGTCATCAAGGTTTGTGTAATTTGAAATGTTTTGTTTGTTCAACCCTTGTGTTGTTTTGTTTGATTTATTTTCCATAAAATTGAGCTAATGCCAAGAACATTACATTAATAATAAATATTCATATTCACCTCGGTGGCGCAGTGGGTAGCATTGTCGCCTCACAGCAAGAAGGTCGCAGGTTCGAGCCAGCCTCGAGCATTTCTGTGTGGAGTTTTCATGTTCTCCCTGTGTTTATGTGGGTTTCCTCCAGGGGCTCCCCCACAGTCCAAAGACATGCGCTATAGGGGAATTGGGTAAGCTAAATTGTAGTGTATGTGTGTGAATGAGAGTGTATGGGTGTTTCCCAGCAATGGGCTGGATAAATTGGCGGTTCATTTTGCTGTGGCGGCCCCAGATTAATAATGGGATTAAGCCAAAAAGAAAATGACTGAATGATCACCCTGCTGAAATAAACAGCTAAAACTAGCCTAAACTGGTTGGCTGGTTTTAGCTAAAAGTAGCTAGTCTCCCGGCCAAGCTGGCTTTAGATGGTCTCTCAGTCTGACCAGGCTGGTTTTAAGTTTTTTTTATTTGTTTTGTTTCTTCCCAGCAGGGCACCCTCATTTTCTTTTGCATTTTTTTTTATTCAGAAAAGCACCAAAGCAGATTTACATTCAGGACTAGCCTACACTCCCTCAAATGGTTTTGATTTTGACACCAGGTTTGATTTTGTTTGCAGTGTTTGTTTTGAGTACAGCAGGTCGAATTAATGTAAACCATCTAGTTATAACGTTGTGAGGTCTTACATGTATATACTAAAAAAGAAATTAGAACGTGTATCAGTGGTAGTTAAAAAAGATAAAGCGAAGATATCTCAAAATGGTCCTTAACACTATGTTAACCTTGATTGTCGTGTATAGTTGTGTATTAACGACCTCTAGCGGCCAAACTGCAGTCAAGCTGTCCCCCATTTTGACAAGTCAGTCAGAGTTCTGAAGCGCCAAAAAAAGAAATGAACACATACAGCCAACCCCAAAAGTCAATTTCAATACAAAAGTTTATTATATGATGATGGATAATAATGGTTTAATAGAAAGTCCTCAAGTAAAACTGGAATGTTGACAACAGATTTCATGACCAAATAAGTAACGCTCAACTCTCTTCCAGTCGGATTTTGTGTAACAGATATAATTTTTCATTTCAACATTTTTAATCAGAAATATGATATGGAGGTTTGCTTGAACCACAGGAATAAGCATAAGTTTTCATCCACATGTCCCAAAAAGAAGGTAAAAACTCAGCATGCTTCAAAGTCAAAGAGCACAACAAACGTATCGAAATTTCACATTGCACTCAAACCAGAACAACGTCTGACAGCAAATACATGACAGAATCCACTCGGCTACAATTAAAACCAGCAATATGACTATTAAGGTCAGAGAAAAGCCTCTTCTCCTTCATCAGACGGCACAGGGAATGAATCATGGGTCACAGTTTTATGCTTTGCATCCGTTTGGGGAACAGCGCTCATATTTCAAGACTTCATGCAGGGAAGAGAGAAGTACTACAGAAAACGGCAATCTCTCTGGCAACACTTACAAACAGTATAAAATGATTTCTCCAAACACAAGGTGCAAAACCCGCCACCGTGACTCTCAATTCAACAGCTGCTTGTATTTTCACAGTGTCTCTTTAATAATAGATGGGACAGAAACGCCTTCGAGGTGTTTTGGAGCTACGCTACTATTAAAAGGTGCTTTATGGTCCTTCCCAGCAGCACTTGGCTTTCATAACAGAAAAAAAACACGCTTTTTCTTAATTACTCATGGTTGTTCTTCATTTTAGGTTAATGGAAAGATAGCTGGATGAATATTAGCAACAGTATTTGAAAAACGATACTAATACTGCTTAAAAAAACAAAAACATAATGAATTCATAAAAGAGAGAAAGGAACTAAGAAAATGGCAAGCAAGATGATGTGGGGTCCAAGTCTCTCCTCTTCCTCCACATTTAGCAACACTTCCTCTTCTCCAACCGGGTCTAGATGGGTCAAACTCAAACAAAGTCAGCATCTATAAAAGACAGACACAAAAAAGGCCCACAACTGCATGTTTAACACAGATTAAAAGACTTCTATTATATGCATGTTATTCCGCACTTTACAATTTATTTATGCAAAACACAGCTTTCATAGAGTTTACATAAAGATTTACAAAAAAAAACAGTTATAGGTTACAGGACATTTTGACAAAACAAATAAAAATAATAATCAAATAATAATAATAAAATCAAATATATATACACACACACACACACACATATGTATATATATAAATAAATAAATAAATATATATCTATATCTATATATCTATATCTATATATCTATATAT
>CAIGQW010000532.1:5035822-5049419 GCA_903798125.1 Danio choprae
TATATAAATATATATATAAATATATATATATTTCTTTCTTTTCTTTTTTAAATGACTGTTGTCACTGTCACAGTGCAAGTCTATGGTGCCTACTAAAGTGTGATATTTATTTTTAAAATCCTACATATCTACATAATTGTGGACTTTTTTTGGGGGGGGATCCCAAATCTTTTTGTGAAATCAAAAATATCACAAAAACAATATTCACTTTTACAGTTCAACTAACAAAACGTTAACATTTTAAATACATTTTAGCCACAACACTTGTCTGTTGTTGTTGTTTTCATTTGAGCATTTTTATGAATCATATACTGAATCACACATTTAGACAGGGACTGGATGCCTACTGGCGGTTTTTGTGTCATATTCATTTATCCTTGAAAGGCCTAAACCAGCCAAGATAACAGTACCAAAACTCACTCAGCAAATAAATAAATAATATATACATAAGACCAACGGAAAATGAAAAGTTGCCATTTTCTAGGTAAATCTGTCTAGGGATTATACTCTCATTCCAGCGTAATAACCAAGGAACTTTGTTGCCTTACCATGCAGCAGGCCCAATATTATGCCATATCGGCCTAAAAATAGAAACTTTAATTTTCCATGTAGTTTACATGTTGTAACTTCAGAAGAGAAGCTTTAAATAGAAAAATTATCGAAACTTTGTTTGTTTGTTTTTTCGAGATGCTAATGTTCTAATCCGATTCAATGATCTATGCTAAGCTAAAAGTGTTTCCGACAGACCCAGAAATCGGCTCAATGGACAAAAAAAAAAAAGAAGGGTAAAACTCAGTTTAACTCTAGGTGTGACTAGAGCCATTAATTCACCCTATTCCATCTGCCACGTGTCAATAATATAAAGAGTTTACTACTTGCTAGTCTGGTGTTTTGTACTCATACCGTGGTTTTCACGCATCTTCATCACCCTGTTTCTGCATCTGTGCCTGCATCTTAGCGATCATCTCATGCATCCTCCTCAGCTGAGAGAAACACAAACACAGTCACACACTGATCTCTGAACACTGGTGTTATTACCGCTCAGCTTGAGTAACCGTACCTCAGCCTCCTTCTCCAGGAGGATCATGTCCTTGTCCATTTCCTCAGGTTCCGGAACCTTCCTGCAGGACACAGAGCAGGTGTAAAAAGACAAACACACAGTTCTACCGAGCACTGAAGTTTAATAAACAATCATTGATGATACACAGTTAAGTTCTCTAGTTAATAAACAATTACTAGGCCTGTCAATTCATCAGATGTTTCATAGAATTTAATTAATCAATTATTCAGAATAAAACTCTTAACATTTGCAAGGGTTAGGATATTAATCATTAGGAAATCTGCTATTATGTTTTATACATAAAAGCCATGAAGAATATTATTGTAAATTAAATTACTGTAGCTAAGATTTCCCTCCTATAACTATAAACTTATTAAATATATATAAAAAAAACTATCACAAAAATCAGTTTGGCATTTAAGATTGAACTGCTTAAATGACAGCAAAATGGGGACATTAACTGTACACTTTTGCTAGTTTAAACCAAACAAACAAAAAAAGTTAAATAAATTGACAGCACATTATACTAAATTTGCATATGCTAATCTCAGGAATTTATCATTTAACAAATGACAGAACAAAAATTGTATTAGTAAAGGACCAGCAGAATTGTTTTGCAAAGCAAAGTTTAGGCAAGATGGAAAGACACGCGTTAATAAAGTTAATATTGCAAGAGTGTGATGAGCTGAGCTTTGTGCTGGAGTAAGCGAGAGTGAAACAGAGGAGCAGAAACAGTGCTAGAGTCAGACTGAAGGAGCAGTACCTCCCCTCATATCCTCTGATCCACACGGAGAACGCAGATCACTGCACACACAACTGCTGAATTCACCACATTCAGCTCACACCAGACCTCTTTAGGCAAAGCAATGCTGCACTTCTGCTTTAATTCCTGCTATCATTCAACTAAATATATACATTCAAACAAAAAGAGAAAGGACTATGCAAAATATGCCATATCAAAGTATCTGCTTGGTAATTCCAGCTTTGCTCACTGTATTCAAATAGTCTGTTGTGTTTTCATTTCAAACGTCAGTATCATTCCTTAAATATCTATACTCAAATACCATTTTATACAGCACAGAGAAATATTAATTTCTATTTATTAAAATGACTATATTAAAACATCAATGGCTCAAATGTCAAAGGGATAGTTCACCCTAAAATGAAACTTCAGTCATCATTTACTCTTTACTTGTTTAAAAATCTTAATGAGTTTGTTTCCTCTGCCATTGCCTTACATAATATTTGTTTACTACACATAGTATTATTCCATAGTACTAGTACTACTATGAAAGTCAATGGTTCCAGCTTACATCATTTCGTGTTCAACAGAAGAAAGAAACTCAAAGGCTTGGAATCACTTGTGGCTGAGAAAATGGTTAGTGAATTGAAATTTTGGGGTGAACTATCCCTTTAAGGATTTTTACTTATATTTTAGCCCATGGTCTGTTGAAATTCTTGATTCTGATTGGCTGGAGGGCTTGTAATAAAATTGTTTAATCCACAGATAGTTCCAGTCAGTTTTGATCACAGTCCGAAATAAGCGTGCTTCCCTCAAACATTAGCAGTAACCATAATAACTCAGTGAGTCCGGGTAATCTGGACGACATGTACGGCGTGTACTTCACCAGGGAGCCGATGAAGATTAACCAACTCACAAAGACGCTCAAAAATATTTACTAATACATGTTAGCTATTAGATTTGTGCGTGTTGCATACATAATCTCTCTCGCTCTGTCTGCCTGTGACTGATTCATAGTGGGGAGACCGGTGTCATAACTGAAAAATGTGGTCAAACAAAACTAACTGTACTACCGCTTTTACTACCAAATGCATTCTTTGCCTCTGCATCATGCATTTAAAATCCTTTAACGCACAGCAATCCTTTGATTATACTAGTCTAACTTTTATATAAAGTTAATAATTGAAGACAAATTAACAGTCAGTAAAAAAAATAAGCTAATTACAACCAATAATACACATACAGTAGAAATATATACTTTACGATATTACTTATATCTTATGTTCTTTGGGTACATCCAACAGTGAATTTGTTTTTTGTATTGATTAATGTTCATTTAATGAATGTGACCCAGGGCCACAAAACAAGTCAGGTTAAAAAAAAAAAAAAAAGATTTAATTGATATGTATTCGTAATTTGAAAGCTGAGTAAGTGAGATTTCCATTGTTTCATTAGGATAGGACAATATTTGTCAAAGATACAACAATTTGAAAAAATTGTGAGAAAACCCTATTTAAAAGTTGAACAAATGAAGTTCTTAGCAATACATATTAATGATCAAAAATTAAGTTTTGATATATTTACAGAATTTTTTTGGTCTCCATACAACATGACTTACTTAATATTCTATAGATTTTTGGCATAAAATCAAAATCAATAATTCTGACTCTTGCAGTGTTTTTTTGGCTATTCCCAAAAATGTACCCATACAACATGAGACTGGTTTTGTGGATAGAATCAATATCGTGGAAGGTATCAATATTGAGGAAAAGGGATTTTGTATTCTCTTAAATATTTAAGTATCGATAGGTCTTGAAATACTGACTACACTCAGAGCTCTGGTTCTGTCTGGAGGTTGAGGAGGAGGTGCAGAAAGACAGGCAGAGCAGTACGTACGCAGGCGACAGAGGCAGAATGTAACCATGGGAGGACAACCTGCCGCCCCGTTTGAGGCGCTCTGAGCGGAAGTTTTCATAGTGGAGGTCCTGGGTCACTTCCTGCAGGTCCTGCATGTGAGTGCTGCGCAAAACACAACAGACATCAACAAACAGTCACTGAGCAAACAGGACAACATCTCACAATGAAAATGAGGCAGAAAAGGACAGAAGGGCCTGATAAACCGACAACAAAGTTTCTCTGATTCTTTTTTTGGAATCTGCCACTGTGCTAACACATAGGCACTTGTAGCTCCGCCCCCTCTTTTGAAAAGAGCACAATCACATTTACATTTAAAGCAAGACCAAAATAGCACAATTAGGATCAAAACCTAAAAGGGGCAGATTCAAAGAGTTATAAAACAGTATTTGTATGGTAGTTTGTGATGAGACTTCATATACATGCTCTTGGGACATCAGAGACTTATTTTACATATTGTAAAATGGGGCATAATAGGTCCCCTTTAAAACATGAGTACTGAGTAGTGGTACATTCTGCACATTTTCCTCTCAAACACAGCTAAAATGATAGTGGTGATCACTGCGATGATGTTAGATAAAGAGTCAGTGTGGCTCAAATGAAGAATGCTGATTATTTCTGTATTTGGGCATACACAGATTTAGCAAACATGCTATTTTATCGAGGGAAATTATATTGCAATAATTATAGATAATTTTGTTTTTTTACATCAGCAATCTACAGAAGGTCTCCTCACAGCCACATCTTCAGTCATGTGAAATTGGGAACTTTAGAAAGATTGAATAACAGACAGTTTAAATGATTTACATAAGCATGGTGCGAAGTTTGAGGAAGTCGTTGTGTTCTGGGTTTTCCACCTCCACTACACCCCATGGGTACAGACGCCCTCTCACTTTCTTCCCTTTAGCCTCAATCTGCTGGTTGGAGCCCACCACAGCAAAAGGTATGCTGGCCTACAACAGAAAGACCAGAGGATTCTCTGCTTTTGTGTTGCATGAAAAAACATAACCTGACGCATGAATAGTGACAATTTGAAAAGTTCCATCCGTAAGACCCCCAAACACATTTTAGGTTTGCAGAAAACAATAACAGTGCTCAGATTCAATTTGTAAATGGAAATTTTATTTATGGAAAAGTTTATTAAATCCAATCACCACACACTATTATCAATGAGATAAAATTACAATGTTATTCATGAGATTATTACTAGATAATTTAGTAATAATATATTACTACTTTCCTTATTAGTGAACATTCAGAGACATGGGTTGTTTGTTTTGTAGAAGTTCTGTCTGCGTATGTAAGGAATATTTTTTTACCAGACACCTTTGAGAATTTGGGACTGGAAGAAGCTTGGTTTACTGATCGCCTCCTTATAAGGAATAACAATAAACAACTTCCTGTAGAGTTTAATGTCCCCACATATGTGAATATGTATTTAAGTGCACACAAAAATGTTATTTGCAGTTTATTGGTTAATGTCACATTTTATTTAGGCTAATAGTAAAAGCCTATAAACTATTCAATTCAATTAAAGTTTATTTATATAGCGCTTTTTACAATGTAGATTGTGTCAAAGCACCTTAACAAGTTCTAGTGAAGTCCAGATTTCAGAGTTTAGTTCAGTTCAGTGTGGTTTTTGTGGTTTAATTACTGTAAACTTGCCTCAACACGCACTTTTGAACGGTGCTGTTGAACTTGTAATCTTTTTTTATACATGTGAATATACCCTCACCACATTTAGTTTAAAGAACAGGGTGCGATGTCAAGCTAGCCATGCTACAAATTAAATATTTTGTGTGAAGCTCCAGCACGATTACAGATTTTTCTGTTAACCATTTTTGGTTGTACAAATAAGACGTCACTCAAAACTCTAAAGTGTTTACTTCTATTTCTATTTGCAGGAAGAGATACAGGAAACACTCTCCGTTGCTTGAACTTCATTGAACAGAGTGTGTCACAGAAATGAGCGTGTAATAGTTGTGGACACGGTTCTGTGGTTTTGTTAGTGTTAATTATTTAAAGCATCCATCTAACAACTGTGAAAACTGCCTCACTCTTTATCTAACCAGATCATCTGGACGTGTGTGTGCACATTTACAGTGTTCAAATTAGCTGTCTTTTATCCGTAATAAAACTCCCCTTTTTATGCAATCCCTTACTTATTTCCACGCTCAACAATCGAAGCAAAGGTGTTGGGAAAAAAAAAAAAAAAAAAAACACTGGAGGTTTTGTGACACTTTAAATTATCCAGAAAAATAAATAAATAAACCCAACATACCTTGAGAATCCTGGTCTGCTCTTTGAAATCTTCATCCTCATCAGACTCAGCATCAGGGAGGTGGTAGATCTTAATGCCGTGCTCATCGATTTCATCCAGAATCTAGAACCCATACAGACATGCATATTGCCAACAAACCAAACAAATTATGAAATCATGTCTGTTAATTCTTTTCTTTTTTTTACCCTGCGCTTGAGTCTCTCTCTCTCCCTCAGTGTCAGTGTATCAGCTTTAGCAATAACTGGAACAACATTCACTTTGTTGTGAATGGCCTTCATGAACTGGACATCTAGAGGCTTGAGGCTAAAAAAGTTGAATACGACAAGAAAAAAAAAAAAAAAAAAAAAAAAAAGGCCATTTAATTCCACACACTAACTCTGTGAACACTTTAACTTGCATCAATGATAGTCAGAGGTGTGCTAAATGTGCTTTATTAGTAAGGTAAGAGCTCACCCGTGACCCAGAGGGGAAATGAAGTAGAAGCAGCAGTGAACACGGTTGTCCACGATGTGTCTGCGGTTCAGTCCACTCTCGTCATGTAGATAGCGCTCAAACTGGTCATCGATGTATGAGATAATGGTGTTAAAACTGTCCAAAAAACAAAAAAGCATGTATTTAAACACTGACAGAGAGAGAAATACAGTATACAGAGTGCAACAGCTGGAAATTCACAGTTTTTTGTTTTGTTTTTACAATAACATTTGGATTTACTGATCTTATATTTATCCACTGCTTTTAATTAAATTGTCATTTACAATGCAACATGGGATTGTAGTTCTTTCCCTTATTAAATACATTACAATACATATACAGCCTTGTATATCTGGCTTTTTTTTTTCAAAACATCAATTCACCTTATAGGTTTGGTTTATTGGCATGGCATATACATTTTTTTATATATAAAAACCCAATTAGAAAAAAATCTTTGCATGGAAAAAATACACATCACATGAACGTGTGGTTAGGACCTATTTCAGTGTAAAGCACCACTATAAAAACATGATAAATATATTAGGCTTTCCAGAAAAATGGCTGAAATGATTTTAACAGGCATTGCTAGTGATATATGCTGTCTGGTTTCAAAACCAGGGCAAAAGCTCTTGTATAAAAAGTTAGAAGACAGCATACATTTCCTTTTTGAGGCACGAGTGCTTCAATATCCTCTCTTTGCTGTTTTTGCGTTCAAGTGGGTCAGGGAGCAGTCAGGAAGAGGTCACACATGTTTCCTGTCTCACCACTTCCACTAGCAGAGCAGCATTCCCAGAACTCACAGAAAAACTCTTCCTTCATTCCTGCTGCTCTCTCTAATCTTCGGGTCTCAGATTACACCATCATGTTTCTCTTAAACCCACCAAAGTTTTCTTAAATGCCACCAAAGCTGTCTTAAAGAACCAGTTCAGCACAACTCAAAAATCTCATCAACTTTCCCTGATTAGATGTTCATTTAAATTGACAGTAAAGACATTTGCAAAACTAATTCATTCTGGGTTTTACAGTTATAGGAACTGGTTCCCAAAGAACCATTTTGCTTGTTGCAATCGCACCCAACAGCAACAAAGCACTGCATTCAACAAAATCAACAACATAAAGAAAGAAGAGGACATGATTGAAGCCGTTTTTTCATTGTGTGTCGTGACAATGGAGATGTAACAGATGTATTAACTATGTGATTGAATTTACTAAATGGGTCATGTGTTCTAAACTGTGGCTCCAGGTCAACTATAACCCCTACTCAATATTGTGTATCCTGTGATGTGATACTGATATTGTACAGCCCTACAACACACACATCTTGTATGAGTATTGTATGTTTTCAAAGCATTTTAATAGCATTTCTAGTATGGTTAATGATCAAAGCAATCCTCCTCACCAGTCCTGACTGTTGATGGCATCCCCGTATCCAGGTGTGTCGACCACAGTGAGACGCAGCTTCACTCCACGCTCCTCAATTTCCACTGTTGAGGCCTCAATCTGCACAGTACGCTCAATCTTCTCTGTTGGACAAAGAACACATTTAAGAGACATCAGATAAGATAAAAAAAACAAAACATCAAGGCTATAGTCCAATGTTCTGTGTAAAACAGTGTTATTCCCAGTCCCCAATAAAAAAATAAATAAAAAAACATTAGGCACACCTGAATTTTCGGGGTTCAAGAACGTTAGGGGTTCAAGCGCGTTTAAGCAAAAATATTTGACTGCGTCATCGCATCCCAAACTACTCAAATAATACAAAACAACAGCACTAAGAGAGCGCTTCTCTTCAAACTGAACAGTCGCATCATCAATGACGTAAACGTGCTCGGGCTTGGAAGGTAAAAATACTTTGAGAGTGCAGGCTGAGGGGACAATCGTGCCCAGGCATGGTTCAAGGCAACCGTGCCTAGTTGAAGTACTCCCTAAAATACAAAACTAATATTTGTTGTTTTTTTTTTATTTTTCCTCTTGATGACAAACATTAACCGATAGAGTCTTTATATTTTCAAAAATGCAAGGAAACTTCTTTTATTAATTTTTTTTGGTCAACAAAAGATGTATAAATCATTCTTATTACAAAATTAGGAAAACGTTTGGCGCATAACTGCAATTTTATATGCACATTTTAAAGGGGTTGTTCACCCTTTCAAAATACTGCCTGATTTTGAACAGATAAAAGACATTTAAAAAAAAAATCTGGGACCACTTCAGGGTGATTTAATTTTTGTGTCAACTATCCCTTTAAGCAACTCTCAGCACCTACAGCGATGAAGTTTGTGTTGATCATGGACTGGAAACAGAGTGGTTCAGAGACACTGAAAACTTTGTTATCTTGAGCGGCTCATAAAAACAGGTTGAACAGTCATGTGTTACACATTACATCTTAAATTACAAAAATAGAGATGTGAAAACTACGCTAAACCATGTAGCATTCTTGAACATTGTATATAAAAAAACAACAACACTTTATTTTTGTCAACACAGATTTTTACTTGCATATGCTGCTTGCCAATTATGCTCTGCTAATAAATATCAGGCCACGACTTTTACATGAACAACATTTCTAAAAACATCTGATGTCTTCTGGTAACCTCTCACCTGCAGCACCAGGAATGACCCTCTCTGGGTAAAGATCAGTGAGGAACAAACTGTTGATCAGCGTTGACTTCCCCAAACCAGACTCACCTGAAAACAACACAATGAGGAAGATACTAAAATAATCATATCAAACTAAATAAACTATATCTAAATAAAGGCACATTGCATTTTCCCAAAGAATAAATCAACAAAATGTCAAAAACAAACATTGCAGACTTCATTGTTTCCTGCAATCATCTAGACAGTGTTTTGTTTCTGGGTCTCAGACAAGCTGTCGTCCATCATTAGCTGAAGCTGTGCAGCAGTGAAAGGGCTCGTGGCTGGAGGTTCTGCATTCCTCTGTGATTTATTTTAAGATGATGGGATGACTGTACAATGGGCTCTGCTGAGCGGGCAGCTCTGGGCCACCCTCCCCCAACAGCAGATCTCATGTGTGTGTCAACAGCTGTACACACACACACGGCTGATGGGAGAGTCCCAGAAAAAAGAAAAAAGAAAACTAGGATTCATCTTTCCTGTGGTGATGCCAAAGAGTTTTGTTCCCACAGTCACTTTCACTATACAAACCCTTCCAAACATGAAATGCTATTTTTTTTCTTTAAAATATTAAGATTTCCTTCTAAACATCTATCTATAAACTGCTCTCACTGACGTTTGTAGATAGTGACATCCCACAATGGAATACACTGTGGGTTTTAAAGGCATAGTTTACCCAAAAATGATTTTCTATATAAATTGTCATCATTAATTCCTCCATTTCTTCCAAACCAGTTTGGCTTTCTTTCTTCTGTTGAACACAAATACATATATACTGAAAATTGCTAGAAAAACAGCCATTGACTTCCATTGTACTTTTTGTTCCTACTATGGATGTCAGTGGCTGCGAGGTTCTTTCTCCTTTTGGTTATGCGGTACAGTGATGTTCCACTGAGATTTTCCCATTGTTATTGAAAAAGCTAACTTTAGGGCACGACAACAGTAGTGTCGTGTGGATCAAAAAATGAAATAATATTAAAATTTTGCAGATTGACCTAAATCTATTGCCATGTGGATGGAGCCAGAGTTTGTTAATCTCACTTCGCTTTTATTTCTGAACAGTAATATATATCAACATGAAATGAAACCTGAAAATATGTCATAAATGTTATATGCCCCTGTCTGAGATGCTTTCCTTTTAATTTTACCGACCCTGCTCACCAGAAGAAAAAAAAAATCTATCTAGTGGATTATCTATCGAGTGAACTTTAAAAGAAATTCATTTTATTATTCACCCAAATAGTTCAATAAAAATGTATAGGTAATAGATCGAAATGGGCATCTGTTACTGTGGTGGAAAATATTGTGAAACTATGCCATATCAGTATTTTCCCCCACGCCTATTCTAAAACATCATATAAATGCTACTTACCGACCACCATGAGAGTGAACTCAAAGCCCTTTTTCACTGATTTCCGATGCACCTGGTTTGGCAGATTTGCAAACCCGACATACCCAGGAGTCTCCGGGTTCGTGAACTGTCCCTGTTGCTAAAGAGAGAACACATCTATGAGCATACTGATTTAATACATCTTATTAAAAAGATCTCTGAACTATTTATCTATCTATCTATTTAAAAAACTTAAATCTAAGACTATTCCCTAAACAGTTCCCATTTCATCTTTGCAGATGATTCTACATGAAACAAAAACAATGCGCAACATCGGTTCGTCTGTTCTCATTTCCTTACCTTCAGTTTATCAGCTTGAGACATTATGAGCTTGAAGCAAACCTGTGAAAACAATCATTTTCACAAGAGTTATTTACATAAATGCTACCACATTGCATGACAGAACAACTTGTAAGAAAACTTCATTAAAAAAAGCATATCTTATTGACAATGTGAAACAAATTAAAGTCACACGCACAAGAAAGCAGCCGATTATGTGAAAGGTTTCAGAGCTCTACAGGAACAGGAAGTCAGTTCCTGTCTGCGAGCATCAGTCTCACCACAAACCTGCACCAGCCATTTTACAGAAACTAGTAGGAGCTCTCAAAACTCAACTTTACTCATTTTAAGAGGCCATTAGGGATATTTTTGTTGACTGAAGTGAAACTTTGTCTTTACCTAAACCAGTGGTTCTCAACTAAAGAGCCTCTGCAAACTTCCAATATGGCTTAACATGATTGAATAATAGACAAAACAAACACTAAAAAAGGATTATATTTACCACTTAAACAACTTTTTTTTTTTTTTACCTCTTGGAGAACCAGAGGGGAAAAGACAGTTCAAAATCTTGGATATGTACACTATATTTGCAAAGTGTCTATCTTTGACAGTGCCTACTTTGAAAGGTGTATTTTTAAGAAATGTGAAAGTAAAACATACACAACTAAATGTGCATTTTTTTAATCATGAATATACATTCTAGTTCTGCCAAGATCTAATGAAAGAGAAACTGTAGCTAGAGAATGCGAAAATTAGTTAAAATCTAGTAAAACACAAACAGATTGAATACGTGTCTGAACTGGACAAAAAAAAAAAAAACATTTTAATTTTATTTGTGGTCAATATATCATAGTAAAAAGTAAATCAGAATCGGTTTTAAAAAGCAATGTAAAGCAATCCCTGTTACAAAATAATATAGAAATTTATAGAAATCATAGTTGTTGTTTTTTTACCATACTATAATAAAGTGTTTTATTTAGAATCTGTTGTAGTAATTTTATAGTTGCTGTGGTAATACAAATACAGTAGCAAACAAAATTACCCAATATAGCGTTACTACTATAGTTTTCTATATGGTAAAACACAGTTTACTGTGGTAAAAACCAAAACATTACTACAGTGTTTATCAGCTTATCAGTTCACTGTAGTATAAAGCATGCTGTAGCATTCATTAAAGTGTTGTAAGTACTATCACACAGAGTATAATACACTTTACTATAGTATTTATCAGAAAATACTAACGTTACAGTATTTTATATGTGGGATACATTTAGGACAGTTTAGAATTCAAACTTGATGAAATTTAACATAAGAACTCCAAGAAACACTGAGACCATATGCAATCACTTTACATTAAATGTGCAGTCAGTGATGGTGGAGATTCTTAAAACTTCAAACGAAATACGGCGGAAGAAAGGCTGATGAAGAGATAAAAACAAGTCTGTTCTGTTTTGGTGAATACTCGGATTATTAAATCCTCAAACAACAGTTTCCAACAGTGCAGCTTTCTCTTCTCAAGCAGTTTCTTCTCATTAGTACGCAAACAGAAACCGACTTTGGGAAAGAGGGGAAAACAAACACATTTTCAAACATATTCTATAACCGCAGAACAAGTGTGAAACGGTAAAAGCAAACTATCAGTAATCTGCTTAACGTTATTAATGTCGTCGGATGATGCAGGACTGTGGTGGTTTGATTTCTCTCTCGCATTAGCGGCACGCCTCAGTTAACGGGGCTCATTCACTGAGTGACAAGCTAATCTTCTGAGAAGCAGAACTCATACATCAGGTAAAAGCCTGACCTGTGATTTGAAGCACGGGTATAAAGAGAATAAGTTGATCAGGTCTACCTTTAAGTCGCTGAAAATCCTGGGGTAGCTGCTGCAGGAGATTGAAGAGACGTACAGCCCAAATTCCTGAGATTCCGGAACTCTCACTGACGCCGACTGAGTCTCCTGGTTTCAAAATAAAAGTCCTGTCGCCTCCTGGTGGGTGACTGTGGAAATGCCCATGCAAATAAATGGGGCGTCACGTGAGGCGTGATTGCGCGTTCGCGTTTGGGTGGGTCTGCAATAGTTTAGGCGGGATTTTGATTCCACGCCCCCTGTTCATGATCACTACTGCGCAGATTCGCGCTTCAAATGATGCAATCCTCGTAAAATCAATGCGGCTATAGATATTTTGGCTTCACTTTTACACAATATGGCATTTTGATAAATCTTTGGTCAAATGGCTTAGTATGTGAAGTGTACAACCAACTGTAATTTTTACCTTTGTGCCAGAATCTGTTGTTTTATTTTAATTTTAAAGGGTCCTTATTCCTTAATCTGTAATAGAACGTATCATATTGTTGCAACATTTTTTTGGCTATATGTCTAGTGTATAGTCATGCTTTTCTATAATTGGTGCTTTAGTATTCTATCCTTTTTATGTAGAAACGTAGGCTATGTCTTGCACATGTAGGGAGACATCTATATTTGATTGTATGCATTCACATCTGCAAGGCATTTTTTTAGCATTTGCTCATCTTAAATAATAGACCTACATCTATTAGACATCACCTGTCTGATGTTAAATAGAAATCTACAATATGTCTTTGAGATGTTTAGAGTTTAATGTTTATAAAACAGACTTTTTAAATGTTTATCAAATCTTTGTAAAGAGAAAATATTTTCCAGACCAAATGCTATTTAAATAATTTTTTGCAAACATGCGTGTGTTGTCAGAGATGTAGTTGTTTCCTCTGGCATCAATAAAGTAAACGTAAAGTACAATTGAAGATAATTATATATATATATATATATATATATATATATATATATAT
>CAIGQW010000532.1:5051598-5120748 GCA_903798125.1 Danio choprae
TGTACTCAGAAATTAACATGTGCAAAATAATACTTCATTTGTCAAAAAATATTTTAACAAAGAGAGTGGATACCTTGTTAAATCGTTTTAGCTTCAGTGGTGGAGGTTTATTTTTTAATTTCCCTTTAAGGCAAGTCATTTAACTCGGGCAGCCATCTTTGATTCACTCCTCAGGGATGCAAGAAAATGTCATAAAAACAAATGTCTGGACCGAGCTCCTCCCCCAGAGAATCATCGGTCTGTAGCGACCAATGATTGACTAATTTACTTGTAGGTGAGAGTTCCTTCACTAGAGCGGCCTTATTGACCTTTTCTCTATTCAAAACTACAAGTGACATATCTTCTGTGTTATATAGTCTTTATCTATATAAACCCATCAGAGTAACCTATTTTGCTTCTGAGTTGTGTTGTGGATACTATAGGCTAAATTATAATTAATCTTGACAAAATAGACCAACAAAGATGTATTGTGTTGAATTTTAATGCTATAATGTAAATGAAAACACAGCCAGGAATAATTATCAACCTCTACATAAACAGATGACATTTACTAAAGTGTATAGCTGTTATTTCACTTTAGAAAAATTGCAGTAAGAGCTATATGCTCTTATAGTTATATTAGTTATATGACACCATTATTAAACATGCAGTTTATACTAAGTGCACACTTACATTCAGCAGTCTATGTGTTTGCTGATTCATTACAAACGTGGCAAATTTCACAATAGACACGAAGTAAACATACATTGTGCCTCTTCGGGGTGGAGCTGAATAAATTTGTAATCCGTATATCCTGCATTTTACATCCTGATGCGCATGTAAACAGATCAACGCAAAGAAAACAATCTGGTGCGGCTGTATTTTTGCTGCGTCTACCATTTTAAAAATAAAAGTCCCATGTAGATAGTAAGTTAACAGCCTGGGGTAAATGCATATTAATGATCTCGTGTTTAACATAAGTGTGGCTGCTGAACTTTTAATTACACGGCTGCTTGTCAGGTCCAGATGATGTAGAATGACCTCAGTGAAGTTGGCACCCCATAAAAACACCCCATTCTCTGCCTTTCGTTTGTGCTGAGTTGTGCCTCAAAAATGAACGCTTATGCTGGATTGGTGTCTGAGATATTAAATTTTTTTTTTTTGACCGCGTGAAGTCACTCTCCACCCCATGTTGTTCAAATAAATTACCTACATGCAAATGCTGAGGGCGTGCCTATTTTTCACAAGGGGTTTACACTCACGTAATTTACATGAGAACAAGGAAACAATGGTGTTTAAGGCTCATAGTATAGCCGGAGAGGGTGCTTATCTCTTATTATTTGACTATGCCTAGGTATACCCAGATTTTCTTTATAGGGCACCTTTAAGTAAACATTTTACACAATTACATACAGTTGATAACCTGAATCCTGTTACAATAGATAGCTCTAATACCGCCATATATTTGGAGATGCATGCTAAGGTGCATCCCTGCAAAGTGAGGAAATAAAAGAAGACATCTATATAGATTTGGTAGCTCATAAAATGAGCATATTATCTGTCGATAAAAGGCAAATAAAAAGCAATCAGCTTCACAGCATGATCAGTGCCCTCCTGTGTCAGAAATCCCTCAGTGCAGAAAATAAAATCTCATGCTGGACACAGCAAATCACCAGCTTTCCTGTGGTCAGTTCACGCTCCTCTCATTTATCTGAACAATTCACACCAGCAGTGGACTGGAGACATACATTAGGAAGAGATCTGTTCTTTGACATGGAAAGATTATTCATGTTCAACATGCTTATTCATGCTTAGAATATTCAATGCTCCGTTCTGAATGTAATGCAGAAACAGTTGTTTAGGCATTCTCGTGCATTTTGGATACTTACCTAATCAGAATAGTTTTATAATGGTACATTCAGGAAATTTCATCATATTACGGTATATCATGACTCTTTTCTGCATTAAAAACAAATATCAGTGAAAACACTCACAATTAAGTCTCATTTGTTAATATTAGTTAATGCCTTAGTTGATACGATCTAACAATAATTAATATATTTTGCAGCATTTACTACAATTTGATAATGTTAGTTTGAAAAAATGCAATTATTCATTCCTGGTTGATGTCAATTCCAGACGTGTTAACTAATGTCATCAAGTATAACTTTCAACAAATGTTACCAATGTATTATTTTTTATTATTTGAATTATGTAATATTTAATAATTACACTTTCTGTATTCATCTAAAATTAATAGTTCAGGTCAGTTAAATATTATTATATACAGATACATGATCTAATGTAATAATACATGCTAAAATTCATTAACAGATTCATTAATGTTTTAGAAGACTGTATAAATTGAATATGAATTGAATAAACTCCAATTTATATAAATAATTAAGTTGATACACGATCAGTTAAGAAACTAAAAAGTAATAATTTACTGATCCAATAATTTATCAATAATACATGATGTAGAGCTAACGAATATTAACAAATTAACTTTATTGAAGTGTTAACAAAATATGCTTGACATGAATGGTAAGGCTACATCTGAAAAAGGTTTTTAAAAATCCTTTTTAAGAGTTAACATGAGCTCAGATGAATTGTGAGACCACAGAAAATGTCTGAAGTTATCTAAATCAATCACTCTGCATTGAAAATGACCAAAGCAAGAAAAAGAAAAAATGATTATAATAAAAGAAATGGTCACAGATTATAAACTTTCCCCTGCATTCATACAAACTTTTAAGCTAAACTGTCGACGTTAAAAGTTCATGGACATATTATGCTTATGACAGCTCTTGTTGTAAATCCTCCACACTATGTGTATGTGTTTTGAGGTGACAGTAGCTTACCTAAACTTGTACACAGCTTTAAAGGCATTTTTATTTCATTGAATCCTCTTTCCTGCAGAAACCACTGATTTTCCGCTGTCATTGTTAACTGTATTATACCTCTCTCTCTCTCTCTCTCTCTCTCTCTCTCTCTCTCTCTCTGTCTTCGCTCGCTCATTGGTCGCGAGTGGCGATGATGCGCCCGAGCGCGCGCGCTTCTTTCTGAAAAGCTTTCTTCACTTCACGCAGATTTAAAACAAAAATCTCTCAAACCAATCGGTCTTTCTCACACACTTCAGTGTAAGTAGCCAAAAACACAACCCTGCCATTCAAACAGCGGGACAGACCTTCACTGTCTCCTTCCACACATGACTTCAATAGACTTTGAGGTGTCATAGCAAGTTTTTTCTTCTTCTTCCACACAAATGAACTTAAAGAACATGGTGAAGCAGCCCATGGAGCACATCAAGAGACCAATGAACGCCTTCATGGTTTGGTCTCGAGGTCAGAGAAGACAAATGGCCCTGGAGAACCCAAAAATGCACAACTCGGAGATCAGCAAGAGGCTCGGGGCTGAGTGGAAGCGGCTCTCCGAGTCTGAAAAAAGACCGTACATCGACGAGGCCAAACGACTGCGCGCGCAACACATGAGGGAGCATCCAGACTACAAATACCGACCGAGACGCAAACCTAAAGGGCTCCTGAGGAAGGACATGTTGCTGTCTTTACCGCTTGTCGGCGAGAGAGACTCGGACAAACCGCGAGATGTTCATTCATCATCCGCTGCTGCGCAGCATCAATTCGTGGAGCAGAGCCGCTCCAGCTGTACAGTTTTCCCGCACGAGAAACTGGGGTTTAGCCCTGGCTCTTTGGCTTTCTCTCCAGCTGTAGGGTATCAGGGTGGACACAGGTCTGTGGGGAATTTAGGATGCCCTAGTCAGTTTGCGCACACTCACCTATCTCCGGCAAACTCCGGGTACCTGCTGCCCTGTAGCTGCTCGCCCTGGTCTGCCAGCCTCAGTCCTCCTCCGCTCGCCTACATTGTGTTTCCAGGTATGAGCAACTCTGCCATCAACTCCACGATGCAGTGACTGAGACTGACTGATCGCGGATTGGACTGGTCCTTTTTATTTTTAAGGATGAATTTCACGTGTAGCTTTAATAACATGCAAAACATTTGAAATTAGTTTTATAATTTATTTATTTAGGCTATTTATTGGTTTGTTTTTCGTTTTCATGCCTGTCTTTTTTGATTGGATGGAATTTGATATTTTCACACACTGATTTGTGAAGCTAATCGTTTGTCATGTGGTTCAAGATGAATTGAAACAGAAAAACAAATGTTTATCTCAAGTTTTATCTTTACTTGACATTTTTATATGAAATAAACTCTGTGAAAGACATTTTTAAACTACTTTTGTTTTACACCTAAAATTGACAAATACAGCCAAAAATGTCAATAACGTTTCTACTTTTTCACTTGTGTGTATGCATGTGTATATGTATTTATTCATGTTTATTCATTGGTTTGTTTTGATGGAATCTTACATTTATTTTCATAGTTTTGTAGTAAATATATATGATAGGCTATAACTGTTCTTCGGAGCCAAAGAGGAATTTTAACACAAGCACCACTGGGTATTAACATTTTCTTGTCACCTGAAAAACTTTCGAATACATTTTTATATTAAAGAAGTGCAGTTATTGTAAGTACAGCCTATTTTTAAACTCATTTTACATGCTAAAATCCCATACGCACAGACACTAGCAGTGCTATAACTGTGACATAATTTATTTATTTTGTTTGCTTGTTTACTCATTTATTTTTATTTATTTTCTATAGAATTCCACAGAGGTCTGTGAGGTTGCTTGTTCTCATAATACAGAATTAGTAGTGGTTCAGACCCAAAGATGATTTTTTTGCACAAATAGTTACAGAGACAGTGTGTAAACATTTTATATTCTCTCAATTATTTTATATATGAAATAAATTGTGTAAAAGACCATTTCAGGGACATTCATTCTAAAATGACACAAAAATACAACTAATGCTTTGATTTGTATTTTATCTGTCATTTTAGAATGAAAGTGTCTGAAGTGATCTTTTACACAATTACTAAACTTTCATGAATATTATGATATGATAGCTTAGTCCCTTTATTAATCTGGGGTCGCCACAGCGGAATGAACCGCCAACTTATCCAGCATATGTTTTACGCAGCGGATGCCCTTCCAGCGGCAACCCATCACTGGGAAGATATGATTATTATGATTCAAATTTTTTATTTATTCTAATACTGATAATAAAATGTATTTATTTATGTATTTATGATGGAAGTCTTGAATTATTTTTGATTATTCAGAATTACTGTAATAATTAGTTTGTGATTTGTCAAATTGTATGTTAGCAGTAACTTCTGCATGTAGATCGTAAATAAAAACTCTCCAAAAAACAACAGCTGTTTTAATACAGCACTTGACTACATTCTCATTGTGAATTAGAATTTATTTAAAATATATTTTTGTAGAGTCTTCTTAATAATTATTTATTTTTTTAGTCTTGAAGTGCAGATTTTTGCATTCTCTGTTTTCAACAAGCCTCGGCTGGGTCAGTTGACCTTTCTGTGTGGAGTTTGCATGTTCTCCCTGTGTTGGCGTGGGTTTCCTCCGGGTGCTCCGGTTTCCCCCACAAGTCCAAAGACATGCGGTACAGGTGAATTGGGTAAGCTAAAATTGTCCGTAGTGCATGAGTGTGAATGGGTGTGTATGGATGTTTCCCAGAGATGGGTTGCAGCTGGAAGGGCATCCGCTGCGTAAAACATATGCTGGATAAGTTGGCAGTTCATTCCGCTGTGGCGACCCCAGATTAATAAAGGGACTAAGCCGAAATGAAAATGAATGAATGAATGAATGTTTTCAACAACTGTGGAATCTTAAAAAACGCCTGTGTTTGACATTGAAATCTTTTTTGTTCACACTTTATACCCTCCCCCTGTCCTTCATCTCCGCCCATGTCCATAATAATATATTTTTTATGAGCTAAAATACAGTGTAATAGGTTAAATATGCATCATCAACATAAATAATGATGTATATCTAGTAGACTTCAACTGGTGTCAAGAAGTGTTTGCAAATATATGAGCCCTTATTGCACTTTGTATTCAAATAAAGAGTTTTTACAGCTTGATAAAATAAATGATCTGTTTATAATGATGATGATGTTTTATGCAATGAAACTTGCAGGATGTTTTATTGAAACAAAGATCAAATATTTGTTACTCCTCGTGAAACAGAAAGCCTTGACTGAACAGTTTTAGGTTTCCACCCTTGTGGACTTGAAAATGCAAACAGAATATAAATATGCGAAGTAAACGATTTCAAGAGATGGCAATCACTTTGGCTAATGTGTAATGAGCTTACTCTTTCATGACATTTAGGTGAATTCTTTGAATGAAAGATCAAAAGTCATTAATTAAAAGTATAAATTCTTATACAATATTAACCAAGGGTGCCAGTAACTGTGACCACGACTGTATTGTTTTAAAAGCTTCATCTGAGTCCATTTTGTGTGTTATACCGCATGTCAAAGGAATCTTTTCATACTTTTTTTTTTTTCAGATGCATTTTATGTAAGATTTTACACTGGGAAGAGGAAAACAAGGAATACATATTATTAGAAAATTACTTGTCTAATAAGGCAATTGTGCTCATTGTGAAATATAATTTTAATTTTGCTACAAAGATGAACACAGACACACACACAGACCTGCTGTATATTCCTAATTTGTTTTCAACACATTTTTCAACAACATTTTTAATAATTCTTTTCTAATTATTACTCATTTACTTATTATTACTCGTTTGTCTTTGCTATGATGACAGTACATAATTACTAGTTATTTTGCAAAATACTATTCAGCAATTTGGCAAGTCATTTGACAGCAATGGTTTGTTCTGTCGCCAATCAAAAAAATAAAAAACATTTAAAACAATACTTTAAAAGAGCTAATATATATTTTAATTCCAGCCAAACTAAAGAAAGTAAGACTTTCTCTCTCTCGAAAAAAAATCTAACAAGAATTTTTTAAACATCACTTGGAAATATATTTGAAAAAGAATTAAGCTGAAAAAATTCACAGGAGGGATAAAGGGTTCATTTTAAAGATTTAATTTTATTACTCTGTTCAAGTTTGTAGAAATTAAAGCTTGAACTTCTTAATAATTTTATTTTTCAATTTGTGTTTACAATGATTCTTTGAGGAAATATCAACGTAATCAAATTAAGTAAAACCTTCTTAACTCTCTATTACTGAAGTTCCAAATATTTGCAGTTGTTCTTACATTATTTTTGTTTCATTTATTTCTTAGGGTCTAGTAACTTGCTGTTTGATGACATCTGGAGTTCATACAAACAAACAAACAAACAAACAAAGAAAGAAACAAGTACCAAGTGTTGACCTCTGTTGTCTTGGTAAGTTATCATTATAGTAACATGAAATCTAATGTGTTGTGTATTCAAATGTTTTTAAAGACACACACACAACCACACACACACACACACACACACACACACACACACACACACACACACTTTAAATCCATACTGACTTAATTCATAATAATACATTGTTTAAGTAAAACTTACAGAGAGAGTAAAATATGCTTGAAACAGAAGATTGCAAAGTAAATATCAAATGAGTAAAAATGACTCAACAGTGTTACTTTTATATAACTTAGTTAGGAACATTTGACTGTGACATACATTCAATTTTCTTTAAAAACAAAAGCGCATCCCTTTTTGGGTTTTTGATTCAAATGACCCTTTAGTACATGTATACTTTACTGTACACTTTGGTGTCAATTCTTTTGGTGAAAAAAAAGTGATAGAAAGATTATTATTTAATTATTATAAATTAATTATTATATACAGTATATTAGTGGCGAATTAAAAATAAAAAGAAACATCTTTAAGAGTTACAGTTAGTTGTTTTTTTCTTAAATTGGCCAATACAACATTACAATGCAACATAATCCCATATATGTAGAGTAGTCAACATCTGAAGTGGATCCAAAAAGTTGTCAAGAAAAGTTGCAAGAATGAAAAAAGGCAAGAATGGATGTTTTTCAATAGTTTTAGGACAAACTTAATGAAAAGTTTTTATTCACTTCAAATGTTGTTTGTGAGTGTGTATATATATATATATATATATATATATATATATATATATACCATTTGCCTTTAGTTTTCTACAGAAAGTGCAGTTAGTCACTAGTGTTGTTGTTTATGTCTGGAGCAAACCTAAATGATTATCTATAATAAATGAGCTACAGAGTTATGATATCATGCATCATAAATGAGTTATTTGGTTTGGTCTTATCACGTGCATCCTATTTATTGCTATAAACCATTTCAAACCTGTACTCATGACACACACACATACACGCGACTCAATTCACAACCTCTCACGTTTGGCTTTCTGCGCTCACAAATGAACTAATTATTCATTGCTCTCATTCTCTTTTCATCATCTGCTGATTCTTCATGCATCAGTAAAGTATTCAGCAGAGGAACAATCAGAGGCGAAGGCAAAGTAACGCAGAATCACCTTGATGTGAATGCTTTCTCTCTGAGTCACCATGATCGAACAATTAGGCGTGCGGTTTAAGGCCTGTCTGAACCGTTCTGAGATATTACACATCAAGTGACCTCAGGTATAATATGTGTTTGTTAATGCTCAGACGGATGGCGCTTTTGATGATTAAACACTTCTTTTATGTTTGCATTGGAAGTAGGTGGATCTCCAAGCACTCAAAGGTTATCACAAGCATCACTTCATGAGTGTGCGTGACAGTTTATAAGCAGCCTCAGCCTGTCCAGCGTCAGTGAAGCTCAACACTGGACACCAGCAGATCTTCAGCAAGAAACACAGAATAGACAGAATGAGTGCCCCAGCTCTGCAGACCACAGGCTTTGTTTCAGGCGTCATTGGAACGGCTGGAGTTTTTGCAGCCACCCTGATGGACGTCTGGTGTTTCAGAAACCAGCAGCAGGATCAGCCCCAAAAGATCAGCCCCATCTACACTTATAAGGGCCTGTGGAAAGACTGCGAGATGTCCGGGACTGTATTCCCTGAGTGCCAGCCTCTCTACAGCCATCCCAACTACTCGGGTGAGATTTACCATCTATTAAACCATAAGTGTTGCTTATTTTTCTGAATTTTTAATTAATTCCAAACAGGCATATTTGCAGCAATTCCATTAAGGATATGTGACCACTTTTTATTTATTTGAAAACATTTATCCCTTGAGCTAAATGTTAATATACATTTTTAAAATTATATATATTTTTTGTTTTATTTTGACTTAATGCAAACAGAATCCATTTTGCCAAAGAGTTGAAAGTTTATTTTCCCCCTCAATACTTTTCATTAATCTATTAGTAATACTGCATAATCTTATCCAAGTGCAATTTAAGCATAATTAAATCAAGCATTCTTTCACAGTATGCCTTCATTCTGTTAACAAGATTTTCTTTCTATTTTCTACATTCAGTAGTTATGTTATACTGTAGTTATATCATTGACAGACATTTGTGTCTTTCTAAGGAACCTCTGTGTGGCATTTTTAAAAAGACAGAGGGGTTAAAAAAAACTAATTCACCATTTTCCACTATAAAGTACTTTTAAATGTACTCACTATTTACTCACTTCCAAGTGGTTTTAACCCTTTATGAGTGTCTTTCTTCTGTTGAGCACTAGAGAAGATATTTTGAAGAAAGCCAAAAACCTGTAACAATTGACTTCCATAGGAAAAACTAATTTGGAAATCAATGGTTACAACTTTCGAGCATTCTTCAAAATATCTTCTTTTGTGTTTAACAGAAGAAAGTCAGTCACACAGGTTTAGAACAAGTGAAGGGTGAGTAAATAATGAGAGAATGATCAGTTTTGGGTGAACTATCCCTTTAATCAACCTTCATTAAACCCCAGATGCTGATAATGAACCATTATTGTTAATGTAGTATGCTCTGTCTCGCAACTGTTCACTTAAAGAAGACTATATAAATGTACATTATATAGAAGACAATATAAATGAACATTTTTTCTCCAATCAGGTGACAACAAAAATATCAGTAAGAGATTGAACAAAAAACAGACAAAAAGATGTTAATGACATTATTTTGTTTTCAGGAATCCTCCAGGCTGCAAGAGCTCTGATGATAATAGCGATTTTAGTGGCTGTGATTGCAGTGTTCATCGGGTTTTTCTGCTTGAAGTGCCTCAAAATGAGAAATATGCAGCTTTCCACCAGGGCCAAACTCATCCTAAGTTCTGGGATCATTTTCTTCATTGCTGGTATATAAACAAACACTTGTTCGTTACTCACTAGCCAAACTAAACCTGTCTGATCTTTCTGTTATCACTTTTTATTATGTTTACAGACGTTATAATAGCATCATAGGATTTATAAGGTTTACATCATCTTTCTTTTTTCTCTGTAGGCATTTGCGGTATTGCTGCAGCATCAGTGTACGCTGATCAACTAGTGCCTAGTTTCATGATGCCCCAATTCAACCAAAAGCAAGGAGAGAAGGGAGGGGTACAGTGTGCAAACAATGTAGCAGCAATGGACCCATCTGCTTCCAGGTAAAAGAAAAAAACAGCACTCATCCACTGGCATATATTTCACATGTGTCTGTAAAGGGCCAAGTGCATAACTTCCTGCTATTTCTATTTTTATTCTGAATGGTCAGGTACACGTTTGGCCCCGCCCTCTACATAGCCTGGGTGGGAGCAGCTTTGTTAATTCTAGGAGGAATTTTGATGAGCATCGCATACAAAAGAATGCAATGGTAAGTCGCTGCATTTATAATACTATCACAGGCCATAGAGGAATAGTTCACCCAAAAATTAAAATGCTGTCATCATTTACTCATCCTCCACGTGTTTGAGTGAAACCTGTTTGAGTGGTTCAACAAAATGATGATATTTTGAAAAATGCTGGAAATTAGTAACTATTGACTTCCATAGTGTTTTTAGAGGCAACCTATTTACAGCATTCTTTAAAATATTTTATTTTGTGTTCAACAGTAAAAAAAACTTACAAAAGTTTGGAACCACTTGAGAAAATGGTGACAAAATGTACATTTTTGGTGAACTTTACCTTTATCTATCTATTATGAATTTCCTAGTTTTCAAAACTAACTGGTGTATTGTTTTATTTTTAGCAAAACTGAGACAAGAGAGGGCTACATTTACAATGCAGCCCAGTGCAGGGCAGCGGAGGAAGAGTCCCAGTGCCAGTCCCAGACCCAGTGCCAGTACCAATGCCATTCCCAAGTCCAGAGAATCTGAGGACAACCAATGAACTAATTGAAAAAAAAATCTTTCATGCCAGACCAATGAAATGCTTTGCACTGCACTGTAAAAAACAAACGTTTTTATAGTACTTTAACTAATATTAATCAGTTAATTGGGTTTTTTGTTTTTTTTAGCTATACAAAGTTTAACTTAATACTTTTAGTCAGTTTGACTGATGTATAAAAGTTCCTTTGATTAAACTAACAAAGATTTTTTTACAGTGTGATGAAAGGAAGCAATCTTCTTTAGTGATGAAATTATTTTAGTATTTGCAGTAAAAATGTGTTTGAGTTTAACGGTCTTTAATTAAAAGTCTTAATTTTGGGGGGTAAATGGGCCAGACAATGTTGGAGTGTGGTGTGTGTACGATTCAGCAATAAACCTTTGCCAAAACTGTACTTGAAATAAAGCAGTTGATTTCCTTGCTCTAGCACATTTGTTTTCTATTGTGTTTTGAAATTTTTTTGCTACAAAGTAATTTTCTTTCATAAGGTTGAAATATTTTTTGACATAGACATAAACAATACTTAATAAATCTTAAAGGAAAACACTGCTACCTAAATATAAATATAACATAAACATTTTATTGCTTTATATACAGCTAATTAAAAACTATTCACTAACTCTAACTCAATAACTAACACAACACTGAAAAAACACAAAACACCTTTTTATAATTTACTTTACAACTCTGACAACCATAAACATCTATTTACATTTCAGATAACATTTATAAAGCCATTATATAATCATTTCTAATACACATAAGAATTAATATTTGTTTTGTGTGTTTATAGTTTAGCCAATCAACAGAAAGCTATTCTTCAACATGTCATTAATAATAACTTCTAATAACTAATATCTATTTGTCAGTGAGTTTTACATCTGTGTTGTTTGTTGTAAAATGTCTATAGAGTTAGTACTATCTTAACAAGAACACCATAAGATAAACAAATATCATAGAAACTTGGATTCTTCTTATCGTAGAGTCACACAACTAAAAAAGGCCATCAAACATACCTAAAAAAACATGGGCCTCATCGCTGATTTCCTTTGTGTGATCACTGCAATTGTTAAATGAATGTTAACATATTGTAAACTTGCGATATAATAACTAAAATGTAATAAATCTTGAAATACCTGATAACAGGTGTGTTTTCCTTCAGCGCTGCATCTGTCCTTGAGAAAAAATCTAATCTTTTTTTGACTGAATCTGTTTTGGCTTGACTCTGGTCACTTGAGAGGGAGTTTGTGTTCATTTTTGTTCCCACTGCCTGTAAAACAATAATAAATGAAAACCCTTTAACTGTGAATGAGATTTACCATTTTATGCTTTCTAATAGCATATTGAAAATACAGGGCACCACATTTTTAAAAAATTATTTAAGTTAAATTTTGGGGCGGTGCGGTGGCTCAGTGGTTAGCACTGTCGCCTCACAGCAAGAAGGTTGCTGGTTTGAGTTCCGGCTGGGTCAGTTGGCATTTCTGTGTGGAGTTTGCATGTTCTCCCCGTGTTAGCGTGGGTTTCCTCTGGGTGCTCCGGTTTCCCCTAGAGTCCAAAGACATGCATGCAGGTGAACTGAATAAACTAAACTGGCTGTAGTGTATGTGTGTAAATGAGTGTGTATGGATGTTTCCCAGGACTGGGTTGCAGCTGGAAGGGCATCCGCTGTGTAAAACATATGCTGGATAAGTTAGCGGTTCATTCTGCTGTGGCGACCCCTGATGAATAAAGAGACTATGTCGAAGGAAAATGAATGAATGAATGAAAGTTAAATGTTAAAAGTATTTAAAGATACTTACAGTTTGAGGTGTAAAGGCCATTGGTTGCACCCTGAAAAAAATCAGATAAATATTATTATGGTTAGATCATGTTACATTTCCTATCTGGATATATAACATAACTGCTCTTGAATTATTAAACTTATGAACCCCTTAACTGTCACCGAACATACAGTAGTCAACATTTGAAGTGGATCAAAATCTTTAAAAATAAAATTTGTTTTAAATCTATTGAACAACACCCATTCTAGCCTTATAGCACAATTATGAAATCCACTTCAATTGTTGACTACTATATATCAGTTTCACACTTGAAAAAGATGTATGATATATGCATATTTCATTATATATGTGTTGTCAATTTAATGGCTCATTCGTACAAATTCATTTGCATTCAGTCATATGAAAATGTAAAATTTTTAAAAGGAGGCATGGCACCAAACCCCACCCCAACCAAACCAACTGCCATTGGGAGATCACAAAATCATACTAAACTGAACGAATGAGATTGTAAAAATTCATACGTATTATCCACAAATTCATAAAGTAATGAACTCGGGTGAGATGTTCAGGATTAGATTAAAAAATAAATTTTAAATAGCTGATTTGTATGTGTAGACAGCGACTTTTTAAGTGATTAAAAAGGTATATACAACATCTATGCAAGTTAAACTAAACACTGCTAGATACTGAATAAAATAGGAAAAAAATTTAATTTTTTTTTGTTACCTTTGTGGTAAGACAGGACTTACAGTTCCTTGCAATGTTTGTGCTGGACAATGAGAGGCTGCAGCCAAACCTCCACATGCATAAAAATACATTTAAAATCAGTTTTACCAAAATATAGACATTCAAAAATACATAAAATGGAAAGAGGATTATAAAATGAGCTTAACAAACCAGAATGTGCAGGCGGATGGTAGTCTGTCATCGGGTTAAATTGTTGGGATTCACAGCACATGTTACTGGCATCAACCAGGTTTATGTCATCAAAATCATCCCAATAGTTTACTCCCAGGTCAAAGGTCACATCAGGGAAACCAGACCTGAGGAGACCACTGTCAGTGTTGTGGTTTGGGTTAGAATAAACCCTGGCTTTATTAAGAGTGACCCTGGGCATCTGTTCATCGTTGTGTGGCTTATGCTGACTGTTAAATGTCACCTCTGAAAAGATGAAATTTAACATTTTAGTTTTATGACTTGTGGAGCAAACGGCTTCATTGTTAATGCTGGTATTATTATTATATGTGACCCTGGACCACAAAACCAGTTTTATGTCGGTTTTGGTTGGTATATTTGTAGGAATACTCAACAATAAAATATAGAAGGTGCTAAAATGATCAATTTATGTACCAACATCATTAGAATAATATTTAAACATCATGTTCCATGAACAAATTTAGTAAATTTCCCACCATAAGTAATATATATAAAACTATATATACAAAACTTTCAGTTTTAAAATTTAGGTTGGATACCTTTAAAGGTGAATTTCACACTATTTATGACTTTTTTTGAACTCTCAGATTTCAGATTTTCAAATATTGGCCAAATCTTGTCCTGTTCTAACAACCATACATCAATGGAAAGCTTATTTATCAGCTTTCAGATAATGTGCAATAATGTGTACGTTTCAAAAAACGATAACTAGTTATGTGGTCCAGGGTCAAATATTAAAGGATTAGTTCACCCAAAAATTCAAGTTCTTTATTAATTATTCACCCTCATGTCATTCCATTTCTCAGAGATCTTTGTTCATCTTTTGAACACAAATTAAGATATTTTAGATCAGCTCCCTCATCCTCCATATACAGCAATGGTCATGAGACAATCAGGAACCAAATACAAGCAATTAACGAGAGAATTTTCACTTTGGGTGAACTAATTCTTTAATATGAATACTACGTGGCAAATATCTCTACAGAAACTCTACACCACTGTACTTTGAGGTAAAGCAGGAGATTGAGGATGTTCTAAGGCTGGGTTTACAGGTTCAATATATCCATCTCCCAGGTCATCAATGTAACCTGTAAACAGTTTGACAATAAAAACATCAGAGTTAATCTTCCAGCATCATGTTGTTTTTAATAATTACACTGTTATGAGAGTCTGATTATAATATATAGTATATTTTAGATTATATTGATCTGGCTGTTTGAAATATTGCCATTCATTTCATGATACTTTGTCATTACTGTGCAACAAAGGCGTTTTCTGCATTATGTTAAACTTTACAAGCATTTGTTTCATGTGCCATATAATGAAAGAGAGGCTCTCAGAAGCACAAAAATTAAATAAAGAATGTAACATTTAAAAAAAATTCAACAGATTAAAAATAAATACTAAACTCTAAATAAAAACTGTAATAGTATCTTGCTGATGCTATAAAGTAAAACTGAATTAACCCCACAATCTTGGTAACTGTAATATTTTAGTCAACACATTTTAAAGTTATTTGATTGAGAGTAAACATACCATCATGCCATGCCTCAGATGATGAATTCTGGCATGGAGTGGCAAAACTGGCCTCCAGATCCTGGACTAGATAGGCACTTTGAGTGTAACAATGACCTCCTTCAAACCTTAAATAAAAAAATAAAAAGAATAAAAAGAATAAATAAAAGCATCATCAATGTAAAAAAAATTAAATCTAGACATGATAAAAAATTAGTTCACCTAAAAACTAAAATTATGTGATTAATTACTCAACCTTATGTTGATCCAAACCCTGAGACCTTTATTCTTTTTCAAAACACAAAATAAGATATTTTGGGTGAAATCCTCCATATACAGCAACAGTGCAGATATGTTCCAAGTCCAGACAAATAATAAAAAAATACAAAAAAAGTCCATATGCCTTTAGTGAATCAGTCTGAATATTATCAAGCTATGAGAATACTTATGTGTGCACATAAAAATAATGGGTTCTATTTTAACGATCTAGGCGCAAAGTCTAAAGCGTAAAGTGCAAAAGCATTAATAGCGTGTCCGAATCCACTTTTGCTATTTTAAGGATGGAAAAATACGCTTTGCGCCGCAGCGCATGGTCAAACAGGGTTGTGCTATATGGATGTGTTTTGAGAATAAACCAATCAGAGTCTCATCTCCCATTTCCTTTAAGAGTCAGTTGCGTCGCACCATGGCGCATTTGCTATTTATATGGTGGACTTTGTAAGTGTAAAAACTGAACGCTTCACTAGTGAGAAAACAATTAAACAGAGCATCTGCAGTGCAAAAATAAAGAATGAGCCTCCTCCAATCGCCCTTTACTTTCTCTTTCTCTCTTTCATGAATAAGGAAACGGTGTTGTACTCTCCACTGAAGACATCCATTGGCCTACATAAATATTTTCATTTGTTAAGCGCAAAGATTTGTTTTAAAACTATTTCTACATTCAGTTCTAATTTCCAGCAAACGAATAAATGAGCAATAATAACTGAGTTATATCCAAACACACGTCCTATGCCCCATATGGTCCAAAACCTGACAGGTGGACAAATCTAAGCCTTGTTTTTAATAAAACAAATATAAATACGCATATAATAAATAACACTACTACTAATAATAATAACATTATACATAAGCAATTTGTAATGAAAAAACTGAAAAAAGCCCCCCGAGATTAATTAAGAAGGCATGGAGGCAGTGGTTTTATTTATGTAGAAAGTAATCATTTTTGTAATATTTTAATCCTTTTATTTTTTTTTCATTTGTAAAGATATTTGCGTACCGCTGTACATCCTGCATATTTTAAGCAACGTGTAAGCGAGGCGCACAACTAACGTGCTCTGTGCTGGACTTTAGACCTGCTTTCAGCTGCTCTATTGCACAGTCTATTTTAGTTCCTCAAAATAGCAACGTGCCAACAATGCGCCTTAACACACCTCTTTTCTAGACCGGAACACCCATGAGTCCACAAAGTGGCGCAAATGGATTTGCTATTTAAAGAAAATGGAAAAATTAGACTTGCGCTGGTCTAAAAATAGCAACACGTCGGGGCAAACACGTCTTGTGCTTTATTGCACCGGGTGTATGATAGGCCCCAATGACTTCATTTAACAGTTTCCTGTCCTTTGTGTCAGTACAGGGCACACATTCTCATGTTGCGCTTAGTTGTGTGTGCTCATGAACTCACACCGTATACTGACACTGAGGAGGTGAAACCGATGCATAATGTCATTAATTACATTTTTTGTGTTGTTTTTTGAGTCTGGAACCTTGCTGTCTATGGAGGATGAGGGAGCTCTCAGATTTCACCAAAAAAATATGTTAATTTGTGTTTCGAATATGGACGAAGGTCTCAGGAACTTGGAATGACATTAGTCCATTTTATTTTTAGGTGAACTAAAAGTTTAATAAGGCAGACAATTGAAATACCTCTTGGCAGCAGAAAGTGTGTCTTTGGGTTTGTAGGAGAACTGCTGCATGCTTACAGCTGCTGTGCCATTATTCATCTTCATCTAAAGAGAAAGTTAAAACTCAATTGACAATACAGTATATCTTACAAAACAAACTCTTGCCATGCAATTGAACTATTATTAGGCTATAACGAATTGCATTTTCTGACCGTTGTGTAAATATAATCCTGATCATAAGAATTCTGACCTTCAAGCGCTTCACAGGAGTCTCACAAAGTTTCTCATTCCTCATTTTCAGGTTGTTAAGGTATGAGGAGACATTGGACTGTGGTACAGTCCTTTTGATGACTCCAACTTTGCCTAAAAAAAGAAATGACATGAATGAACAGACAATGAGAGCAGTCTAGGATCACCTAGAACCTCTCGTACTCACAGCAATCATGTCCACAGAACTCTTTGTTTTTGCAGAGATGATGGCAATTTCTCTTAACCATGTTTGGAGCAACTTGATCCGTAAAGAGAATGTCTATATGAATTTGAATATAACCATTGAACATGCCATAAAGATTTAACTACATTCTTTGAGCCATTTATTAATTCTTCATTCAGTTTTACTTAGAGATGCACTGATTGTGCCAGCATTCAGAGACGAGACAGGAGGAGTGCAACAACCAGGTATTTAATGAACAGTTTTGTAGACAGGAGCGTAAAATCAGATAAGTAAATATGGATATACTTTAGAGTTTTGGCTCATCCTAATGTTTTTGTTTGCAGGAGGGAGATCACAGATAAAGGTAGATGCTGGAGATAAGAGCAACGACAGTAAAAGAGGAATGCAAGAACAATAGCAGGAACATCAAGGGAGTCAAGCAAGTTCTAATAAGTGATGAGTAGACCAGACAGTATGTTTCCAACCAAAGATGCTAATTAAATTGATGCATAAAAACTGGAATATCGCATAAAAGATTTTCGGATAACACATCATTTCTATTTAATGACTCACTCGCTCACTCTGCTTTACTCACTGTTCTCCATTCACTCAATACAGCACTCAGAGTACACTAACTCGTGAACACCCAGTGCACATACACTCTCTCTCTCTCACACGCACGCACGCACGCACGCACGCACACACACACACACACACACACACACACACACACTAGTAGACAGATCTCGACTAGTAGATCTTTATCACTTTACCTGTACATCCCAAAAATGACAGAACAAGTACAAGAAACACATAGTAATGTATCTCTCTTTATTTTTCCTGACCCAACTGCTGTTTTCAAACGTCAATATACAGCTTTTCATATGACATCCAGCAAAGGAGCCAGGCTCAAAATGATAAGGGGCTGTTTACGTATCGTGTCTTTTGCATGCTTAAATTTGTTATTTCAACTGGAGACGCATGACTTTCATGCACCAATAAGGAAATGACGTGCATGCGTTGCAACACACTCGCTTTTCCTACAGCAGAGTGAGTTGAAACAAATAAAAAAGTATTTTATGAAACTGCGAAAACCAAAGCACATAAGAGCTCACAAATCTCTCATTGTTAATTAAAAACACCACACAAACTTCACACAAAAAGGTCTCCTGGCCCAGCTGGGTTGCGAACCAGTAACCTTCTTGCTGTAAGGTAACCACTGAGCCACCATGCTACCCTCTATCCAATTAGTAGTCAAAAAAGTAGTCACTTTCTGATAAACTGGTGTCAAATATTAAAAAAAAACAGAACTAGCTACGGCAATGAATGCATGATGGCATTTGGAGGCGTGAGATGCTCTTTTGGAGCGCATATGCTAAAGAAAGCTCTGGAGGCAATAATAATATAATTGAATTTGAATTTGCCAATTCAGATTTTCTATAACTGCCAGCATATACAGTGCATCCGGAAAATATTCATAGTGCTTCACTTTTTCCACATTTTTTTATGTTACAGCCTCATTCCAAAATGGATTAAATTAATTTATTTCCTCAAAATTGTACACACAATCCCTCATAATGACAATGTGAAAAAAAGATTTTTTGAAATTGTTGCAATTTTATTAAAAATAAAAAACCTGAAAAATCACATGTACATAAGTATTCACAGCCTTTGCCGTGGAACTCTAAATTGAGCTCAGGTACATTCTGTTTCCACTGATCATTCTTGAGATGTTTCAGCAGCTTAATTGGAGTTCACCTGTGGTAAATTCAGTTGATTGGACATGATTTGAAAAGGCATTCACCTGTCTATATAAGGTCCCAGGGTTAATAGTGCATGTCAAAGCACAAACCAAGCATAAAGATAAAGGAATTGTCTGTAGACCTCCGAGACAGGATTGTCTCGAGGCACAAGGCTAGGAAAAGTTACAGAAAAATTTCTGCTGCTCTGAAAGTTCAAATGAGCACAGTGGCCTCCATCATCCTTAAGTGGAAGATGTTGAAACCACCAGGACTCTTCCTAGAGCTGGCCGGCCATCTAAGCTGAGTGATCTGGGGAAAAGGACCTTAGTCAGGGAGGTGATCAATAACCCGATGGTCACTCTGTCTGAGCTCCAGCGTTCTTCTGTGGAGAGAGGAGAACCTTACAGAAGGACAACCATCTGTGCAGCAATCCACTAATCTGGCCTGTATGGCAGAGTGGCCAGACGGAAGCCACTCCCGCCTGGAATTTGCCAAAAGGCATCTGAAGGACTCTCAGACCATAAGAAACTAAATTCTCTGGTCTGATGAGACTAAAATTGAACTCTTGGAGTGAATGCCAGGCATTACATTTGGAGAAAACCAGGCACTGTTCATCACCAGGCTAGTACCATCCCTACAATGAAGCATGGTGGTGGCAGCATCATGCTATGGGGATGTTTTTCAGCAGCTGGAAATGGAATGCAATGCAGCAATGTACAGAGACATCCTGAATGAAAACCTGCTTTATAGTGCTCTTGACCTCAGACTGGGGCAACGGTTCATCTTCCAGCAGGACAATGACCCAAAGCACACGCCAAAATATCAATGTAGTGGCTTCACAACAACTCGGTGAATGTCCTTGAGTGGCCCAGCCAGAGCCCAGATCTAAATCCTATTGAACATCTCTGGAGAGATCTGAAAATGGCTGTACACATTGCTTCCTATGCAACCTGATAGAGCTTACTGATAGAGCCTCTTATAGAGGTACTGCAAAGAAGAATGGACAAAAATTCTCAAAGACAGGTGTGCCAATCTTGTGGCATCATATACAAAAAGACTTGAGGCTGTAATCGCTGCCAAAGGTGCATCAACAAAGTATTGAGCAAAGGCTGTGAAGATTTTTCAGGTTTTTCATTTTTAATAAATTTGCAACAATTTCAAAAAAATATTTTTTCACATTGTCATTGTATTGTGTGTAGAATTTTGAGGAAATAAATGAATTTAATCCATTTTGGAATAAGATTGTAACATAAATAAAATGTGGAAATACTTTCCTGATGCACTGTACAAACAAAATATACTTTGTTCAATTTTTTCCAATAAAAAAACATTAACATTATTGTTTTCCCCAAACAGCATTAACAACACTAACAAAATATATTTACTATTGCGCTTTTTAAAACTTTAGCTTTTTTTTCTCATTTCACAAGTCAAAAGATAAGCATATGCTTATAATATTATTATATATTTTATTTAATAAATAATTGTATGTATAGATTGTTTTAAAGATACTTAATTTCAGTAGAGCAAATGCTGACAACTTAAAAGCGACTGATGTTTTCTCTAAACTCAATTATGACTGATATGTCTAGCAGACTTTATCGCTCATGTAGCAAACATTTCAAAGGTAGCTTGAAAGAAAAATGGTAACTTAAATGACTTTCAGTGTATTACATTACGTTTAACTGATAGCATTAATTTGTAAAGTTTTGTCAAATTTTTCAGATTCAATACTCAGCTGGCCATTCAAGCATGGGCATCTCTATGTCACTGCTAACAGAATGAACTGGCTGAATCGGACAGAAGACCAGCAGTGCTCGATCAGTGCATCTCTAGTCAATGCATAATAATAGTCCATTTTAAAATATAATAATCATTTTTCAAATAATAATAATGACATCTCAGTCATTGAGTCTGACCGTTGACTGAAGAATTGGGAATTGTGGCTGTGGGGCCTTGTCTCTTCTTTGCTATATCGTGAATCCTCTGAAATCTCCATGTTGGTTTCTCTGTGACGGAGCAATCAGCTCGCAAGCCCTGCACTCCTGAGTAGTGGGCACTGTAGTTCTGCTGTAGGTCCAGACCCACTACACAATCAACAAATATTCATCACTCTACAATAATAATACAAATAGAACAGATCGCTCTGTGTGTTTCTGTTTAGGTAAAAAAAACAAACAAACATATTTTACAGAAATGTGAGCAGCTAAAAAGCATTATGATTTGTTTAAGTGCTTGTTAGACATAGTCTATGACCACTGACCATATTCAGAGCTTATCAAATGAATGCTGAGCTCCTCTCCCTTTGGTGATCTTGTCACCTCGATTCTCTTTGACCAGCTCCCAGACTTCAAGACCAAGGTGTCCCTTAATAGCAAAACATGCATTGCGTCCATTGTTCAAAAAATACTAAAATAATTCGCTAATGACAACTAAATCACATAGAACTTACGAGATTTTTTGTTGGAAAACCACCTTATTGTCACAATCTCCAATAATAAGAGTGACATAATGGTGGTCTGGCGCTGTCCGCTTCAGTGCCAACTCCTTAAAGTTATTCAAGTTGACTGTGAAAACAATCTCAGCTGTGGATGGACTGTATCGTGGAATCTAGAAGAAAATATTTAATTACAAACAATCATGTTTGAAAGAGTAAAATCTCATGACTCAAATTGCTGTCTTATCACCATTAAGACTTCATATTAAAACGTATTAATGTACACGTGAAAATTACTTATTAATGTTTATGTAACAAAATATTAATGTATATGTGAAAATAGTTTTGTGCAGATATTATATTTTTTGAAGTATAAATATTTCATGTAGTCTCTTAATTTGAATGAGTTTGAAAGGCAACAAATATGAACTGCTACCTGTTCCAAATTAACTTCATATCTGGGAAGTTTGCTGATGGCTTCCTTAATCTGGTTTCCAAATGGAGGGTGCCTGTTGACAATCTGCCAGAAAATAAATAATGATAATAATAAAAATGATAATATTATAATGTGTCAGTACGACTGTAACAACATAAAGGGCATTGTGACTCCTTCATGAACAATTTATTATGTAAACAATTGTATTAATTAAATTTTAATATAAAGGATATTTCCGCATACTAGCTCCAGTTCTCTAGGACTGGTCTGCTCAATTTTGCTGAATGTCGTAAGGCCTGCATTCACCAAAGCAGTGGCAAGTGATAATCCTAGAAAAGAAGATCCCAATTATGGAAAACACATTAGCCACAACAAAAATTTTTTTTAAACTCTAGGTTATATCTACACACACACACACACACACACACACACACACACACACACACACACACACACACACACACACACACACACACACACACACACACACACACATATATATGCGTCTGGTCTGCTATCACTGTGGTGACTTCACATAGATGTAATGATTTTTATGCTGTACCAACTGTATATTGTATGCCACTACCCCAACTCTCACATAAAAACATTCAGCAATAGTTTATTCTGTGATTTCTAGCATATTTACCCATAAGGAGACCATAATTTAGTCCCTATAAGTCTAAGCATTCAGGTTTAAGTCCCCACCAGGATATAAGACCACACACACACACACACACACACACACACACACACACACCCACACACACACACACACACACACGCATGCACACACACACAGAGTAGAGTATACTATTACCTATCCTCTCAAGCTGTTTTGAGACGTAAGGTGAGTTTTCCCACAGTTTGGCTCGAAAACACTTGGCAAGTATTAAAGCGTTGAGCTGAGCTGCAAAGTTCGATTTGGAGTGATGACAGAGAAACTCAGTCAGATCTTGGAGAGATCAAAAGCAGCATTTGGTTAAATCTTTGTAATGAACTGTACTTTTATCATGTTATCAAGAAGATTAAAAGCTTAGAGACACTGGGCAAGGTCATGTTAGTAACATACATCTGCTAACTCTAACTGCATTTCTGAATATTTTTCCAGTATCCTGTATGAGTCCAAACTCCTGAATGGGGATGCAGCCGAGCTGAGCTTGTATCAGACTAGGATGAGAATATTATTACTGTACATACATAAATGATGAAAACATGTACACAACATAAAATCAATGGGGTAAAAGCAAGACTTTACCAATTCACTTTCATGTTGTTACTTTTAATCTTCCCTTCCATTGGAAACCTAAAATTAAAACTCACAAGTGTTAGTCCACCAATACACAGAACGCTAACTGTGTGTTTTAGGTAAATGAAGACAACTTTGACCTGATGGTGGTTCGGTTTTTATCCTTGTTCAACGTGTTCAATGTTTTCTTCTCATTTACTCTCAATTGCATGTCACTGAATTCTTTCGCCTTCGATATCATTTCAATCTAGAAAGCGAGAAAACGTTTCTATCCTTATAATATGTTGTTCTGAAGCAGTCATTGGATCTAGAAATGAAGGAACAACAATACTGTCTTACCAGCTCTTGTAAGTTCTCTGTTCCAGTCACCGTGCTGAACTGCTTCACGGTGTCAAAGGCAACACAGTACCTGGCCATGAGTTTTCCAATCTCTGCGGGTGACCATTTAATGTATACGAAAATTCTAATCAAAAGCTAAATTGGTAGAGTTATTTAAAAAGAAAAGATTATATATATTATTGCTGGGAAAACATTATCAGTAACCTGTGGGCTTGATGTTAATGTCTTCATCCATGGTAATCAGGTTGAAAGAGGCCAAAGAGTTGAGGTTCTTCAAGCACAGTTCTGAAACACACAATGTCAATGATGTTTTTATACCAGTAGCACATTCTTGACTCTTTTTTCCAATGAACATCAACTGATTCACTGATTTAAGCTAAGCATTTTTCATACCTTGTAATTTAGTCTCAATTCCACATTTGTCAACCTCAAGGGGAAAGCCTGTGAAATGAGAGGCTAATAAAGAAGAGCTTTGGTTGATGTTTGTATCTTCAGATTAGCCATGGTTTAAGGTTTACCATAGTGTTTGGGGTTTTTCAAAGCACGGATGTACAGGAAAGTGGAGCGGATCCAGTCTAGAGCCATGTTCACATCAGATATGGTGTGAAGAACTATCTCTGCATTCAAGTGCTCCACCAGGTTTGTATGCAAGCTGAAAAAAGTTATTCTATTGTACTCGTCAAATACATAGGTAACAAATAAATCAACTTGTTCATATGATCTGTTTATAAAGAACACAAAAATGCATCTAAAATTAATAACAGAACAAAATGTGATTAGAAGGTGTATACCTGCTCTCTATGCAGTCTAAGCCACTCAAGAAATGCATGTATTTGTCCTTTGTCTGAGACCGTGTCATGATTACTGCAGTTGCTGTTGTGTCAAACTAAACAAAAACCAAAGCAAGTGTGTACTGCCCTAATCTGAATACTGTAACTAGCTGAGATTTTGTCTTTTACTTCTTACATCGCTGTTTATAGAGCTGGCATTTTGTGTTTATAATAAAATGAATAATTGTTAATGGTACCTGTGGTCTGCCGGCTCTTCCAATCATTTGGAGCAGGTCAGCTTCACTGTACTCCTCGCATGCACCACCAACATAGTGCATTGTGGATTTGATTACCACAAGGTGGGCTGGCATATTCACACCCATGGCTAGAGTGCTTGTTGTAACTAAAAAAAAAAAGAAAAATTAAGGTTTTCTTATATATTTACCCACTGCGCCACCGTGCAATATACCGTGCACCGTATATATATTAGTAAATAAGCGAAAATAAAGTTGCAGAACTTACATAAAACTGGTAAGTCACCCACTGTAAATGCGTTTTCAGTGATCTTCCTGTCTGACACATCCATGCCAGCATGATGATATCCAATGCCATAAACAAATAGATCTGGAAAAGGTATAAAAAACATGTTTAGTTTACCTTCACAAAACAGTGACCATTGTTTCATGAATAACATACAATAGAAGAAATTTAATTAACATTCATACCTCTGAGTTTTGCATCAAGCAGAGAGTTTGCATATTTCATCAGTCTGAAAAAAAGATAATAACAGAAGTCTGGATATCCATCTTTAGGGTTTACAGAAAATATGCATTGAGCAGCAGAGAGAAAAAGCTGGTTTTAGTAGATAGACAGACAACAGCAAACTCAAACAACCAGTGAGTTAACCAGTAACCACACCACTAACCATATTACCACAGGACTTTTATGACCCAAAATAACATTCTCTTCATAACACTAATGGTGGTATAATGGTGTGAAAGATATTTTAACACTTTGGTCCCTTTACTACCAACTTCATTAAAACACCACTGCTGAACTCAGTATAATTGTTGACCATGTCCATCCATTTCTAAACCAGTATTTTCAGGATAATATGCCATGTCACAATGCTCAATGAGTTAACTAAACACCAGTGAACTGAGGACTCAAAAGATGACAGGTGAGGTGAACTAATTTAAACTGCATAGCTTGAAGACCCAGATAAACAATGAATTGAATCTTTACTGTTTTTTATATAGTCATAGATGCATTATTGTCCTGTTGCCCATTATTGTTTGCATGTGTTTGTGAATTATGCCTTTGGGAATCAATTTGTAACATTATAATTGTATTTAAATGATCCAAACTTCACGTCATTACACTTATATTAGACTATAACTGCAGTCTTTATTTTGATTTCCTTTACGCTCACATCAAAAATATTTCCCTCGTATGCACAATGCAGACCTTTATGTCTGCTTTTGTCTGAAGTCAGTGTGCAATCTCCCTGGGGAGTGCACAAATTGATAGGGGAGCGAATGGCTGATACTGAAAAGCATGTCGGACATTGAGAAGGGGGCTGGGGCTTTGCAAAGGGTCATTTAAGGACTAATTTAAATAGCAAAATAAACCAATACTAACAAAAAGGTGTACTTGATACACTGGCCAGTGCATAAGATTAATCTCTTCAAAACAAATATACAAATAGTGCTGAGTAATCATTCAGATTGTACATGTATTTTTAGCATGTTACGGTGACTAAATTACCTTTGTTTGTGGTCAATGCTCATGATAAACCTGGCATCTTTGGCAAGCACAGAAGCAGATTGTTGAACTCCTTTTCTTGTAGAGCAAAACTGTCCAAATTTCAGACAAATGGATTACTGTATGTGGAATCTTTTATTTTAACAACTTCTGTATACACAACTCAACAAATTTTCATTCATAAAAATTCACTTACAACAAGGGTTGGTTTTTGATCAGAGTATGTCTGAATAATGTTGGCAAGTTTGTAGTTGAGAGAAAGATCAAACTTGAATTCATTCTGATTACTTCCACACGGGAAGCCAAGCACCACTTTCCTCAGCTTCACTGGTCTGTGACTCTCATCCATCTCCAGACACGTGGCAGGCCCTGACCCATCTGAAAGCCATTCAGATACCTGCAAACAATAAAGAACAGGACAGGAATAATCAAAAATGAAACTGAACGTGGATAAAGCAACTTATTTGGCTGGCTTTGTACTTTCTGAAACAACTTACGTCTTGAATATTAGGGATGGTAGCCGAGACAGCCACAAATCTGACGGATGCTTTTGATTCGGGATTTACAGCTTGCCGATAGAAGTGCATGGTCTTCATTCTGCTGACCACGACCTCAAGAGTGGCTCCACGGGTTTTGTCTTTTACAACATGTACCTAAAGGTGGTAAGTAGAAAAAAGAAGCAAGCTATTCATTAATAAAACACTGCAATCTATTTTAAGATACCAGCATTAACATGGAATCATGTTGGGTTAAATGTAATATATCAGACCTCATCAACAAGGAAGAGACGAATCGATGTCAATAAGCAGTTATCCTTCCACCTTCTTGTCATGCTGTCCCATTTTTCCTTGAAAGGGCAGAAAAATCTTAAGTTTTGCTGAAAATATGTTTTATGTTTTGACTGTTTAGACTAGATGTGGCAACTTACTGGAGTTGTAAAAATTAGATGAGCATCCTGGATTTCAAAAAAATCATCAATCTCTGTGTCTCCAGTTAATTCCTTGCATTTAAGTCCAAGAGGTCCAAACTTCTGTTTCCAGTTATCATATTGTTGGCTGCAGAGAGCCTTAATTGGTGCCACTGTAGCACAAATAAAAGTCAAACAGTATTTGTTACAAATTACTGAATACAATTTCTTATTTATAATAAAGGGTCCATTATGGCCTTACAAATTTTACTTTTCATGTAGTTTGTAATAGCTCTTTGTAAATATAAAGTTCTGCAAATGCTAATCATTTCAATTTGTAACTCACTGTACACTGCTCTGACATTGTGCCAAGGTTCTGAAGCCTCAATCAGCAGTCGAACAATGGCCAGCTCAAATAGCACAGTCTTTCCAGAGCCCGTGGGAGCACAGGCAACAAAATTTTTATTGGAGTACAGAACCTGAAATAGAGCAATAATCTGCCACATACTGTGTTTGTGAACTTTACATTATATAAACGGTGGACACTTACATCATCCAGTGCCTGGGACTGCACATAGTTGAAGTAAGGGAAATCTTTAAAAACACTTCTGAATTTTGCAGCTGTGTGAATGTCAAGGAAAACGTGACAATGATTGCATCACCTATCCAAAAATATAGATGTACAATAAAAACAACTTAAAAAGAATGTTACAATAACTATGAATTTGTTAACATTTGAAGTGGATCAAAATCTTTCATCAAAGTTGTCCAAAAACCTAAATATATATTGAACAATATATATAATTATATGAACAATTATATATGACTCTGGCCTGTACACACCACCAGTCATAAGAGCCTTTTTTGGAACCTCTGACAATATATGACTGAGAAAAACTATTTGAAAATCTGGAATCTGAAGGTTCAAAAAAATCTAAACATTGAAGTTGTCCAAATGTTTTTGGCAATGCATATTTAAAAAACGTTTTAATATATTTATAATAGGAAATGTACTAAATGTTCTAGTGGATCATGATTTTTATATAAAGGGACAGTATTAAAACGTAATATTAAATCGTACATATTAAAAATAAAAAACTAAACTCATAAATGTTTGAGGGCGAGTAAATTTTCATTTTTGAGTGAACTATTCCATTAAAATTCGAATGATTTTGGCATAAAAGAAAAATCAACAATTTTGTTAATGGTCAAAACATTGGTACAATAATAAATAATAAATGGTACAAATTTACCTGTCTAACTTAAGACAATATCAATATTTATTCATTTATTTTTAATTATTAAATTATACAGTAACAATATTAATATGAAGTTTTATCCACTTCGAATGTTGGCTATTGTAAAGTTGAGTACACTAGCTTGTAAATGCCCTCAAAGCTACTGAACATGGAATAAAAACTTATTAATATTATAATTGCATGACTTTACAAAACTGAAAAAAGTCCTTAAAAGTATTTAGTTTAGGTATCATCAGCTAAACAGGAGAGGATACGTATTTCAGAGACTGAACGAAGTGTTCCTTTTCCAGAAGACCCTTTAAAAACATAAAATCAGAAACAAGTCATTATCACATTTTAAAGGTGTCATTCTTACAGTATAGTTAACTAATCATTTAACTACTGAGTAACAATAATTACATGTATTTACTATATAATAGGATTAGAATGTGGGTTAGGTTTAGGGCTATTTTCGTTTAATTATGCATAATTATTTGTAATTACAGTAAATACATGTAAAATATGTAACAAGAACACCTTAAAATAAAGTGTTATCAAAGTCAAACATTCAGTGTAACTAATAATTCTGTATGTATGAAAATGTGTACGGTTTGTATGTGTATAACGTAAATGACTGCTAAATTACTGGATAATGTAGAAAATTTGTGCCAACTTGGATGTCCACAGATAAACTAACAAAACATCAATGCATTCTAGTTAACTAATAGTGCTGTAGGTTTGTGTTACCCCTACATTCTGCAGGTTTGAGACCAAGAGGAAGACTATGGCTTAAGGAAACATCACACTTTTGTTCTGTTTGGCCCAAACCAATAAAGGGACTACAGGCAGCAACAGCATGTGCAGCCTGCAGGCCACTGGTTCTCCTAGCAGCCTGACTTAGGAAAGCAGTGTCATTTGTTGCTGACATCGTCTGATTTGAGATACCGTCTTCCCCATTTCCTGAGGTCCTTCTTGTGGGAGCTCGGAACAACCTAATTTACAAAAAACAGATAAATGCAGCCTGTTTACCCACTTATTGTTCTACTGCCAGTATCCATTCCAACACAAAGAACTGCTTGTTACGACAGAAAATTTTGTTAACTCAATCAAGATGTAGCTTAGAGTACCGAGTCTTAAAGGGAGGAGCACTGGCAGTAGGTAAAGGCCTTGTTTCCACAAAACCCATTCTGAAAACCGCCTGCTCTCCTGCACTAGAGGGTTCATGGCTCCATAAAACAGGCTCCTCCAGCTCATGTGATTTCACAGTCTGACCTTGGATACCTTCAGTGGGATTGTGAATAGGTTTTTGTGCTGGAGGCAGAAATGTTTTTGATCTCTGAGAGTAACCTTCATAAACAAAGAAAAGAAACACCAGAATATTTCCATATTTGATTTACTGTAATCACTAATAACACTTTATTTACTTTTTAAGTATACCAAACGTTAGAGCATTTTCCTACGAAAGAACAAGTGATCAAAATAAAAAAATGTTTACATTTATTTTAAACAGGGTTATTCCACCAAATATTGATTTTTAAACTATCCTTAAGTTAAAACATTGGTATGGTGTTGCCAAAAAGATTAATGTAAACATGTCTTAAAACATGGCGCCTTTTTATTTTATGCAAAATAAAAGTTGGGTGAAATGTCATCAGAAATTATGTTTTACTCAAAAACATAAATTGTAAATTCTGAAATATGTGCATTTTCAAGAGTCCTATTAACTTAGATGTAGAGTGCTCAGCATATATGAGTACACCCCATTTTGAAAATGAATATTTTTATCAATTTCTCACTGAATATGGGCAATATATATTGGTGCATTTGAACAAAACAGATTTATTAAACATTCATTCATTTATTTTCATTTCAGCTTAGTCCCTTTATTAATCTGGGGTCGCCACAGTGAAATGAACCACCAACTTATCCAGCATATGTTTTACGCAGCGGATGTCCTTCCAGCTGCAACCCATCACTGGGAAACATCCATACACACTCATTCACTATGGACAAATAAGCTTACCCAATTCACCTGTACCGCATGTCTTTGGATTTGTGGGGCAAACCGGAGCACCCAGAGGAAACCCACGTGAACACGGGGAGAACATGCAAACTCCACACAGAAATGCTAACTGACCCAGCCGAGGCTCGAACCAGTGACCTTCTTGCTGTGAGGCGATTGTGCTACCCACTGCGCCGCCCAGATTTAATAAACAGATATATTTAATTAAATAATATTTTAGTTCAGAACATCTTTAGAAATGGAAAGATAATACATTTAAATTCATGCAAATTTACAAACTACAACATTTCAACAAAATCTTTTATCTTTTTTGTTTCTCTTGATTTTTGCTATTTTTGAAAATTTAATTCATTCATTTTCATTTCGGCTTAGTCCCTTTATTAATCTGGGGTCGCCACAGCGGAATGAACCGCCAACTTATCCAGCATATGTTTTACACAGCAGATGCCCTTCCAGCTGTAACCCATCACTGGGAAACATCCACACACTCTCATTCACACACATACACTACGGACAATTAATTCTACTGAATCGACCGGCATCGCATTTCTGGGGCAAACCGGAGCCCACAGAGGAAACCCACGCCAACACTGGGAGAAACGCAAACTCCACACAGAAACGCCAACTGACCCAGCCAAGGCTCGAACCAGCGACCTTCTTGCTGTGAGGCGAACGTGCTAACCACTGAGCCACCGCACCGCCCCGTGAGGCCCATTTTTGAAAATGTATTATTTAATTTTTTTCCTTAACATATAAATTTGGGCTACTAATTTTTGAACCATTATTGTAAGTTATTTTGTTAGATTAGCTCCAGATTTGGCTTCAGTACTGACTAAACTAATGTATATTCACAAATATAATATTGTAAAGCATCCTGTAGAAAATATTAATTTAAATGAGAGACTTGTAAGGGGTGTACACCTATATGCTGAGCACTGTATATATGCTTTTCAAACTGCACTTAACCCTGGGTTATTGTCGTTCTAAACACCACTTTTAACCCCAGGTAAAGACACGTTTTACACCTGTAATTTGAAAACAGTGCAATTGCAATTTATCACTGCAATTTATCAAGGGTTGTTAAACCCTGCTTAGCACCACATTTGTGATGTTAACCCCACATTGTGATGCTAAGTTTGTTAAGTATGAAACAGAGCAGTGATTGTTTGTTGCTGCTGGGCGCTTGGCAAGAGACAGCCAATCAAAAACATGTCAGCAAAGTTTACATCACGTCACAAAATGCATGTGGTGTAAACACCCCCCAGTGAGCGGTAACACTGCAAATAAGAATATTAACCAATTATTTAGGAATGCATAGTGTAAAACCTCTTGTAATGTATAGTTAATGTAGTATGAACAGGGTGGAAAGTGATTACAAATAACCCAGGATTATATTTATTTAGGGTTTGGGATGATTTCGCAAGACTCACTAAATGAGGAAGGGTGTGCTGCTTCTCTCTGGATGTCTTGTGTTGAAGGTATTTGTGATAATGATGGTGGAGCATCACAAACCCAGGAGCCTTGTCCCTGACATAAGGGTTTCCTAAACAAAATATTTATAGTCATTCACAAATATTCTATCATCAAAGTAATAGCTTGTTTATCCATGTGTATTAATTATTTGAAGTATCTTTAATTGGGTGTTCTGTAAAGGCCTTACTCACACTTTATGAATTACTGGCCGGTCATAAAACAGGTTATCCAGCGATGATACGCCTTCTTCTGAGTCTAACATAATGTGGGTGTCTTTGACAACCTAAAAAAACAACTGTCATAGATATATCAAGCTTTCATTATTAGGAATTAAAACATATTAACGTAAACCAAATTATTTCCAGTAAACCTTTGTATGTTAACGTTAGTCGACTGGCTAATGTTATTTTGAGGTAAAATAATTAGCTGAAAGCATAAGTAAGCGGTATAATGTTTGTTATTATATTCCTACGTTGCATGGGGAAAATATTAACTAAGTATAATAGTAATACTATTAATAATAGTTGAACTATCTTCTAAAAACATTTTGTGACGAATAACGTTATATTATAACTGACGCTCTCTGGAAGGCGGTAAGCGAGCCCGCGTAACATTAACGTTAGATGCGAACAGTAAATCGCGCGTAGTCATCAATATAGAAATTAAACAATATCATTTTAATAAAGGAACTAGATAGGATAACACATACTCTACGTATATTTCAAGGGCTTTAAGAACAAAAAACCACACCAGATTAAATTAACAAATGTAACGCCTTTGCATTATATATTGCTGTTAACTGTCTCACTAACCTAACCTTACACGTATTTGAGGGGGGAAAACACCTTCGACGGTATCTGTTACGTTTCCTCAGTTCAAACTTGATGTACATATGCATCCAGGACTCAACATAAAACATTTAAATGTGATATACCGTGCTATGGACGTTATTTCCCCCCTAATAACTGTCTACGAGTGCCTTTGTCATTATTTCTGCTTATCTTCTGCTCACTTTGCCGTCAGTACTTCTACTTGCCACCTATTTGGATTAGTCCACTTTTTGTTTGGGGGGAATTATTTGCGTGACTCACGCAATGTTTTTTATTTTCTTTCGATTAAACTTATACAGCGTATTTCTAATTCATAAAGTGATGTTATAAATAAGTGGTTGTCAGTAGACACGTATAATAATAACACTATTTTAAGGACATGGTGTCAAGTTCGTGGAGTCCCCCTCGATGAGACGCAATGCCTTTGTCTGTGGACCATCGAGCAAATATGGCGGCTTCGCAATAGATGGAAAGCTTGAGCGAGCAAAAATGAAATGATTTCACTTCAGTGTTATTGTCCACAATCGCACTTGCAGAAAGGTAGGCTAAAATGCATTTGCCAGCAATATCGATATGTGTAGCAACCTACATGCCCCCAATATTTAGCTATGGGCATGTGGTTTTAAGCTTGATGTTGCACATAATGGGCTGGATTGCTACCTTGCTAGCAGCACACTCTCATAGTATGGAGTAACAGCAAAGCCTAAACAGAAATATGTGATATATATTTTAAGTTATTATTGCACGCAAATCATGATAAGTTCTGCAAGTTTGAACTATTTAAAAATACTGTTTATGAGTTAACTGGTTTGCTAGGTTAAAGTCATGTTATGATGTTTTTGAAGCACCAATTATGCAAAAATCTAACGTGATCCACAAAAAACAGAATGTGCGCTTTATTAATTGGATCACTACAATAAAATAATGGTCACTGTTTAACTGTTAACGGGTTGTTAATACATTAAAACATAAATGTTTTCGTAAAGGTACTTTTCACAGACCATGTGATTTACTTAGCATTTCCATATGAAGAGAAGTGACTCAAGAGATTACTTCTACTGTCTGTTAGTTGTTATTTGTGTAGTATTAATATGTTTTTTTGTGCATTTTTGTTCAGTGTGTCATACTGCAAATTAGCAATCTGCAGCCTTCATACCTTTTATGCAAATTGTAGTTCCTATAATTGGTGTCCCTGTTCATCTAATGTATCAGCCATAATGCATGTGTTATTACAGTATTAACATTAGGCTTGAACTACTGTCTAACTATGAGTGTCATTTCCACTTTTGCATCAGGCCAACCAACTGGGGTGATTTCTATGAATTGCATAGACAATGGGGATTGATTGGATTACTAAATTTATACTTGTTGAAACTTGGTTTGAATTTGAATGATGTTAACAGGCAGTCAAGTGCAGTATGCACTGATGTTAACTGGCAATAATAACGGGCAGCTGTGATTAGGTAGATAAATAATTGTCATTTTTATTTTATTATTCATTCATTCATTCATTCATTCATTTTCATTTCGGCTTAGTCCCTTTATTAATCTGGGGTCGCCACAGCGGAATGAACCGCCAACTTATCCAGCATATGTTTTACGCAGCGGATGCCCTTCCAGCTGCAACCCATCACTGGGAAACATCCTTACACTCTCATTCACACACATACACTACGGACAATTTTAGCTTACCCAATTCACCTATACCGCATGTCTTTGGACTTGTGGGGGAAACCGGAGCACCCGGAGGAAACCCACGCAAACATGGGGAGAAACGCAAGCTTCACACAGAAATGTCTACTGACCCAGCCCGGGCTCGAACCAGCGACCTTCTTGCTGTGAGGCAATTGCGCCACCGTGCTGCCCCTATTATATCATTAATTGAATATTAATTGATGGTATAGGAAAAACTAAAACCAGTTATGACCAAGTTATAATGTTAGTTATGCACATCATACATTTATAACGTTTAAAATATCATACTCATGAGCCAGGTTTGAATATTACCCATGAAAGTTTTAGATTGAATTTAGTTTGCACTTTGTCTTCAATTATAGTTTGACAAAATGTACAAAAATTTTGACCGTTTACTATATCATATTCATTTTTATTCCCCCTGACTGACTCGGAGAGTAATACAAGCAGATTATTTAGTTTGATATTGGTTCATATCCATTGTGTGATGCAATTAGAGAATAATATACTATTGTATAGCTGAGAAGAAGAGATATGTGTGAGTGAGCAAACAGTACTACTGTAGAAATTACTTCTGTCTATTGGCACAAAAATTGGGCACTATTAAATGTTAGCTTAATGGGATAGTTAACCCAAAAATGAAAAATTCCTGTTAATTCACTCACCCACAGGTCATCCAAGATGTAAGTTTTTTTTTTTTTTTAGCTGAATCCGTGATCTGTGGTGGTCCATATAATGGCAGTGAATGGTTATAGGTGTTTAGATAAAAAAATAAACACATACAAATGAGCCCAAATCAATAGATGTGGCTCCTGATTACACACTGAGGTCTTGTGACACAAACTGATCGGTCCGTATAAGAAATATTATTTATGGCATTAATAGCTTTAATCCACAGCCTAGTCAAACAGTTTTCAGTGAATGTAGTTCTGTCGCTTTTAATAACGAAAGTCCAAGGTCTGGTGACGCAATCACCAATATCTATCAGCAAACTGCGTCACCTGATCTCCCGTCCAAGTGCGCACTCTTGCGGTTTTGTCATTAAAGCATAAGAACTACAACAAGCTACCGTCGCAAATGCGCCAAGAACTGTTTGACCAGGCTGGGGAATAAAGCTAATAATATTGTAAATAATTTACTACATGGACTCATCGTTTCACTTCACAAGACCTCAGTGTGTCATCAGGAGCCATGGCTATTGATTTGGACTTGTTTGTATGTGTTTATTTTTCATCTAAAACCTATAACCATTCACTACTAGTTTATGGATCACCATAGACCACAGATTCCGCTGAAAATATTTTATAATGTTCTACTAAAGAAAAAAGTCATCTACATATTGGATGACAAGTGGGTGTGTAAATTAACATGAAATTTTTATTTTTGAGTGAACTATCCCTTTAACATCATGTAACTAAATATACCCGTTAAAGAGCCTGGAGTTTTCAAATATATAATTCAAAGACATTTTACTGTTTATTTATAATTATGTCGATTTGATAGACAAAAATATTACTGTTTACTTTGAAACTTGTCAAAGTAATATAGGATATTTTATTTAAAAAATACAGGGGAAAAATTGTGAAAACAAGTTACAATTAGTTACCGTAATAAACAATTGTGTTCATGAAGCTGCCAGCATTTTAACAGAATCTAATCTTAATAGCATAGCTATTTAATATACTATAACATTGTTGATATTACAAAAAAACTATTTATTTACTCCCCTTGAGTAAAACCCTATCATATACATTTCTGAATATTATGGACTAATACAATGCACCAACACTTTAACAATTTTTTGCTTTGTTATTTAGTGCAAGTTTAAATCTTTTTGTCCTAATTAGTTCTTGGATAACCTAGGCAATATGGTTTGCCCATAACGCATGTGATGGGAATCAGAACTGCATGCTAGAGGTATAGCCGCAGGACCCGACCAGATTTCTTGCGGCCTGGGAATAAATTTCAGAGTAAAGCGGTAGCGGTCGGTATCGCTAATCTAATTTAGAATATCTGTGATTTCCTCATTCTTATTGAGCACCGGTGTAGCCAGTGCTTATGACTGTTACACATAATGAACGCATGACCAGTGCTTTCTGCACGTGCTTTTTTTTGCACAGTCTGTGCGCGCATCATCTGCATAACGGTCCTCACAGCGCGCACTACCATAGCAGAGCAAACTGAAGATGTGCTGTCCTTGTAGGACATTCAGCTTGCATTAGAAAATGGTCAGTTTACTGTTAGGAAACCCTTTGCGTGATTTGTTTTTTTTTTTTTTTTTTTTATCAAAGTTTTACCCTCCAGCAGTCACAAGACTGGAACCTCAGGTTTAAGGCAGGTCTCATTTCTCATCACAAAGGGGCAAACAAAACTGACATTTAGCCTACAATCCTTGCACAACCTACAGTTTTATCTCTTATCTCTCTCTTTTGGAACTACCCAATTTAAAGGTGAGATTTTGGAAACTAGATCTAAATTTAGCGGGAACGGTCGGGTCAGGTAGAAAATTATTCTAAGCGGGTAGCGGGTGAACAAAGACTTAATATACAGCGGGAGCGGTCAGGTGCAGAATAAAACATTGCGGGACTATAAAAAACAGTCCTGCGCAGACCTCTACTTCATGCCTTGCGTTATTTGTTGCACCACTCAGTTTGTCCAGATGGTGTCAGTACTGAGTTAGACTTTTGTTCCACAGTTGGACAAGAAATGGAAATGAAACAAAAACAATAATAAACTACTAAAGATAGCAAAAACAATTGACTCGTGCTAACAAGTTTAATCGGATGGTAATGACATCGAGATAATCATTCTGTGATTACCGATAGCTGTTTACATAGCTTCTTGATGAACTATGGCTCTGTATAGTAAATTGCACATGAAATTACCACATCTAATAACATGTTTTTAAGAGCTGGGATATTAATGGAGTTGACATCACATTTGCAATTAAGCAAAGCTATAGTTGTCATGCACGTCTTGTCAGGGAAACACGAGTTAATTTCCTCCGAAGGCCAGAATGTGCTCTTGCTGAAACTCACAAACACCTCCAAATACACAAGAAGATACATTGGAAATCCCCTGTGGAAATAAGGTTTGCTGAATTAACAGAAGATTTAACTGCTTTCATTGATTAAGCGTGTCTAATAAACCCATAACAATGGAATCATCTCGCAGAAGGCTTCATTTAAAACACTCGACTACAGTTATGACATGAGTTTTGGAGTAGTGTTGTCACGTGTTTGCTGTAGATGGTGTTTTTCTCATGAATCCCATTATAAATTCCAATACAAAAATCTCTAGGGACCCCATGGCCAGTTAGTCTTTTGGGTTTTGATGTCATTCTTTTCCCTGTTATGGTGTGTTCACACTAGACACGGATGAAGCGTCAAGCGCGAGTGATTTACATGTTAAAGTCAATCCAAAGACACGAATGGACATCCTGGAAAATCTGAACTTTAGTGGACATTCGCGCTGCGTTAACCAATCAGGAGCTTGCTCTTGTAGGGGCGTGATTATGACGTAGTGTCTGTTGTTGGTGTCTGGAGGGTAAATCCTCCTGCCGACACCAGACAACAGCTCCTCAAACTGGGCTTGGCTCAGTCGGAAGCACCGTTAAAAGCTTCCATCATCCAGACACAGTTTCTGGAGGAGTTTCTAAACTCACAGAGCTGGGTGCACCTCTGAAAGGATCTAGTGGACGCAGACATGGTGCCGAACAAATCTATGCTATATATCAGCCTCCCTAAAGCACAGCTACTATCTCAATAAAATGCATGCTAGCCATTTAGCAACAAGGCTAGAGTCACTGGGCAGACAGAACCCCCGCCCATGACGCAAATCCGCGTCTTTTGTCAAGTGAGTTTGACGCGCGAATGAAGCAAGTAAACTCAAAATGTTTGCGCGTCTATTTATGCATAAATAGCATGATTTAATTACGCATGCCATGTCTGGTGTGAACATAGCATCACTGTCATGTTGTCTAAGCTTGAATGATGCAAGTCTGTGGACATCTGCAATGTTTTAATAGTTGCATTCTTGTAAAAATCTAATAAAAAGTAATTCATATATATGACATGCATGATCATCTATTTTTTTGGTTTGTCTCCAGAAACGGTCCTTAGGACACTTAGGAATGTCTGCTTTGAAGGAAAGTGCCAAAGTAGAGGAAAATGACATCTCAATGTCAAGCATTTCTCAGGACCTTTTAAACAACTCGTCATTCTCTGCAGAGGGAACTACATCAGGACCATCAGTGCATTGTCCTCAAGAGACCATGGAGCTGCTGAGTGACCAAGGAGACCTCCTGTCCAGTGTTGGTTTCATGGATTCCATCTGTTCAGATGGACCAGCCAAGGCTGCTTACGTTAATGGATCCACATCACCACATATATCAGATGAAATATTGCTGGATATTTCAAAAAATGTACCAGGATTCCTTCCGAAATCATTACACGCTCAGAATTCTGTCACCACCAATGTCCACTTTGAAGGAGCCGATCCACTCAGAAAAGAGGGGGAAATAACAATAAGGCAAACATTGACAGCAGAGGATGTTGAGAATAGGGGCATATGGGGCTTTGATACCGAATCTCCAGAAACCTCATTAGATAATTATGATGATGGAAACGACCTCAGCTGGAATCCCCAACGAGAATTTATGAAGTTCTTGTGGGATGACGATAATGGTCTCGATATTGAGGAACCAGTTCCATCACCCATCAACCATAAAAGAAAAGTTCCATCACCTATTGGTCATAAAAGAAGGAAACGTAAAGAAAAATTGGTACTAAAAGTTGACCCTTCAGAGGACCCCTTGTCTGATTTGAATTTTGATTCAAAACAAGATCACCCTGGTGAAGGAAGCCGGACAGAGTTTAGTCCTGTAAAGAAGACTCGTTCACCAAGGAAGCCATCCAAACTACGGTCACCCATTGTGAAAAACACCAAATATTTCAATGGAGCTGCTGAGGCTGTCAAAAATTTGTTTCCCAAACCAGCAAAAAAACCTATTAGCAAGACTCAAAAAATGGGATTGATTAGAGAAACCTTGTCATCTGATTCCGAGGGTCCTACATTTTTTCAACAAAACAGTGATTTTAAAGAGAAATCTCTAGGACAAGATCTAATTATATGTAATACAGACATAACTAGCTCAAAGCCATTCATATGCAAGGAATGTGGACAGTGTTACCATGATCGGAGTTCACTGTTAAGTCATATAAGTGTTCACCAGGACAAGGAAAAGAAACTAAATCAGTTCCATCAAATTAAAGATGAAGGTAAAGATGCAAAGTTGCAATGCCCCCAGTGCACTTTTGGAACAAACTGTCCGAACACTTTTGTGCAACATGCTAAGACCCATGAGAAGGACAAACGGTACTATAGTTGCAATAAGTGCGATTTTGTTGAAATGAATGAAGATGAACTGAGACGGCATTTGTATCATAAACATGGCGTCATTGGTGCTGATCATACTGTTTGGAGATCAGATGGATTCCAGGAGCGAAAAGTCAATAAATCACCAAATTCCTACTCCTGTTCTTTGGAAAGAAAAACAAAAAACTGCATTGGAAATCATGTTGAGGCTTTGTGTCAGCCACTGATTAATGAAGAACGGGTATACTCGCATTCTCTTGACAGTGGTGATGAAGAACCACCTACAACTGAACAGTCGTTCTCGGTTTGCAATGTTCTTACATCATGTGCAAAACCAAAAGCAAGGTCACCAAGATTGTTAGTGAAGTTCGGGGCAACAGAGGAAGACGCTAACCTGTCCAATGACAAGTGCGGTTTGTTAAGGAAGAAAAAAAGTGTTGGTGAATCAAGACTTGACAAATCAATCCACACACTTTTATCCAGAAAGAAACGTAGAAACCAGAGTGGCTCAGAAATCAACACTCATCAGGAGCCTGCTGAAAGCAGTGCAAAAGAGTTTCTTGACAGTTCGCTCAATTGCGAGACCACATTCTCTAAATCAGGAACTAGTTCACCTCCCTCAAAATATCTGAAAAGATCAGCACATTCTAAAGAAGGGAACACTAAAAGAACGTCTAAGTTTAATGTAAATGTTACCTCCTCCGAAGATGCTGGAAACGCCAATTACACACATTTAAGTTTGGAAAAGCAAACATTAAAGAAGTCTCCTTCCAAAAGGAAAATGTCAACTCCATTCCACAATATGCAGGGCCAAGATATTCTTTTAGATTTCCCAAAATGTAGGCAGAAATTTAAGAAACCTCAAGCTTCTAGGAGGAGGAAAGTACTGATCAATAACTTTGACATTTTGAGTGTTTCTAATAATGCTCTTGGACCTGAAGAATGTGAAATTAACAAGAATGCTAATGCTCGATTTGTGAAAAGGCGAGCTTCATCTTCAAAGGCGAGTCTTGGTGCCTCAACTGGTCACTTTGAGCGAAGTCACAGTTCTCTAAAGGTGCTTTCTGTCAAAGATGAGTACAAGGATGAAGAGATCTCGGAGCCGATCACAGCTGTAAAGCTTGAACCGAGCTCAGATGTTGAGACGGATCTGAAGGCTTGTCCGTACTGTCCTGCTGTATTTGAGTCAGGAATTAGCCTCTCTAATCATATAAGAGGTCATTTGCACAGAGTTGGCCTGAAAGTACGCCGTGCTCCAGTTAAATCTACAGTTAAAGTAGCTTCTAACAAAGTACCTCCAGTTCGACGACAAGCACTACCACAAGTCAAAACAGGTGACGATTCTTTTTCACTTGATTGAATTTCTTGCTGTTTCTTTCGATTGTTGCTTAATTTAATTAAAGAGACCACACTCCCCAAAAGGAAGATTTGCTGTTAAAGAATTAGTAAAAAAATTATCATAAACTTCCTCATGTCGTTTTAAACCCCTGAGGCCTTCATTGGTCTTTGTAATACAAATTTGAGCGCTCCCTCATCCTTCATAGACAGAAAAATGAAAGAATTAAAAAAAAAGAAATAAAAAAAAAGAAATGTCAACAAAACCATGTGGTTCAATCAGAATATTATCAAGCTACAAGAATACTTTTGTGTTCACATAAAATTACAATGTTTTTATTTATTTTTAGCTGCTGCATTTATTAAGTAATGCTGCAACTGTTGAATAAAATAATTATTTTAGATGTATGTACTCATTCTTGTACAAGTATTCTTGTAGCTTGATGATATTTCGATTGAGCAACTGAAGACACATGACATGTTTTGAAAATGTATTTTGGTAACTTTCTGGACGTTGAACAATGGGACCATTGCTGTCTATGGAGGGTCAGAGAGCTCTCTTGTATTCTGAAGATGACTCAGAGTCTAAGGGGTTTGAAACGACATAAGGGTGGGTAATTATTTGACAGATATTTCATTTTTGGGTGAACAATCACCTTGCAACTGAACATTATTTACATAATTTCCTTTAACGGCCATAAACTCGCATGTAAACTGATGCTGTTGGTTTACAATGGAGAGAGAGAACGCATGTGTTGTATTGTTCAACAAAATTGTACTTATGCTTATCTTGGATAGTTCAATCTATATAAAAAGCTATAAGCAACAGCATTAGCTCATGTGTGAGTTCAATTCAAGTTGTTGTGGACACACTCAAGATAATATTTTTTTTTACGGTGAAGCATAATGTAAATTTTTTTGTGAATGAATTTTCAATGCTATAGTGAGGGAAATTTCTGCTATTTATTCAATTGTATTAGTCAATTATATTGGCTTTGCTAACAGTTGATGACAAATTGATCTGTATGTTGTCCAGATTTGAAGGTCTTAATGTATAAACATAACGTATAAACAAAATCAATATTGAAAAGGTATTTACATTTATATAGTTAGTTTATTATTTTATTTAGACAAATAAAGGAATATGTGCCCTATCCAAAGGGATCTTTCACTTCTCTGAGCCATTGTTTTTACAGAAGCCACCATACTGGTCACATTTATTTGATTTGTTGACATTCAGAAAAGTTTTGTGTTGGAGCAGCACTAGTAGGAGAACAAAACCGATGTTAAAGGCACAGTTCACCCAAAAATTAAAATTCTGTCATCCTCATTTTCAGTTGAACACAAAATATATTTTTTAATTGTTTGTCATTAAGCATTGTTTTACATTCCAGCATTCTTCCAACAAAAAACAATTGTTAATTGCCACACAAATATTGTGGTGTAAGTTAGCTAGAATTCAGGCTGATGTAGGCTATTTTAAGTTTGGACAAATTGGCTTACAGGAAATAAGCAAATGTTGTAAATAAAGCTGATTTTAAATGGTTTCTCTGTTGCCTTCTGATCCTGACAGAGGAGGACACGTCCCAGACTGATCATCCGGCAGAGCTGCCCACTGACTGCCAGCAGACAGAGCTCATCTGTCCTCTCTGTAGGGAGTGGTTTGACAATAGGACTGGGCTGTCCAATCATGTGAGAGGCCACCTAAAGCGACTGGGCAAACCCACTTCCACTGCATCCAAATCTCCAGTGATTATATTGAAAGAATTGATGCGCGATAAGAAACAGTTTCAGCTAAAGCTGCAGGTTCTTGAAAAGAAGTGCCGCTCCACCAATACTTTCTATCCGGTTAGGCTGGGTAACGGACTGACCTTTGCATCCACTGTCAAACGACAAAAAGATGACAAGGAGGAGAAAAAAAGGTTAGAGATTAATAAAGGCTCACCACCAAGCGATCTGATTGGAATTTTGAAGAAAAGAAGGGCCCATGAAGAGGCCAAAGCAAAGCATCAGTCCCTCACGGCAAAAAAGGCTCTTTCTTTATCTTCAGGCAAAGACTGTGGCCTAGAATTTCACACTTGCAAAGCAGTGCCAAATTCACCAGGAGGTAATGTATCATTCATTTCAGTGGTCACCTGTAAAAAAAACTCCTTTGAAAGGCCAAACAGTGTATGTATAGATATTTCTAAAAGGTTATTTAATATATATTTTTTTAAATGGTTATTATATATATTTTTTATGTTAGGCCTCTCTAAATGTAGACTGATTACAACTAAATGATTAGCTGATGAGGGTCTTGTACTTAATGACTTGACCATGTGGAGTGCATGAATGTCTTTTAGTTTTTGTAATGACTGTAAATGTTTCATTTGACATGGTCTTTTTCTTTTCTTTCTTTTTTTTTAAAGAGAAAAGTGAACACCGAAGAAATGTGTGTGTGCACTGTAATGCCAGCTTCCACAGTGGAATAAGTCTCTCCAATCATTTGAGGGGATATTCACAAAGAAAGAGAAAAGCTCTTCACGATGGTGCTAGTATGTAGATTTTTTTTTCATATTCAGCAAATGTTTCTTGTTCAGACCTTATTTGTAAATGAATATCTTCATTTTATTTCATACAGCTTTAATCTGGCAGTACGTTACATGCTTTTCCTTCACTAAACTTTACTTTGACTGTCCCAATTTCTCAAAAGTATCCTTAAAGTAACTTACAGTCAAGGAATCGTTATATTATAAGAATGATATATTTTAAAGCTACAGGTTTATTTCATGATCATTTGCAAGACGCATACATGTTGAAAAGGTCACGCTTGACATAGGCAGCAAAAGCACATCATTCTTTTTAACAAGAATCATAGGAGTGTTTCACACTGGGGAAACGTTTTAGAAGCTTCTAGAAGTACCTGCCTTTTAGTGAGTTCACATTGCTGGCCTTGCGAATAATATTAGTTCTAGGAACACAATTTAGCAGGACTAAATTCATTTAACTCATTAATGAGAGTAGGGTCTAATTGGGCACAATACGAACTGCTGTGAAAGTATGTTAAATGGGCAAATGAATGCCTTTACAGTTACTGTACAAGACATGCCCATTCAGAAAGACTTTCATTTACATTCTGAAGTTTTCATTTACAGTCTGATTACGTGTGGGCAAAATACTCTACTGGTAAAATAGAGTAAATGCTCATTACTGGATTCATTATATTTCGATATGTCAAAAAGCATACAGTTGTATTGTTTGTGATTCAAACATTGTTTATTATTGCAGCTTTGGACTGTAAACAGAGAAAGCAGAGGGCAAGACCCTGGTCAAAGAAGAAAGCCTACTCGCTGATGCACAATCCAGAGGAAATCTATAGACTTACTTGCAGGTAACCTCTATATTATAAATGCATATATGATGTATTAGAATATACAAGGATGGAAAGAATTGAACTTCTTCAGATTTACTGTATCTTTTATTCTATTAAGGTATCATAACATTTATTCTAAATTTTAAATAAAAATAAAGCATTTATTATTTCAGAAAATTACAGTTGGTCTGACTAACATGTTTTCATTTGGTTTGATTGAGCACAACTCCACCAGTGGTTGATTTCTGAAGTTAAAGGTTTGGTAAACGTTTTTTGTTTGTTTGTTTGAAAACATGGTGTTATTTTGTGACAACATTAGGAAGACAATGGCAGAAACGTCATCAGTAGTTGACAATAAAATGGAAATTACGCTTAAAGGGGTAGTTAATTTAAAAATAAAACTTATGTTATTAATTACTCACCCTCATGTTGTTCCAAACCCCTGAGATCTTCATTTGTCTTTGTTTCAGGAACACAAAGAAAGATATTTTAGGGGAAATCTGAAAGCAGTTATCCCAAAAGTCCAGAAAAATACCAGAACATATTCTCAAAACAGCCCACGTGCCTTTAGTTGTTCAATTGGAATATTATCAAGCTACAAGAATACTTTTGTGTGCACAAAACTAAAATAACAAATTTATTCAACAGTGTCAGTATAAGCCACATGTATACCTTGGATGCTTTTGTCCTTAGTTTCAAACAGGAAGTCTTCCAAGGGCATCCCGGGTATACGTAAGCGCACTGTGCTCTCGAGAATGTGAGCAATATACTGACAATGAGGAGAAGAAGCGGTTAAATCAAGTCATTATTTTTCTTTTATGTGCATGCAAAATATTTTCGTAGATTGATAATATTCTGATTAAAACACTGAAAACACATGGACTGTTTTGAGGATTATTTTTTCGTATTTTTCTGAGTTTGGCATCTTGCTGAGGGATGAGGAGCTTGTAAAATCTTAATTTGTATTCTGAAGACGAACAAACATTTGAGGGGTTTAGAACGATAGAATGGTAATAACATGACTTAAAATCTATAAATGTTTATTATGATTTTTTTTACTTTTTTTACTATAAATCTTAAATCCAGGGATTAATTAATCTTAATTAATTTCCATAGCTGAATATTTATCATATTTTGCACTACATACAGTTGACGTCAAAATTATTAGCCCTCCTGTGAATTACTTGCTTTCTTTTTCAAATATTTGCCAAATGATGTTTAACAGAGCAAGGAAGTTTTTACAGTATTTTCTATAGTTTTTTTTTTTTTCTTATATTTTCATTTCGACTAGAATAAAAACATTTCAAGGTCAATATTATTAGCCCCCTTAAGCAAATATTTTTTCTACAGAACAAACCATCGTGATTTGCCCAATTACCCTTACTTGCCTAATAAACCTAATTAACCTAGTTAAGCCTTAAATTTGACTTTAAGTTATGTATTATCATCATGGCAAAGATTCAATTCAATTCAAGTTTATTTATATAGCGCTTTTTACAATGTAGATTGTGTCAAAGCAGCTTAACATGTTCTAGTAAAGTCTAGACTTTAGAGTAGAAGTTCAGTGTGATTTAAGTTTCACTGCTGAAAGTTCAAACACTGAAAGAAATGAAAGAAATCAGTTTTTAGAAATTAGTTATTAAAACTATTATGTTTAGAAATGTGTTTAAAAACATTATCTTTGCGTTAAATGGAAAGTAGGGGAAAAAATAAACAGGGGGGGCTAATAATTAAGCAGGGCTAATAATTCTGACTTCAACTGTATATATTTTTAATTTCTCGTTTTTTTTTTTTTGTTTTTTTTTACATTTGCCAGTGCATGATTGTAATCCAGTGTGTAATTATTTGCACGTGCAGGTTTTGTGATCTAGTCTTCCAGGGCCCTCTGTCAGTGCAGGAGGACTGGATCAAGCATTTACAGAGGCACATCATGAATACTGCTGTACCGCACACAGGGGCAGGGATGGTGGAAGTCACCTCCTTCCCTGAGGACTATTGCCCCAACACAGTACCACACGCACAACCCTCAGTGATGCAAACATCCTCATGAGCCCAGGAATGCACACAGCTTGTCCTCGGAATACACTTGTGTAAATTGTTTTGGTTCCCATTGAAATTTTTTATCCACCATCCGTAAAGAACTTTTAATCTCGATAAGGATCTTATCACAGGTCGCCTTTTAGATATTGTTACATTGTGCTGGTGTTGTACATGGTCAAATAACATACGGACGGTGGGGGAACTTGAGATTTCAGCGGAACCCGCCGCCAAACACAACCTTTACCTCAGATTCTTCTCATGTTTAATCTGTCATTGCAGATTTATGCTCTACAAAACCTGAAATCGTTTTCTGTATGTGGATTTGACAACAAGCCATTTTAATTTGAGAATCAACACCATTACCATGATGATATTTGGAAGTTGGAACATAAGACGCGTATGTGTATCATTTAAGTATTTGGATTTACTTGATTCTGAAGTTTGACTCCTGCGAACACATCAGTCATTATGTGAAACAACCTGTTTTTATTGATATTTAGCAGACGGTATGCATGTCATTACTCCCTGTTTACACCATTTCCGTTTTGGGTTTGATTTTATCTGTGGTCTGTAAGTTTACCACGTGTGCAAAAAAAAACAAACAAACAAAAAAAAAACATTAACTGTTACTCGTGTAGGCCATTTTCTTTTTTACGGTTCCAAATTTTTTTCTGTATAAACCTTTTTAGGTAATTTATGTGAAAATGTAAATCGGTATAAACATTTTTGCTGTTGAGAATAAAATGTTTTTGTCGTCTTCTGCTTGTTGGGATGCTAAGTTATGAGCTTAACTCTGTATTGCTAAGGATAAGCAGTTGTTTTCCACATATGTTTATTAAATATCAGTAAGTGTACTACTTGCAGATTAATTTAGCCCTCTGATGTATGAACTATGAAATTATTTCTTAAAGTCTGCATGAAGTGGAGGTTGCAGAGACTTCTATTTCAGTATAGTAATGTATTTGCAACTGAAACAATACTGAGTAAGGGACGGCTTTCTTTTTGCACATCATTCCCTCATAGCAAACGAACTGTAAGAGGGGCAGGGTTTAGAATATTGTGGCTGAAGCCATCAAAATGACATCAACAGAGGACCACCGTCTACCTCTCCAAATGCAGAAGTGTTAACCAAATGTTGCGTTAGCAAAAAATTTAAACATCGCACATTTTGATTTCACATGAAGTGTGTTTGTATTTTTCTTAGAGCAGAAAAAACAAATATTAAGTTCATTCATTCATTCATTTTCATTTCGGCTTAGTCCCTTTATTAATCTGGGGTCGCCACAGCGGAATGAACCACCAACTTATCCAGCATATGTTTTACGCAGCGGATGCCCTTCCAGCTGCAACCCATCTCTGGGAAACATCCATACACACCCATTCACACTCATACACTACGGACAATTTAGTCTACTCAATTCACCTATACCGCATGTCTTTGGACTTGTGGGGTAAACCAGAGCACCCGGAGGAAACCCACGCCAACACAGGGAGAACATGCAAACTCCACACAGAAACGCCAACTGACCCAGCCGAGGCTTGAACCAGCGACCTTCTTGCTGTGAGGCGAACGTGCTACCCACTGCGCCACTGTGAAGCCCAAATATTAAGTTATTTTTCAAAAATATATATATATATATATATATCTAGAATAAGAATAAAATGTCCTATCCAGTGGACTACATGCGCCTGAGAAATAAACAAAACAGTATTAATTTAATGTAAAAATGATTAAATACCAGTAAATCCATGAATAACTATTTAATTTAATGCTGTGAAAAACATTTGCTCATATGTACACATTTCAATGTTGTATAGGCCTAGCTTCCTAACCACGTCGTCTTTTGAATCAAAACCCCAATAACATGGTCAGTTTATCAAACTATATGACTATCAAACTATACTGAGCATATTATAGGCTGTATGACGTGCGTGCAGATGTGTTTGAAGTTTTTGGTGATACACGATGTTCTCTTCAGTGGACATGGTTAATAGTAATTTACTAGTTATTTGAAATCAATGGTGGAAAAAATAAATGAGTAACATTAGTTTGTAGATGTTATTATGCATCATACATTTTTTTAAAAATATCCTTGGGTTCTTCTGGAAAAGAAGGAATGGCGTGAAATGGCAGCAGTGGTCAACAAGTGTGTCTGTTGGCCATTTTGGATTTAAAGGAAAATAATTTGCAGTTACATTGACTGACCACTGAAAAAATACTCAATGAAATGGTGCAGCAGAGAGCACTCCTGGGCTGATATGCAGTCTCATCTAAGAAACCATTGCATTTAGGAGAAATATAAGCATTTATTTGATTTTATTTGCTGTCCACCTGCAGAGTGGTTAAGTGTAAAGCTTCAAATAATTATTTATTTGTTATTATTTGTATTCTAGTCTAATAACCTTGATAAGAAATTATTCACCAGTCATCATTTACTCACTCTAGTGTTGATCCAACATCAAATGGCTTCTTTATTTTTTTATGACCAGAAAAAAGGTAAGTAGATTTGGATTAACTATAGACAATAATTTTTTCTATTTCTAGTATATGCTTATTAAAATATTGAAGTTGTGTGCTTTCTTTTTTTGTGCACAAATAATTTTTATAAATGCACTAAAACCATCACAAAGGGTTTTCATTAAATAAATAAAAGTGTTGGCTATTTTTTGTTACTGAACCCCATTGTACAGTTGAAGTCACAATTATTAAGTCTACTGTAAAATCTTTATTCTTTTTAAAATATCTCACAAGTGATTTAACAGAGGGAAGGTTTTTTCAACACGTTTCTGAACATAGTGGTTTTAATAACTCATTTCTAATAACCAATTTACCTTGTCATGATGACAGTATATAATATTTTACTAGTTGTTTTGCAAGATAGTATTCAGCTTAAAGTACAGTTTAAATGATTAACTAGGATAATTTAGGCAAGTTTGGTTAATTAGGTATGCCATTGGACCAGTGTTTTGCTTTGTAATCAATCAAAAAAGATTATTTCTCTAGGGGGCTAATAATATTGACCCCCATATTCCAGCCAAAATAAAAGAAATAAGCCTTTCTTCATTAGAAAAAATAATAAAACCGTGAAAATGTCCTTGCTCTGTTAAACATCACTAATATATGCCATGTATTGCTGGATCATATTGCAATACTTTTAGCATTGCAAGAAAGGCTGTTTTTATATTTCTCCTTTTGTGGTCTGACAAAGAAAAAAGGACATGTAGCAAGACAGGAGTGAGTAAAAATGTAAAAAATAAATTATTTTTTATCATTTAAATGTCTTTAGAATCAACGCTGAACTACTAGTGCTATTGTGATAAATATAGAACAAAAGAAAAACACCTCTTTAACGAGACAACTCTATAGTCACGTGAAAGTCTCTGAGGCAAATTATTCAACAGCTTTTACTTAACGCATGTTTATCAAGATGTAGAAATTTCTAGGGGCAACAACTGCAAGACCAAAAGAAGGGGGTGGGCAACAATGCGTGCGAAACAAGGCAGACGAGCTGAAATGCGTGTACATGCAAAAGTGTAGTATGCAAAACGTTGAAACTGCTCAAGCAAAGTGTGCAGGTTTGATAGGCCAAAAATACAAAACAGCCACCATCTCATAACTACACTTTTAATTTTATATGTTTGCATGTATTGTTCTTTGTAAATATCAAAAGTTAATTGAGTTGCTTGTTAAAAACAACTTACAGTTGCACTCTAATGTATTAAAATGTAGTTCGTACACAATATCTTAATAACAAAAACAAGCAGAGAGTTAAAAATACAATTACATGCCGGAGGCTCGATATTTTCGATGTGCATCTTCTAAGACACATTTTAAATGACACGGCAAGTGAACCACATGTATCTTTATAGAGTTTTTCTAATCATCTGAACATGGTGTACATCCTCCCCCCATCTGGCAGTTTTTAGTTCTTGATATGCCTCTTATCAGCACAATACAGCAAAAACTCTTCATATGCTTCTTTTTTTGGTAACAAAGCAAATACAAAAAACACACATTCTCTGACTCGAAAGCATGTTGCAATATTGCTGTTATTGCTAAAGGTGAACTTTCATAATGTGTTTCATCGTGTCAGATCATGTCTATTGGAGTGCATCAAATGTTAAGAAGCGCTGTTCCTAAACGTGCTGGAATTATCTAAAGAACACCATGTTGCATATAATGCTGTAAAAACAATTAATCCGTTGCCCTAAGTTGGGTCTGTTATTACAATAAAACAGTAAAAAAAAAAAAGACCTGAAAACTAGTGCTGACTGAAACTTAGGAAAACTACTGACCTATAAACCAAGAGCATCCAAACCTGCTCCAAAAAGGACATCTGTCTTGCAGAGTTTAGCTGCTACTGTGGTTAAACAGCCAATCAAGGACTTCAGGTTTATTAGAAATTCCTAGACAAGTGTCTTGGAGCTAAACTCTACAGAACATTGGGCTTCCTGAAGCACCATTGGACATCCTTTTTTTAAATACTTAAATGGATAGTTCACCTAAAAATATACACTTCTGTCATCATTTAATCATCCTCCGGTTGTTTCAAACCTTCTCTTGAACACAAAAGAAGATACACTGATGAATGTTGGACGACGGCCTTTGACTTCCATGTTTTGTTCCCAAAATTCTTCAGAATATCTTGTTTTGTGTTTAACAGAATAATGAAATGCACCACTAATAATAATAATGAACCACTTGAATGCGGGTACATGGGGAGTAAATTTCAACTTTGGTTGTGAAATGTTCATTCAGCACGAAACTCCAATTTATTCTCATGCTGTTTCAAACTTGTATGACTTCATTCATTCATTCATTTTCTTTTCGGCTTAGTCCCTTTATTAATCTGGGGTCGCCACAGCGGAATGAACCGCCAACTTATCCAGCATATGTTTTACACAGCGGATGCCCTTCCAGCTGCAACCCATCACTGGGAAACATCCATACACACTCATTCGCACACATACACTACGGACAATTTAGCTTTCCCAATTCACCTATAGTGCTTGTCTTTGGACTTGTGGGGGAAACCAGAGCACCTGGAGGAAACCCACGCAAACACAGGGAAAACATGCAAACTCCACACAGAAATGCCAACTGACCCAGCCGGGGCTCGAACCAGCGACCTTCTTGCTGTGAGGCGATTGTGCTACCCACTGCGCCACCGTGCTGCCCCACTTGTATGACTTATGCAATAAAAAATGTTTGACTTTTTTTTATTATTATTAAATGAAGTCAGATATTTCATTAGATAATATTGTCCAAACCAGTTTGGAATTTTTTATACAAAAGTAAGAAAAGTTTGGAATAACATGAGGATAAAGTAATGATGGCAGAATTGTAAATTCGGATGAACGGTCCCTTTAAAAGCAACATCATTCTGCATACATTCAACAAGAAAGAAAAAATGTTTGCAAATACATCAATATACAAAAATGTAACAGAACACAATTTAAATTAAACATACATTTTAGGCAAACAGAAGCAAACACAAACCTGTTGTTTGTCAAGTTCCTGTTGTATTTTGCAACACTTGTGTTTTTTCTTCCTGTCTTTGAGGCCCATTTGTAGACCATATTGTTGATGACATTAGCAGCCCTGTAAAAATATTCTGTGTCATCCCTTACGTATTCGTTTATTAAGCATTTTGGTTTGTTTGATAATATTGTCAGAAAACAGTAATGGTTAAATCCATTCAGATAAGTTCCATTAGTCATTACTCATGTTATCCTTGACCTCAAGAGGCAGTGTGTCAAAAAGGTGATCCTCTACAAAGAGGAGGTTCTTCCGAAGAAGCTGACATTGGCCAAGCTGAAATGGAAGGTAATCCAAGCAGTTCCCTTTGAGCTCTAGATGGGACAGCTGAACTAGCTGGCCAATTGAGTCTGGGATGGAGGTGATGTTGTTATGACCCACACACAAAACCTTCAGTTTGGAACATTTGAACAGTTGATTGGGTAGAACTTCTACCTTGTTGCCTGTGATAGCAAAATGCTGAAGGTTGTGAAGGTGTCCAATCTCTACGGGTATATTTGAAATGGAGTTGTGGCTGAGGTCAATGTGCCTCAGTTTAGGCAGATGAAACAGAGATGGAGGAAGGTTCTCCACTTTATTGTGACAGATAATTAGGGACTCCAGGCTCTTCACAAGGCCTATTGATGGTGGAATGGTGCTGATCTTGTTGTACCACAACTTAAGGCACACCAGTCTTCTCAAATGCTGAAAACTGATGATCTCCTCAATGGTGCGGATGTTGTTATTCTTCAAATCAAGTTCTTGCAAGTTAGCCAAGCTGAAGATGGAATGGGGAATCCTCTCCAAATCACAGTTGTGGAGCTCCAGATCAACCAGGCTGGTCATCTTCTTAAGACTGTTCAGTACCAGTAATTTAGTCCCATCATTGTGTATCACCAATTTAACGAGATGTGGTGACAAATCTGTTAGATTTGAGGGTATTTTGTTAAGATTGCTTTTAAGGTACAGTGTCCTCAAGTGTCTCAGATCTCTCAGTGACTCCAGTGCAATCATCTTGTTGTGTTCAGAGTTCAAGTTCCCAAACAGGTTCAGTTCCTTGAGGCCCCTCAACAGATAAATCCATGGTGGGATTTCTGCGACATCAGTAAACTTAATGTGAAGGCATCGTAAGTGGTCACGGAGAAAAGTGAAAGCAGTTTGTTCGACTTTAGCAGGGCAGTGATATAGATGTAATTCCCGTAGGTTGGTCATCTGAGATACTTTAGCTGAAATTCTGACCTCAGGAATAAGCTCTAACTTTAGGATTTCCAGATCAGTGAGGTCGAATACGGCATTAGGTAGTCCTGACAACATAAAGAGGTGAAGTTCCTGCTCCTCTTGAGCATTGGTTGACACATGTTGACGTAGTTTTTCAAAAGTCCACTCATGATTAAGGCTTATTTCTCGTAGTTTGTTCTCGCTAACCTCAGAGAGAAACACCCCAAATCGTTTAGAGTACAGCTGATCATATTGGTCGACCATGTGTAACAGAAAAGCAAAGTCATTCTTGACATCAGGAATATCACTAAAGCTACTTTCCTCTCTGACTTTTTCAAAAGAGTACTCCTTAAGAGGTCTCCTGAAGAGCCAGTAGAGCGTATACAAACACACCAATCCATAGAGACAAATCATAGCCATGAAAGTGAAGAGAAGTTTCCTCAACATGAATGCCATGTTGTGTGTGCAGAAGAACTGATCATATCCAGTCAAGCTTTCAACTTTAGGTTTGCATATATGGCAGAAGCTAATTTCTGCGGCAAATGTTGAAGTATAGCTCAAGATCAGTATGACTTTCAGGGCTTTTATTGCTGTCTGAGCCACGTAAAGTTTGTAAATGAAGTCGCTGTCTTCTACATGAGCTCGAAATTTCCGCACTTTCTCAAAAAGGGCCTTGGCTTGTTCGCCGTCTTTTTTATCTAAGGTGGTCAAGCTGGGAGCTTCCGCAATAAGCTTTTCAGTTGAAAACGGCACTGTTGGAGTTTCCACCAAAGGAGTAGACTGACTGTCTTCTGAAGATATGTGCTTGTGATAAACGGAACCACCAGTAAACCTCTGCTTGTTTCCCTCTGAATCTTCACAAGCGGTTTCAGACAAAGCTTTCGTTGTCCATGGTGATTCAAAGCACCGCCCCAAAATGGAAACAAAGTGTTCGATTTTTGAGCTGGTCTTTGGGTACTTGAACCAAAAATTGCTGCTTACCATCAGCGTTATAGTGTGTATGAGCGCAAGGTAAGGGAAGTACTTGTTAAACCATGGTAAGGCATCGTGGTAGCACTTTTGGTTGACAAAAACATACTGCTGGAAGTCCAGGTTTGTTTTAACTCCTGTGGGCTGAGGTTGAGTCCACATTCCTTCTTTTGGTAAGGGGGCAGGTTGAGTGTTCAGAACTGATAAGGAACATTCTAGCCGATTTTGTGCCCCCTCGAGGTTTATATTTTTCTCAAGAATTGGAAGACATGCCACTTGGTCTTTGGATAACTGCATAGTCCCGGAAAAGATGGCTAACATCAACATTATCACCCCAATATAATCCATGAAGACGTCCCACCATGGTTTCAGAATGCGGTAGGTGGGCTGGATGTCATTAAGGGAGGCAACTTCAGTAAAACTAAACATCCCTGTAATAAAGAGGAGCGCAGTTAGTGCATATACAAAGTCAGTGCATGCCTGAACAAAATAAGCTCAAGTCTATTCATTCATGTCTCATCATTCTGTAATGTTAATGATGATACACACATTTGAAAGTATTGGGTGTTTACTCCAAAATAAAAAGAAAGTACTGTATTTTAATGAGTAGATTTCCATTTAGTATTTTAGCAGATCCTTGTGTGTATATAAACGAGTGAGTTAAAGCACACAGAGTGTGTGTACAAACTCTGCACTATTCATCAAATACCTGTTAGCCACATGTGGCTTCAAGTTACAACATGAAAGGTCCGAACCATCTCAAGAGTGTGTTATGTTTGCAGTGGCACTTCACTGTGATGTCTTACATGTTCATGTGGCACGAAAAGCACGACAGATATGTTTTCTTGATTCCAGGTTAAACGTTTGTAGCTGCCAATGTGGTATTAATAGCTCAATTTAATGTTATTCCCAGTGGCATGCACACAGCTCGAGCCCGGCTTGATTTGAAGTCTGCTATTTTCTCAGACTAGTGCGTGAGAAATAGAGTCTAGAAGAAAAAGGCAGCTGTTATTCGTTAGAATTGTCTGTGTTAACTATTTATGGGTTTTAAGAAATATATAAACTAAGAAGCCCACAGTTCTGGCTTTGAGGTGATTACATAAACTGGGTCATTTCCCCAAAAAGACTGAATATGTGAATATATTTCATATAAAATTACAAAATGACTTTTTAATTGTATTTATTTATTTTTACTTAATTTATTTTACCAAAAACTGCTTACAGTTTCAACAACTCTGCTTTGCACTGTAAATATTTATGCAAATGTTGATTTAATTGAAATTTGTATTGAAAAACAAAAATACAGCTTTTTGTTGTTGTTATTATTTTGTATTGTTTGCAGTGCATACAACATTTGCTTTGGTTTTTACAACAATGCTATTGTTTAAGACCTGAGGGGCCTTTTTTTTCTTTTTTTTTTACAAATCATGTTAAGACTTGCAGATAACACATGCTAAATCTGTTAGAGAGGGACCATCTTTTAAAAAAAATACACTGACATTTTTTTAATGTCAGTAAATTGTATAAGAAACAAAAACCTGTCACGGCTCATGGTGATTAATAACCTAAAAGGCTGATGGTCCCGTTTCGGTTTAAATATTAATGATATTATTGTTTATTAATGAAGATTTGTATTAATAAACATTATATTAGCATGCAGAAGTTACAAAAGAAGTCTTCAAAACTTAATAAATAATAGTTATTTAACTTCTAGAAGAGAAAAAAAAGTAATGCACCCATTTAGTCGATGACCCAGTAAATGCAAAACGTTTCCAGGTTGTTCTGAAATGGTTATAATTAGGCTAATGAAACATTGCCTCAAAATAGAAATATTCTCACATGTATAATACAGTTAGGCTACATGATGGATCTGCATAAAAAAAAATAACGCAGTCTAAACGCGAAACTGCACTATAATAACCTCCCTGAAGCCACTGGGAATAATATATTTCTAGGAAGTGTGACTAAATGAGCTTTAAAGACCCAGATAAAAACATAAAACAGTCAACTTACTGTCTGTCTACTGTCTCCGTCAGTGAAAGTCCTCGCTGTCGTTCTCTGTAGACACTAGATTTGTCAAAAGTTGGCGTTGAGCAGGAAACAGGCTGCAAAAGACAGAAACATAATCGCCACCAAACAATTCGCTTTCAGCACAATATTGTAATGTCAGCTAAGCGCTGTTCACGCTGTCCACAGAAGTCGGAACTCGGCGGTAGCATTGAAATATGCGACTCTTTGACCGACCTGCTCCGACTTGTAGTTCAGCAGTCAAAATGACGGAGCTGTTCCGCTCGTCAACTGCGTCTTTCATTGGACGGTGACAGCGCTGCGTTTATGAAGCCACTAGATAATAAAGGTGAAGGATCAAACCTTTTGAAGACGCTCCCTGTGCGCAAGGCAGTGTCTCAGATAAAGGTGCTTTTAAATTATAGGTGGAGTTTGTAAAGTAATACAGTTTGGACAGTCATAACCGTGTAACAATTAAGACTAACCCAGTGCACTCTTTCTTCTGCTTTTTTCTTCTTTTTTATGAGGAAACTAGGACCCAGATGCGTAGAAAGTGCGGCATTGTTTGGCTGGCACAGTGCAGGAAATGTCTTGGTGACTAAACCAACCCAGCCTAAATGTGTTTTTTCTCTCCAAGTTTCAGCTAGTTTTGTAAGAGGAACTTTATTTTCTGCTCAATCATGGTCACGTTGATGTTTTTCTTTTTCTTTCATTGAAATTAATCCAGTAATGTTTTTATTCAATATTTTGTACTTTAGGGGGGTTTTAAGGTACTAAATAATATTTATAAAGCCATTATAGTAAAAAACAAAACAAAAAAAAAAAACGAAAATTAAAATTCTGTCATCATTTCACCCTCCACCTTTTCCTGTTGTAGGCCTAAACAAAATACGATATTTTGATGAATGTTGGAAACCCCTGACTTAGTCATTTTTTCAGCCATCATTCTTCAAAACAGCTTCTTTTGAGGGTTCGAACCACACATTTCCATTTTTGAGTGAAAGCACCCTTTAAATGATTTTGAGAATAGACTTGAAAGATTCAACTTAAACCTAGCCTAAACTTGTGTCATCTTTATTGTATTGGAGTAGAGATTTATTTGGTCTCTTTTTTTTAGATTAGGCCGAAAGGGCTGAAGTTGAAAATGTTATAAATTTAATAAAACAAGTTCTACACATTTAATGTTATACTGTTACTTTTCAAATGGCAAAACAATGTTACAGTTATAAAAAAAAAATCTCAAATAAATAAAAAAAAGTCAAAATCAGTCAAAATTAATCAAAGATCACCAGAGTTATTTTCTATATCATAATTAATCGTGATTCTAGTTATATAATCATGCATACTATAATTTATGTAAAGACATTTTCACACGTCAATACAGAATGACCTACATTTTTACAGTTCTATTTTTTTCTTTTACATTTGCAGTTGTCATTAAATATTCAAGATATATCATGACCTGTTTATTATTCCATTTGCTCGTTTAGTACTTTTGAGTATTTTAAGAAAGAAACAGATGATAACTTTAGATATGAATGTTCTCACCATAGCATGATTATAAGAGGACCCAACCTTGAGGTTTAAGAGTAAAACAACTTAACTCTTAATGGCCGTGTATGACACATTTGCATTATTAAGCACAAGTGAATAATGAATTTAAGGATGGTATATCATTTTTCAATGGAACATAATTGTTGCTGGAATATTAAAAGCCTAAACTGTAAAACATGACAGATGAGAAAAACATGGCAAAATGAGACATGCAAATCGCATTCATCTTCCATTAGTCAAATTAAAGCCACGTGCAGTTCAGCACATGTGTGATTCAGTCCAGACATTCGATTTATTGTTCTACACAACAAAACTAAATTATTTGTTAATAATTGGATAGATTCATATTGTATTATTGTAAAATTCATTTTCTGATATTTTAATGACACCTTAAACTTAAGAAAAAAAGGTTTTGAGCCTTCATTTAACCTACCTGATGGTGGTTTTTAATACTTTTTAAAAAATAGTTATTTTCAAATTATTTTTAGATTAACTTTAAGCTATAGCTATTAATACAGACATTTTAATTAAAAGTACAACTGATCTTAAAATAATAACAATTCTAGAATTCTACAGCTTTTCTTTTTTGAGAAATGTTATTAAGAGGAACCAATATGTGTAACAAATTAAGAGATCACTTGAAAATGGTTTGTTTTTCAGAATTTATTATGTACGAGTTTTAAAGAAATGCCATTATCACATTGATTCTAAAAGGTCTGATAATATTTCTGCCGAATTTCAAATAACATATCTGTCATTAAGAGCTCTATTTATCAGAAGTACTCATTCATCAGAAGTATTCATTCATTCATTCATTCATTCATTCATTTATTCATTCATTCATTCATTCATTTTCCTTTGGCTTAGGGGTCGCCACAGCAGAATGAATCGCCAACTTATCCAGCATATGTTTTACACAGCGGATGCCCTTCCAGCTGCAACCCAGTACTGGGAAACACCCATAAACACTCATTCACACACATACACTACGTCCAGTTTAGTTTATTCAATTCACCTATAGAGCATGTCTTTGGACTGTGGGGGAAACTGGAGCACCCGGAGGACACCCACGCCAACACGGGGAGAACTTGCAAACTCCACACAGAAATGCCAACTGGCTCAGTCGGGACTCTAACCAGTGACCTTCTTGCTGTGAGGCGACAGTCCTAAACAATGAGCCACCATGTCTTATCAGAAATATTTTTAGAATAACTAATGCTTGTTACATTGTTACTGTGATATCTAAAAATGAATAGAAACATGGCCCTAAAACATGTCACCTTTTAGTTATGAAAAATTATAATAATGAAAAGTAACTTTTTTCTTGGAATTTGGACGAAATGCCATATTTATAGAATACAACAGAAATTACATTTAGCCAAACACTATAAGTCGTAAATCAAGAAGATGTTTTTATAGAAACATTTAACTTATTCAAAACATAGACAAACGTAATGAGAGGAAAATACGACATGTATCTAAAAAAACTACAAATGGTGGAACATGAATGACTTTGTCGAATCAAAAATGAGAAAATTTGAACTTCGTGGCACCCCGTCCCTTTTTGTACACGTGACCTACAAAACCTATAAATAGAGGTAGCGGGCGTCCATTGTGTTCACCAGAGAGTCACTGCCGTGGACAACAGATAGAAACAGTATGGCGTCAACGAGCCGGTTGGTTTAATTTCTGATGGTTTTATGTCGGTTTTCTGTCTGTCTGATATCAGTCTGTTAACGCACAATATAGATGAGCTTTAAATCCGTCCGCTGTGCGCCTCTCTGGGCTTTTAGTCGCTGTTTGTTGTCGCTGTGATGCGTATGAAAGGCTCAGGAAAACATGAACACTGTCATTTTCTGCTAGCGCATGTTGTCGGTTCTTTCGTATCCTGTGAAACGAGACAAAGCGAGAGCTGCTGGAGCTGTAATTAACGCAAAAAGACGAGTCGTCAGGGTTGTTGTCTCAGGTCTTTGTGGAAGCTTGAAATGCTTGTCAAATGTGAACCGAGCAACACAATCATCAGAGAGCTAACAACGCTAACTGCACCCACATCAACAACTCAGGAAGTCATACCTGGTGTAGTGATAAATGATTGTTTTTACTTAACGTTATCCTAATTCATGTGTTCGTTTTTGAGGCTTTTAAACTACTGTGTTCTTTATTTGATCAAAAACCGTAAAAGCCACCATTTAATCAGCCGTCATTTATGGGGGAGTTTAAATGTGTGTTTTTTTTAAAGAAAGCATATTTAGTATTTAATAAGGTGTTTTGTGTAGATTTACTTTACAATAGTCTTCATCAATTAATCTTAGTTAATGAATTAGCTAAGATCATAATGAGCCTAATGAACACAAATCATTTTTATGTTTATTCTTTATTATCATATTAGTTTGACATACAACTGTTAGTTGTTCATATCAGTTCTTTTCAAATTTGGCCAATGCTTTATGAAACTTAATAATGGTATTCGTTGATGTTGAAATTGTTTACTAATTAAAAGTTTAGAAATATTGTGTAGTTAGCTATAGGACTGTCACGATTATTTATTAGTTGCATTATTATGGTTATATAATGTAATCAAATTATCTAAGATAACTGTGCAGTTGGAAGTTCAGTGACATTTAGAAGATACAACAACATGTCTGTCAAACAAATGTCTGTCAGCTTACTCCATTTATATTGTTATTCAACAATGTCAATTGGAACAAAAAGGGAAGTATTTAACCCTATTAAATATCACTTTTACAGCTTTATGGAAAAGGATATGGGTCTATTTAATTTTTTTTCAAGAAAAATGGTAAAATATAGTAGTAAAAATCTTTATATTTTAGACAGAGTACAAGTAGGCAAAATGGTGAATTAAATCATTAACCCTTAATAATTAATTGAAATTGGAAAGCTTCAGAAGAGTTACTGGGGAGTTATATTACTAGACTTTTGAACTGTAATAACTTAAATAATAAATTAAAATAATAAAACATTGAAATAAATGTCAATGAAATGACCATATATGGTTCTTCTCCCGATATTTCTTCCCAATTATTTTTTGTGGCTAATGAAATGATTGCCTAAACATGTCTAATATGTTTTCTGTATCATAATATGCTGGCGAGCAATTTGTTTCAGATGTCAATACTGTTCAAATGTTTATGGGTTATTTCTGACCTCTGAAATGTTGTGTTTCCCAGTGGAGACTCTCTTCCCAAAGTGCAATGCCCGAATCACCCCGATGCCCTGCTGGTGGAGGACTACAGGGCAGGAGACATGATCTGTCCTGAATGTGGCCTTGTAGTAGGTATGAGTTTCAACCAGCTTCTGAATTATACAGCTGGATGTTTTCATCACTAATGTAAACAATAAGACAATGAATGCGCCTTCGCTTTCCATTGCAGGAGACCGTGTAATTGACGTGGGGTCAGAGTGGAGAACGTTCTCCAATGAGAAAGCGACCAAAGATCCGTCTCGTGTTGGCGATGCTCAAAACCCTCTTCTCAATGGAGGAGACCTCACTACCATGATCAGCAAGGTAAGGAACTATGCACTAATGATTATTTATAAAAAAACAACAACATTGATCTGTATTTTTTTTTCTTTTATTGCTTTGACTATCTGGAATGAAATCCTGACACAAGTAATTATTAAAATGTTATTGTTCAGTTAAAAAAAAAGATTTTAATAAGCATTTTTTAAATGTCCTGGGTCTGACCAGGGTTGTAGTCCAAACAATGTGCAATTGAGTCCATTAAAACAATTATAGTAAACGTATCTATGTAGGCTATGTATACAAACTGCTTTCCCACTATTTTAAAGTGAAAATTTCAATTAATAAATAAAAAATGATGATCCGAAGAACTGGTAAGCCATTTATTGGCACATGTAAACATGATGAAAACAAGGGGCAAAATGAATATTTTTATCTTTATAAATATCAATAACATCAATGGGTGTTTTAACATTTTAATTATGTATGTGATGTATATGTTTTGTCAATGTGCAATTATGTAAACAAATAGTTATTTGAACAAGAAACAAACTGAATGAAGCAGGTTGCATAAAAGACTTGAATTTCCTTTTGCCCGAGGCTGTGGATTAAAGGTCATAATGTTATAAAGAATGTTCAGTTTCCTGCACAGACCAATGGTTTCAGTTCATACATTTTTTTTCTTTTTCTTTTTGAGTCTCAAAGTTTCAGCAGCTGTTGACTAGCATTTTATGAATCAGAGCCAGTTTCACTGAAAATCTTCTTTAATGTTCTACTGAACAGAAAAAGTTACCTACATCACGGATGGCCTGAAATTAACAGCAAGTTGCCAGGACAAGCAGTGTTAAACTATTTATTTATTTATCAATTCATTTGAAACACTCAGTATAGCACATTTTAATGTTTAAGACACCTTTTGGTCATGCACTTCATCTGCATCAGCTTAACGATTTTTTCCGGCTATACGTTGTCCATAAATATTCAGTATTTGCTACTGTAAATATCATGATTGTTTGTTTGAATGTTTTCCACTCTTAGACCTGATTAATTGATAGTCAAATTTATTGTCTATTTTTTTTATTTCAGTTGTTTTTGTGTTATCTAGAGATCAGCAGTTGCAGTCCTACTCTATATACTGACTTTGTATTTTTAAAGTTTGGTTCATAAATGTGTGCTCTTTAAGGTATGTGTGATTTTTCTAAATGTGTGGTTTTTAAAGTATGTTTCCATATGAAATGTCAGGGAACCGGTGCAGCGAGCTTTGACGAGTTTGGAAATTCCAAGTACCAGAATCGAAGAACCATGAGCAGTTCTGATCGAGCCATGCTCAATGCCTTTAAAGAAATCACCACCATGGCTGACAGGATCAACCTTCCCAGAAACATCATTGTGAGTGCCTGCTGTTGTTGAATCAGAGAATAATCTGGTTACAGTTTAATTTAGCAGCCTTAAGCTACTCCTGGGAAGCTTGTAACACAATCTATGGCATTTTATTTAAATGTAATAATTTTACTTTAGCTAATAATTGCAATAAAGAAGTAACCTAAGCAAGGTTTGTTTAAAGTTTATTTATAAAGTGCTCTATGCAAACTCAAGGTCGCTATTCAGGGAGATAATAAAATAGGACAGTGCTCCAACAAGATACTAACATAAATCCATACATGTATACATCAGACTGATAGCAAGATCCGCATAACATTGGTAGTTGAGAACATGACTACATATAATATGTCTAAATAAATATATAAATAGAAATAAATGCTAAAAAAGAGAACAAGAACAGAGCCTTGAGGGACATCGTGACAGACAGAGAGAGAAATTGTGCATGTGAAAAATTGAAGTTATTGATCGCAATGAAGAATTGTTTGTCACAATGATAGGGTATAAAACAGATGACCTCTACATTGTAACAAATTAAACATGAAAATAGTTTTTAAATTAAAACAAAATGGGCAAATCATTATTTTACATTCACATTATCTATCTCTATATATTGGATTTAGATTATATTACCTGCAATTTATGCTTTGCTTCACATGTCCCTTATGATGTTGGTGACTAGTATCACATTTGAGGTTTCTCAAAAGTAAATATAAGTTTGCTCTGTTGAAAATCTATTAGAAAATAATGTTGTTTTTTTCTGTCACAGGATCGAACAAACAATTTGTTCAAACAGGTTTATGAACAGAAGAGTCTGAAAGGCAGAAGTAACGATGCCATAGCTTCAGCCTGCCTCTACATAGCATGCAGACAGGAGGGCGTCCCAAGAACATTTAAAGGTAAAAACTGCATACTTTTTTTCTATGACTATTCTGCACCGAATTTAGTGTGTCTAATGCGTTTTTGACATTAAAGGTGAAATGTAATTTTATTGTGTTAAAATGCTTCTATTTGCATAATATCCAAGTTAATTTGACAGCCCAAACATTGTGGCTTTGTCATGCTATCAAAACATTGCTTTGTTTGAGCACCATGAGTAAAGATTTCATTCATTTTTTCAATAGGTAAATTTATATTTGCTAATAACTTGTATATGATTTTATTAAACCCATCTATACCCATCTATTTTAATTCAATCATAATCAATATATTTATCAATATATATATATATATATATATATATATATATATATATATATATATAATTTATTTTGTTATTTTTAAAGTCACAGGGCGACTTACAAACTTGAAACTAAAAATAGTACAAAGAACCAAGGGTACTGAAGCATTACACTCAATAGAATGAGTTTTTTTGTTTCTGTGACCAATGGAAGCCAGAGGGAGTTTTCTGGAAAACCTTTTGGTTGAAAAACTCATTCGGGGAGGCTAGTGGTGCTAAAAATGACATGCTTCAGGTTTAAGATTATGCAAGTTACCTTAAATGTTTTACATTTGCAATTAAGAAGCTGGGTTAAAATTAATAGAGCACAGCCTCGCAACCCTCATATACAAGGTAACTGCATGTTGTATATTTTTAACATTTAAGGGGGAAAATATCAAGTAGTGATAGATGTTGTAGTCCCAAAGTCAAGGAAAAAAAATATTGTAGTTGTCTGTATATAAATCTATGCAACTCTAAACATCATTTTATGGATAAGCAAAAATATTTTTTAACCCCAGGTAAATAACAACCCAGGATTCAGTTTACTTAAACTGTAGATTAACCTAGGGTTAACTACAAGTGTGAAAAAGCCCTATTGTATTTGTATATAGATATATTGTAGATATTTCATTATCAATTTCATTTAGTATTTATGCATAATTAATATGCCCCTCCCCTCCAGAAATCTGCGCAGTGTCTCGGATCTCAAAGAAGGAGATTGGCCGCTGCTTCAAGCTAATCTTGAAGGCTCTGGAGACGAGTGTGGATCTCATCACAACTGGTGACTTCATGTCACGTTTCTGTTCCAACTTGGGTTTGCCTAAACAGGTGCAAATGGCGGCCACTTACATCGCCAGGAAGGCCGTGGAACTGGATTTGGTTCCAGGCCGCAGTCCTATCTCAGTGGCGGCCGCAGCCATTTATATGGCATCTCAAGCGTCTGCTGAGAAGAAGACACAGAAAGGTAAGCGAACTTATGTAAAGGCCAGTTCACACTGAAGACGTTAGCTATAAAAATAACGCTAAATATACCATTCAAAAAGTTGTTCTGAATGTAAAATCCCCTCCAAAAACCTTCGGTCAGTAAGTGAGTGTTGGCCCTCACAGAGAGACTCTAAGTCACTTTCCAAAACCTTTTCTTTCACTGTTACTTGCCGGTGAAATTATCTTTCCAGTCCCATTCGAACTGCTCATTCACTGGTAACATTCAAATGGCAAATGAAAACTCATCTCTCCCACGGACACTTAATATATATAAATATATATATAAAAAATATCATGCTCTCTTTTTCCTCCCTAACTTGCTCTTATTTTTCTAAATAATAACAGTACCTTTGTATAGGTAGCATGATGAGTTTATGATGAGTTGATTTATGCTTTATTTGTGTACTTTTAGTTGTTTGCTTTGGACAAATGTGTCTGCTAAATGACGTAAAAAATTTAAAACAGTAGCAGGAGTTCAGACCACAGCTATAATGATGATGATGCAGAGAAACCTTGCTTTCCAGAATATTTTTTTTACCAGCTGATAAATGATGAACACTGACAGCCAATCAAAATCCATTCAAATACACAAGACTCACACATTGAAATTCTCACTTTTTTTTAAGATAATGTATATCTGGAAAAACGTTTGGTTTTAGTGCATAGATTTAGTACAATTATGACTTCTCCAAACTCCTTTAGATTTTTTTTTAATCTTTGCTAAATGAGAACCATAAGACAATCTTATACATGCTTAAAGGAACACTCCATTATTTAGAAACAGTCTCATTTTACAACTGTAGAGTTAGTTAAATTTTTGCATATTTTTTAATCCATTCAGCCGATCTCTGCATTGGCAGAAACACTTTTAGCTTATCATAAATCATTGAATAGTATTAGACCATTAGCATTGTTTAAAAAAAAAAAAAGAGCCTATTTAAAAAAAATTAAAAGTGTGGTGTTTCTTTAAAATAAATAGATTGACATTATTTGCTAGTGTAGACGCATATACAGTATTCGATTTGTTTGTTCATCTTTATTGTTTTTGGTGTGAAACCAAGACAACATCTTAATGTCCCTAATAAATGTGTTTAGAGATTGGAGACATCGCTGGAGTGGCAGACGTGACCATCCGCCAGTCCTACCGTCTCATTTACCCTCGCGCCGCTGATCTCTTCCCTCCCGACTTCAAATTCGACACACCAGTGGATAAACTGCCTCAGCTGTGAACATCATGTGCCCCTCGCTTACCCACCCGCTCTTTGTACTTTCAGAATTGTTGCCCTTTTCTCTTTGAAATTCGCAGCGTTTGCTCTTCCCTGCGAAGGCAGAAGTCTTTTAAAAAGACGACGGCAGGGATTCGACAAAGTACAGAAGACACATTCCAAGATAAACGCAGTTTGCAGGCTGTACTTTCATTTGTGTGTATATAAATTGTACATATGTCTAAGTGAGAATTTGATTGGTGGTTGCAACTAGGCATATTTCTTACTGTAACATTTTCTTTTGTAGGAAATGATTTTGTTAGCTTGTTTGCATTCTATTTAGTAACTTAAATAATAAATGCTTTTCAGAAAAGCATGGTGAACGTCTTGGAAATACCCCTAAGAAGGTTTAGAGGTTTGAAAGCGTGTAGCTCACGAATGGCTTTATTTCCCCCTCTCTTTTTTATTGCTTGAGGGGAATGGTTTCTGTTAGTGTTTCTGTTCCTGTACTCGCGGCTCAGTTATTATAAAAGATTTCACGAAACACCACAGATTCCTTTTTGAAGTGGCAATAAACCATTTACAAAGAGACTTGTGACTTTACATAATAAACATTTAATTTTTTGCATTCACGACGGCTGACAGTTTGTAGCAAAACCTGTTATTTACACCATTGTCAAGTCAAACTTGTGACTGTACCATTGGAAACCTCATGCTCAAACATACAGAAACCCATTTTTACATCATCGTTTTTCAACAATTTAGATAAAACGTGGATATTTTAGACAAAAATTAGTGCTTCCAGCTTGATAGTGTTTATGTAGTGTAGCCTATATAACACACCAGACCTCAAACTAGCCCTCAGTTTGGCTTGCTTTTTACACCCATGAAGCTTCAGGCCCATTTTTTCAATGAGTATATTCAGGATATTTGGTATCTAGCATGGATTCCAGTCTATCAAGTTTCATCCACTAGTTATGAGCTTTTTTTTTTTTAATGGATGAATTTCAGTAGGGAACAACTAGAGCTAAAGTAAAAAGATAGTTCACCCAGAAATGAAAATTCTGTCATCATTTAATCACCCTCCACTTGTGTTTGTTCTGTTGGCTATTGACATCCATAGTAGGGTGGAAAAAAAAGACTATGGATGTTAATAGCTACCAGTTTTGGTAGGTTTGGAACCAATGTAGAGGAGTAAATTTTCACTTTTGAGTGAACTTTCTCCTTAACAACTGAGGTAATGTTATTGCCTGTCACACACTACCATTTGAAAATTCTGCTCAGTATGATTTTTGTTTTCGAAAGAATTTCCTCATGCACCAAGGCTGCATTTATTAGTATTAATAATAAAAGGAAATGTACTCCTCTGATGACAAAGTTGAATTTTTAGCAGCTATTATTACTCCAGTCCTCAAAAGAAAAACCCTTTCAAAAACGCACCGAGCATAAACTTTTTAAAGGTAGCATAAATCCATTGACAGCTTAAGTCTGGTTTAAAAGCAAACAGAAAAAAACAATAACTTACTAAATTAAAGACATTTCATGTTTCAGAGCACGGAGTTATTTGTAGACTCAATACTCACTGTAGGAAAGAGTATAGATTTCATTGTGTAAAAATGGCTAGATGTTTTGGTAATGGCGGCAAACTGTACATTCATTGGATGAGATACAAAGTATCAGATACGATTATCTCAGCCTATGGCTTTAAAATAAGTAACACAGACATCTGACAGACTATTTTTGAAACCAGTCACACTGTAAATGCTTCAAACACACAAAAACATCAAAGTCAAGGCTCATCATCCCCAGTGTAACTGATGAAACTCTTGAGGTGTCAAAGGGATAGTTCACATAGTTCTGTCATCATTTCCTGAACCTTCATTTGTCACAAACCTGTTTGAGTTTTGTGTAAACACAAAAGATCATATTTTGAAAAAGGTTAAAAACCAATAAGTTCCTGACTTCCACAACACTAGGGGGCGTCAATGAGTCACATAACTCACATGCTGAAAGCCACACTGAAGAACTGATGTTTTTTTTCCCCCCATGATCAGTGCTTCGGTCCAATCATTTCTCATGAAATGGGTTAATTACCTTGAACCCGAATATGCAGGCAACACTTATAAAAAAATAAAAGTTTCTTCATCATGATAAAACCAAAAAAGGGGATGTGGTAATCCTAAAATAACACTGACAGCAAAATAGGGATATCTGCAAATGGTCTGATTCACATTTTCTGCAAGTGTGTGTGTGGGGGGGTTTGTGGAGAGTATGGGATGCCAGCATATGGCTAGCACCAGTCTGCTATGTAGTCAAAGTCAGCAAATAGGTCCTGCTCGTGCTGGTTTAATGGCCGTGGTTCTCTGGGTGGCGTCAGCACTGGAGCCTCTGAGGTAAATTCATCGTCAAAGTTACTAACGTCACTGGAGCATTGAATCGTAGGTACAAACGGTGGCTTTACTTTCTTTGCTAATAATCCGTCCCAGTCAATATTCTGGAAGACATAAGGTATGAATATTATTTATATTCAGAGGGGGGGAGAAACAATGATTGGAATAATTAAAGAGATGCAGCCAGATGTTTCTCCTGAACTCACTCTAAAGAACAGATGTTTCTTCACATCTTCTGCATCTCGTTCAGCAGCTCCAAGCCGTCGCTCTGGATTCCTTCTTAACAACTGCAAAAGTGATAAAATATCAAATATATAATATGCAAAGGTTTAGCAGTAAATATATATATATGTATATATGTATATATGTATGTATGTATGTATGTATGTATGTATGTATGTATGTATGTATGTATGTATGTATGTATGTATGTATGTATGTATGTATGTATGTATGTATGTATGTAT
>CAIGQW010000532.1:5153796-5169060 GCA_903798125.1 Danio choprae
TGTGTGTGTGTGTGTGTGTGTGTGTGGCCAGAGGGTATCAACTCACTGTCAGCGCCGCTCCTGTGGCCAAACATCTCAGGCAAGTCACAGGAGCTGCACATTAATATGTTATTAAAAGTCAAGCAGTAGTTCTGGAGCCTTGGTTTTCGAACAGAGTAAATTTAGACATATATTAGGTCTGTTGGCCTTATTCCTTGCACATGAGCCCAATTTAAAAGTATGGGGTTAAATTTTTTTTCGTCTTATTAAAGGCCATCTATGATGCAAAATCAACCTTTGGAAACTCTTTGGACAGAACTGTGTGTGGGTATAGTGTTTACTGTCATATTGGAGTGGTGATATAAACAAGTCTCTTTTTTCTAATTTCCTGATGTTAAAATAGGATCCAATTCCAGCAATTTTGAGGCCCACCGCAACGGGATGTAGGTGTGCAGCTTCCCCACCCACAGAATTGATTGACATGCGCGTATTATCATCATTATCAGTAACGCATAGAATCATATTCATGAGACAGAATTTGCAAAGAAACAGGGATTAAAATACCTGTTCCAACTATCTGTGAACAGCGTTTTTAAAAACAAAACATGTGTTTTAAAATGTTTGTAATAAACAAAAGACAGTAAAATGGCCATGTAATTCATAACCGATGGAATCACCACAGCTGCTGCATAGTGTCAGTACAACTAAATAGGAGGATGCTTCAAACACACAACAGGAGTCCCTGTTTGTAGACGTTAAATCTGGTTTATTTTGTACAGTAGCATAATGGATATCCATATAGCAGTCTATATTAACTTGTGTCCTGTCACATTTGCCGCGAGTAGATGTGCAAAAACAGTGCAAAGTAACAGCATTTTGTGTGTAACTCATCATTGCAGAAAGGCTTGAATTAACTCCAAAATAAATACACTAAATAACCTTATTTAGTGCTGCTTCTCTGACATAATGGAGGAGAAACAGATATGCATGTCAGAACAGTGGGCAGAGAGAAGCAGCTCATTTGCATTTAAAGGCACAGGCTACAAAAATAGCTATGATTTACTTTTACCCCAAAATTCATATTTTCAGGCGGGTATAATAAATGATCTGATGAGTATTTTGAGCTGAAACTTTACAGACACTTTCTGGAGACACCAAAGACTTATCTTACATCTTATAAAAAGGGTAAAATTGGTGTTCTTTAAAGTCCCAATGAAATCAAAATAAAGATCCAAAGCTTGCAGTTTGTCGATTCCACCTAAATGGATCAGTTTCTCATCAAATCTTCTGACCAATCAAATGCTCAATATTATCTGATATGCACTGCCCCTTAAAACGGTATTGCTATATGCGCTTGAGCTCAACCATCTCACTGGCTGAGCTGTAAAAACAACAAAATATTATTGGCTGTTTTTAAGGGGGAGGAGCTACTCTGTCCCGCCCTGTCTTCATGTTTCAGTTCAAATTACTTTCCATATCAGACAAAACAAACATTTCACAGGACCTTTAAAGAAATCAATACTTTCCAGCAACTCAATAAATTGTAAGTGTAAAACATTTATAGCGTTACAGAAGATTTCTAAAGTAATTAATGAACTAGAAGTCCATTTATCCAATAACATTAATTAGAAGATATTTTGTAAATATTTAAGTAAGTACAGGTATTTTACATAATTTATTAATGAAATTATAGCATTTTCAGCTTCAATATTATTGCGTGCTTACTATATATATTTCTTGTCCTCTCAATAATGTCCTTTTACTTGGTGATTTGTTGTGTTTACCAGAAAATAGTAATTTAAATAGAAGCTGCTCTTTTGAACTTTCTATTCATCAAGGAATCATAAAAAAGTTGTCAATATCTACAAAACTAATTAGCTACCCAACTTTTTTTTTTACATGGATAATAAATGAGCATGTTCAACTGCACAATATTTGCTCTATTTAAAATAAACAGTCCTGATACATATTGCTGTATTGGGAATCATAAAAAACTTCTTTCAAGCATACAAAAAAAAATCTTGAATGGTAGTGTATTGTGTGTGGGTAGAGAGCCAAACTGAGTCTATACTGTTCTCTTGTGAGCTTTGTAAACAACGCAATCCTGGATTCTACATCACCGGTAAAAGAGCCTGAAGCTAAACAAAGTCATTAAATAAAAAACAAATGGCACATTACCTTGGAGGAGCCATTTGAATACATCTGAATCATGTTCTCGGCCCCCTGCTTCACCTTCAGCTCAATGTCGTTCTGTTTCTTCAGGGCTGCTAGTCTACTGCTGCTAGTGCAAGTTCGCGCTTCACTTTTGGGGCTGTCCAGCGTAAGTGGGCACTCTGGGGAAAAAAGGGGGCAGAATGTTAGTGTTCAGAACCTGAAGAGAATTAAATGTCAGACCTCTTGCAGCAACACTGGGCTAAAAAAGCATAGTTCAACAAAATCTGAAAATATATATATTTCTTTCTCATGTTGGTCTTGATCCTCTTGTAGGCTGGTCACAATAATAGCAACTTATTGCACAGTATACAATTATTAGTACAAGACTAATAATTTGTAGTTTTCATTGTGTTTACATAAAAACAACTGTCACCAACAATTTACCCAATCAGCTGGCGGGAAACTTCACACACACAATAGATAGTGACAGGTGAAAGTGTTAGGCTACTTGTGACCTTATTAAATGTTTTCCTGATGACTACAGCCAGTCTGGAACCCCCCCCCCAAAAAACCTACAATACAACTTGTTTCAAAGCCCAAAACAATAGAACTTCACTTCAGTGATAGTGTGTTATGGTGTAATAGGAAAGTACTTGGACAGGAAATGGAATTACGCGAGTTACTATCACAATAAAAGTAATACCAAAATAAAAATACCAAAAATAAAAACCATAAATATATTGTTTAATAGTAAGTAGCTCAAAATTACTGTCACTGTAATCTTATAATAATACATTTTATATGTAATGTGCCTTTCTAACACTCAAGGCGCTACAGCAGTATAAAACAATAATAAAAAATTGCTACTTCATAATAGCAGTCACAATGACAACACAATGCACAACAAAAGCAAACAACTATAAAATTATTATTTAAATGCTTGACTAAAATGATGTTTAGAGAGATTTCAAACATGAATGAGCAAGCTGCTGACTTACTACTAACAAAAATCAATAACCCATTTACGTGTGTCGATTTGGGTTTATTCACTTTTATTCTAAGAATTTTGTTTGCAATATTAAGTTGTTCTTACTGGTTTTGTCTTTGCTATTGATTTAGTTGTTCATAAATATGCATGTACTGTTTATTACAAACACTTTTGCCAATAATCATGTCAATCATGACATTTTGAGAAATCTCTCTGCTATGTTTTTTTCTTTTCATAAAAAGAAAAGTCGGCAGGCTCCAAAATTGCCACATGACAATAATAAAATATTGTCTGTGCAACACAAACCTACAACCCTTTGGTTACCAGTAAAATGTTTCTTAACTCATTCCCCACCTAACACCACCAGAAAGAACCAAGTGAATAATTGCACTTTCTTTGTTTTGAAGAAGACACTGAGAGCAGCGTAGTTTGTATGTATTTATGCAATTTTCTGTGGCCAAATCTTCCAGATTTCTGGCTCAACCACATACAACAGGAAGAATGTTGCAACAAGAGTACCTGATTCTTTATTTGACCTCCCAGAACCACATTTAGAAGCTGCACTAGTCTGACTAATCCAAGCACAAGCAATTCATGTTTCAGATTAATTTTATATATTTTTTTATTGGCGCAGCTAAATTTAAACAGCTGTCCATATGGAGCTAGAACACTTGTGAGTGGTTATTATTCTTCAAACAGTTTTCCAGGAATGTTTTTTGTGTTGTTTTGATGAGTGACTGTGAAAACTGAAATTATTTCAGTGAAGCACAACACTGCTTTTCATGTCCAGACTAGAAAAACTACCCCCACTTCTATACATAAATGAAACCTGTTAGACTTCTGCTAATAACAAACAAAAACACCAGCTCTCCAAATGGCACATTATGCAACCGCTTAAGCTGAGTAACATGAACAATATGGTGGCAGGCAGATGTTTTTGATGGCATCTCTGTCATGTCAATGCCAAAACTGTCGGTAAAGTCAATTATTGAAATATTGCAAATGTGCATATTACAATGGTTTGTAATAAATTAATGATTTAAAGGGGACCTATTATGCATAAATCACTTTTATAAGGGGTTTAAACACAGTTGCGTGTGAATATAGACAGCCTATAGTGACAAAAATGTATTAATTTTATTCTATTAAATTTTTATAAATCGCTCAACATTAAAAAAGTCTGCAGAAACATTTTGATTGACATTGCCCCTTTGTATGTGTCGATAGAGGGGGAAAGTCCCGCCCATTCGTGTGATAATCTCTGCCTCATTAGCATAGACAGCCCTGAGTGAGAAGCAGCCATCAGACATTTTCACACAATACCTCCTAAAGATAATGTCAGCAACTATGAGGCATTATAAATGTCGAGTTTTATATGCACAAATAAACACTGTAGTCAGTATAGACTTCTGAATCACTTCTATTGACATTTTCAGTTTTCACAGAGATAACAGTCCTGTTTTGAATGTGCCGCTACGCTGATAGCGGTGTTTGTAGCTTAGCAAAGCCTAAAAAAAACAGTTTCAAAGAGATATAAAAATCTATTTATGTGCTATTTTGAGCTGAAACTTCACATACACACTCTAGGGACAACAGAGACTTTACACCTTTTAAAAAGGGGTATAATAGGTTTCCTTAAAAACAAAGAGTATATCTGTGTACCTGCTATTAGTGTGTACCCTCTGAAAGACTTTTCAGCACATTAGGCAATGTATTCACATGTTGACTCGCAGCTCTGACACTAAGCAGAGTGGACATGCTGGTTTTCTTGTCCAAAAATCTGTACCAATTTTAGTATGGATGCTGAAATGTTCTTGATGATTTCAGGTTGATAAAACTGTACTATTTATTTTTTAGTTTTACATTTTTTATATTGCATCACATATCAAATATTGCATTATTTAGCATGCTATCACATACATTTCTACAATTCTATCATTTCTATATATTCTATAAATTTAATATAAAATAATATAATATAATATAAGATCTGGGCCTTTCAATAACAATGATAAGCTTTGGACTTTTTTACTTTATATTGATCTAAAAGCCTTTATATCTCACACAGCAGAAATGTGCAACAATCAGTCATTGTTGGGGTACTCTTTTAAATTTGAAACCGTTAACAACTTATTGCGAAATATATATAGTTATCGTTCAATATGGAAAACAATTATTGAGATTGCATTTTTGCCATATCGCCCAGCCCTATATAATAAGATATAATATAATATAATATAATATAATATAATATAATATAATATAATATAATATAATATAATATAATATATGTGTTTATTTAGACAAAAAAAATGTGTGTTTATACACACCATTTCATAGTTTCTTGATGACCTAGTACTTCTGGTGAGAATCTAAAGTATGCATACAAAGGACGACACGTGATGCCATGCGAGAGAATTCACAAATGGAAGTTAAGCGATGCGGTTAGGTTACGTGATAATAACAAATGTAGTACATCTGAATTTTATTCATACTACTCACATTCATACTATATAGAACATACTTCTCTAATGGTTGTGAAGTAAATTCTAATTCAAATGCAGTATCTACTCGTGTAGTAGGCGATTTTGGACACAGACCGTATTATATGACTTCATGTGACACTAAAGACTAGAGTGAAACCACAATAAAGTGAAAAATCAGCTTTGCATGACAAAAATAAATTAAAATACTTAAAAAATATATTTTTTTAAATATATACATGTCTTTCAACAAATAACACAAACTTTCATAAATACTGCAAATATGTTTCTCTATACATGGCTCAATATATCAAAAAAGAACCATCAATAAAGTTTAAACCACTTTTTTTTTCAAAAATGCAATATAAAAACTATATCAAAATCTCTGATATATAGACTGTCTACTGGACAACATCTTCATTTTTACAAAAGCTCTACGAGGCTGTTGAGGAAGCAAAAATGTTGTCTGTGATTAATAAATCATTACAAAGCACCTCAGTGCGGGAAACACATGTTAATGAGGAACAATTGTCTTTTGTTGAGCACCTGGAGACTCCTGAGTCACATCATTACTAAAGGCATAAATACAGATGCCTCTGTTGTGGTTATGATAAACAGAGTCTTCAGGGTAAGAAAACGGCACACTCACACAGACAGCAGGCAATACTAACCTGCTACAATAAGGCATAAGAGGTGCTGAAAAAAGATTAAATCGCTATAACCTACCGGACTGAAAGTTTTTTTTATTCTTTGAATAAATATTGAGCAAAACCAGTAAAACTGTTGAATTTTAATGGCTGTTAAACCATTTTCAACTGTCAGGCTATTCTAACTATCATCATGTGCTTAAAAAAAAAAACTGTCTATGCTTTCAACATGCTAAAACATGCTAGCAATTTGCTAAATACATTAGCAATACGCAATGAGCTAGAATACATTAGCAGTGTGGTAAAACATGCTAGAAACATGATATCTGCATGTTTGAACATGTTAAGCTTGTTATAAATACATTATATGCTAAGAATATGCTAGCAGTGTGATAAATCATGTGAGAAACATGTTAACAATGTGCTAAAACATGCTAGCAATGTAGTACATCATAGTATAAATATGCAAAAATGATAGTAAAACGTTAGCAATGTTGTCACAAACATTAACAATAATCTGTTAAACATGCTAGCGATGTTATAAATCATACAAAGACTGCGTTGTTGCCTCGCTGCCCTATCAGGAAGTGATTTTAGGTGCAGCGTCTGTCCATGATGGCACCTTGTTAATGGGATTTTAGGAAGACTTCTGAGACAGCATGAGGATTTAATCTTGTGCAACTAAACAGAGAGAGATTTGGTGATAGCCAAGGATATAATATTTGCTTACTACATTACTAACCTCTCCAAAGAAATGCCATTACAGTGGAAAAAGGTTTGTCAAAAATGTACATTTAAAAACAAAATGACACCTTAGCAGTGCTTTGAGATGCCATGTTTGTTTCTGTTTTAGCTCATTAGGGACCGAGCACCTGTGTTGTTTATGCTTCTCCGGAATGAATTGTGATTTTCAGGGTCTAAACATGCTTGAAAACTCACGAAACTTCCCCAGAAGTGGCGAAAATTTACGTCTGTTATAGGTTTCGGAAGTGGGTGTGGCAAAATGACTCAACAGCACCACCTATGCACATTTGAGGGACTAGCCCCCAAGCAACGTTTTATGTACACATACAAAAATTGGCACACTCATCAAACATGCCAAAACCTACAAAAAAGTCTCTTGGAGCGAAATCTTAACCCAACAGGAAGTCGGGTATTTTTAACTTCCTCTGCCGAAAAAGTGCAGCTTTTGCCATTTCCAGGCGTGGTATTTGAACGAACTCCTCCTAGGGAAATTATCAGATCAACACCAAAATTGGGTATTGTCATCTAAAGGCCTTGGCGATGTTAAATTGCGAAGATCTAGAGTTTTCGTCGAAGGGCGTGTCCGTGGCCACCTCTCAAACTTTGACGCTTTGCCACGAAACAGGAGGTTGTTAGAATTCAGGCATACATTGTCTGATCTGATTCAAAATCAATATGTTTGATAACAGTCCTGACCTGAACACATTTACATGCCAATAACCAGATACAGATATAGCGCCACCTGCTGGCAACAGGAAGTGACATGTTTTACAGTGTAACAAACTCCTCCTACAAATTTTATCACATTGAATCCATGTTCCGTTACTTTAGTCCAAAGGCCTTTGTGATGTTAAATTGTGAAGATCTAGAGTTTTCCCCGAGGGGTGTGTCCGTGGCGGACTGAGAAAGTGCAATGCTTCACCATGGAGGAGGAAGCACTTATAACTCAACCAAACAATATCTGATCTGCCTGAGAATGCACATGGTCGATGAGATTCCTCTCCTGAAGAAATCTACATGCCAATATTGAGTCTCAGTCATAGCGCCACCTGCTGACAGAAGGAAGTTTGGCATAAATCTTTGATTTTTTCAGGTATTTTAATATATATCGGCTTAAATTATTATTGTCCGCTGTTCTCTGTCATCCTGATGCCACAGGGTGGCGGTGAGCCTGGGTGCGAGGTCCCTTTCATTGCTGCTTGCAGCTTTAATGTTAATAATGAAATGCACAGGATTGTAGGATATCAAAGGCAGTGATGGACACATCTATGCTGCCTTAGAAATTCAGAAAAAGATACCTCTGGAGATAGGAAGTGAAGCTGAATTTGGATTTTGATATGCCTTTAAATGTGTATATATATATATATATACACACACACACACACACACACGCAAAATAAATTTACTCAGCTTATGAAAGTGAACAAACTTTAATTTTCAAAACCATATGTTGTGAGTTGCTTAATTTTGTTAATTTATCTAAAGTTTAGAGGCCAGTACAATCCATAAAATTTATAAATAATAAAGCAAGGATGCATTATTTTGTTTAAAAGTAACAGTAAGTAAATAAGCCAAAATGTAACCCAGTACATCATGCAGCAAAAGCGGTTTTCAAAAGTATAAACCACTGTTAACATTTGAGCACCCAAAATAATTGAACAGCATATCAACTTTTAATAATAAGAATAATTTTTGAAGGATTACATGACACCAAATTATGATTGGTGAAAACCCACTTTATACCATTACTGGAATAAATAACATTTTAAACATACAGCAGACCTGTCTGAAATAAACATTTGTCCAGAAATTATTCATTATTTCTCTTGAGACTGTATGAAATGGCACTGGCAGCAGCATGGCTGAGAGCAAAAACTCTTCTGACATGGCAAAGTGGGTCAATTATTTTCTACTTTAGTAGTGTGTGTATGCTACAAAAAACAAACAGCTGTGTCTGTAATAAGAGCCGATGGCGTAAAGAGCTGCAAAAGGCTTGACACAAGTCAGCAGTGAGGGCAGCAGCTTCACCCAATCAACTGTCCGGCCAACAGTTGGCCACTATTACATCATCAGAGAGGTTGTTGATGTCTTCCAGCAGACCTACTGATTTCTGCTCAGCGGAAACCGAATGAGGAGGTCGTCACAGAGGTGTGACACGCGGGCACATTCCTCCTGCGCTGAGTCACCAAACAAAAGCCCCTTCTCATCCGATAAGGTTTCCATGCCAGGCTAAATCTTGCCCCATCTAAGGATGTGGTTAGTAGCAGGGCAAGAGATCTAATCAAGCTTCTCGCGGAGATCTTCACAACAAAATATCATAGTTCAAAGGAGGTTGTTGTATAATCTTTCAGTTTAGATGAAGTGCTTCACCTGTTGCACCTGTAGTGTGTGTTACTGGGCATCTCTCACAAGACTATGTATTATCTTCAAAGCAATCAAAAGTGCTTTGTGGACAATATGAAGCCAGACAAAAAAAGAAAAAAACTAAGAATGGTTTGTGGTAGACCTGGCAGGCATCAGTAAAACAGGGTTAAATCCTTGGCATATTTGTCAATGTATTTATTATTAAAATCTCTATTAAATATTTGGTATATTAGGTGGCCTTGATTAATATGCACTTACACTGAAATGTATTATTTGTTATAATTTACTTATTGTTCAAATACATGGTTTTACATTGTACTTATGATTGATTTAATACCTGCATGTAATTGCATCTGTAATAAAATGTCTGTAATTACATTTGTACACTGTTGACCAACCCTTACACCTTAACCCACCCTTAAACCTATCCATACCACCAAACCTGTCCCTAACCCTACCCATATCCTACCTCAAGAGCACCAGAAGTGTTCTGCGACACCTTATGAACACATTAAGTACATTGTATTCATTTTTTGATGCCAGTGCATAGTTGTTAAGTCTAAATAATATAAAACGGAACTGAATATATAATTACATTTATGGGTGATTCTAAAATTGCGGGCACAGCCGGCACACCCATTACTTTTCAAAAACAAATGTTAAATTTGAGTTTGTGCATAATTAAGTATTCGCGCTAGTATGTTACCTAAAAAATTGCAAAAGCACAAATAGAGCGAAAGCTGAAAACCTGTAACCAATGACATCCATAGTAGGAAAAATAATACTATGGAAGTCAGTGGTTATAGGTTTCCAGCTTTCTTCAAAATATCTTCTTTTGTGTTCAGCAGCAGAAAGCCAAACAGTAAAGGGTGAGCAAAAGATGACAGAATGTTCTGTTTTTGTGCTGCCTATTTTGGTAGAAGCCATGTTTAGATTTTTATTAATATAATGTTCAACAGAATTTAACATTTTATTCGAATTATTCATTCATTCATTCATTTTCATTTCGGCTTAGTCCCTTTATTAATCTGGGGTCGCCACAGCGGAATGAACCGCCAACTTATCCAGCATATGTTTTACGCAGCGGATGCCCTTCCAGCTGCAACCCATCTCTGGGAAACATCCATACACACTCATTCACACTCATACACTACGGACAATTTAGTCTACCCAATTCACCTGTAACGCATGTCTTTGGACTTGTGGGGGAAACCGGAGCACCCGGAGGAAACCCACGCCAACACAGGGAGAACATGCAAACTCCACACAGAAACGCCAACTGACCCAGCCGAGGCTCGACCCAGCGACCTACTTGCTGTCAGGCGAATGTGCTACCCACTGTGCCACTGTGAGGCCCTTATTCGAATTAGTAAAAACCTTTATAATGCAACAAAAGATTTCTTTTGATACATTTGATGAATCCTTCTGGAAATGTACTGATTTATTTTAAATTAAAAACAATTTATTGACCCAAATTTATGAACACTAGCATTTATTACAAATTTACATGTATATGTAGTGTAAATACATGTTTTTGAGAAGAACTTTGCTCATACCTAAAAGAAGATCCTCTGGATCCTTCACCACAATATGAGCGTTGAGTTCCTGCAGCTCTTGATGCAGCTCCTCCAACTTCTTGTTGGACTTTTTAAGCATATTATCAACATATGCCAGTCTCTTTTTTTCTGTGGTGACCTTTCTAAGGTTCTCCACTCCCTCTTTGATCTTCAGCTCTTTGCGGATTTCCCTCTTGATCTGCTCCTTGATTTCATCTAGCTTCTGTTGCACCATGGTGTCAGACAGGTCAAGGTTGTGCCCCAGGCCCAGCTGCTCCGAAACCATGCCAGCCTGTACAAAACAAACATTGGAAAGTCAAAATATATTACATTAAAGCGCCCCTATTATTCCTTTTTCGGATATTAGCTTTCACACAGTGCTTAACATAGTCGTTTGTGGACGTAAAAGGTTAGCAAAATTTCAAAGATCAGAGTTTATATGAAAAAATGATTTCCCAAAACAAAGAACCAACTGCCAAAAGCAGGTCAACATTAATTACACCATTACATCCTGAACAAACCTACAAAGGTAAATAACAAATTTGCACAATAATGTTTTAATCGTACTCTTGTCAACTTTTGACCACTTTCCTGATTTCTATGTGGGACGAGGGCAAATGTGTTTTTTTTTATTTTTTATTGTTCAATCTAATATTGATCATCAACGCTAAGAAATTAACATTGGTTTTCTGTATCTGCATGTCTTGTCCTGTGTCAGTATTTCACAAGCCATGCATTTCCCCAAACAACATGAATTTAGTAGTTTCACTTCCTACTGTGCTGAATCAGAGCCTGCTCTGTAGTTTGAGCTATTTTAGTTTCACAAAATGGCTCAGGACTAAAACTGCTCCCAGTCCATGTGGGACAAATATATCAAAAAGCATGTACATCCACCAAAAGTAACATATTAAACCTGTGCATTTATTCTAAATTAAAATTCTGGCCTTCAATGTTTATGAAAAACAATAATTGAGATACAATGATTATTGCCTCATATCCTGTCCCTTTACACCAGTCCACAATTATTTTTCCACAAAGCCCAATTTTACATGGAAATCAGTAAAATCCTGTAACATGACTTTTGTCATAGCATAACGTTTTTTATTCATGTGCAAAAGAAAAGGAAAATGCATGTGTAACAATAAATCGGATCTGTGTGGCTCTTAAGGCCAGAACACACCAAGCTGACACCAAACAACTAGCGCTGACGAATGGTACTAAACAGTACTAAACCCTTGGTACTAAACTATGCATTGTTTACACTTTGTGTTGTAAATGAGAAAACTGAACTTCCGACGCGTGCATGCAAAGCGTAAACAAAGCAGCATTTAGTACCATTAGCACAGTAATTCTAACTCACAGCAGAGGGATTCTCTTCAGCAAATACATCTGATAATCTAATAATTCATATCGTTTGCAAATATTTGACAAATGTAGCAAAATTACAGCCTATTTGAATTTCTTCTTGACTTGAATTGTTTACTTGCAACATCACACTCGAGCTCTGATTCGTTGATGAATAACCAATCAGAGCACTCTCTTCAGCCGATTGCCGATGCTGATTCTACATGCTGAATCGAGCCAACGAGCGTTAACTGCGTTAACCCAACGTGTGGAAAACACCAAACCAACTAGCTGGACAGACGAAGCCCAACGGCTGACCATCGACTTGGAGTCCCGACCTTTAAAGTGACAGCAGTCAATATTCCTGTTGCTGACTGTACTTATTGTTAAACAAACAACAAAACACAAGGACAAAATACTGAAATAAATCAATCAAAAAGTTTTGGTCACATGGCCTACTTGTAATCATTTTAAATAATCTTGATTCCAGTCAATATCTTACAACATTTAACATAAAATTGGTTTAGAAGGAAAAAGACTTTCTTAGGCAATCATCCATATCAAGAAATAAAAAAATAAAACATTCTTGAAGGAAAGTCCCTCCTTAGGCTTAATTGTTGCCTGCAGTAACATGAGTCATTATATACTGGATTCACATCTCCCAGTGCACCTTGCACACTAACCCTCTAAACATGCATGAAAACACACACAGACACACACAGGTGCACATACACATGAAGAAACACAGTATAACTGACATCAGCAGGGAGGATAACTGGTCTGAGTGGGTGAGCCAAATTCTGCTTAGCCCAGCTCTTCATGAGCTCACTGAAAACATGTAAGAGAACTTACACAGCTCCTCTAATCTTCCTCCAGCGGAAAGTCGAGCTAAATAAAGCTTTAAAACAAAGCGCTGAAACCGTTTTGCAGAATGTGCTCATTCAGGTCTGAGAGAGCGTGAAGGTGAGGCTCATCAAGCATCCACAGACAATTTTGTAGATAAATCTAAAACTTTATTAGCTATATATAGGGCCAGACAAAAATCTGTTGACGTTTTTTGCTATTTCTGCACATAATTTTGTAAAAAAATTAAATAAACCTGCAGTAGGGCTGCACAATATTGCAAAAAATCTCACGTTGCGATATTTTGTTTTTCCGCGATATATATATATATTGTGATATAAACACAGTTTCACCAGATGACTTGAATAGGTCTATTTGGAAAGAAACAATTCATTTAGATTGATTCGGCTGATTCTGTAAGGGTGTGAATCCTGTATAGAAATAAATAGGGCAATAAAAAAAGTTAAATAAACAGTGCTTTAAGGTTTTCCGCAGTCAAACAGTATACAGGTACAGAAATTGAATAATGAAATATAAAATAACACTATATAGTTTTCATTGTATTAATAATTCAGAAAAATTATTCTTAAATAAAGGGCCTCACAGTGGCGCAGTGGGTAGCACGTTCGCCTAACAGCAAGAAGGTCGCTGGTTCGAGCCCCGGCTGGGTCAGTTGGCATTTCTGTGTGGAGTTTGCATGTTCTCCCTGTGTTGGCGTGGGTTTCCTCCGGGTGCTCCGGTTTCCCCCACAAGTCCAAAGACATGCGGTACAGGTGAATTGGGTAGACTAAATTGTCCATAGTGTATGAGTGTGAATGAGTGTGAATGAGTGTGTATAGATGTTTCCCAGAGATGGGTTGCAGCTGGAAGGGCATCCGCTGCATAAAACATATGCTATATGCTATAATATTAACTCAACATTGCATATCCTCTGATGCGACTATTGCGGACACATACATTGCGATATCGATGCTGAAACGATATATTGTGTAGCCCTAATCTGCGGATTTATGCGTAATGATTTTGGGAGAACTGTAAATAAAACTTCAAATATAAAATTAAAAACAAACGTTTAAACTTTTATTTAAGGTTTACAATGCAATTCCAATTAGATCTACTTAACGCAAGTCTCTCAAATATCCACTAAAAGACAGAAAATAATATTTTACAAACTGTATTGTACTTAATTCATACAAACATTTGCATGCATATTAGTCAATAATATTAATAATATTACTGAAATTCATATAAAAACTATTTTCACACATTTAAGATACACACAATTACATAAATAGATAATAAATTAGACTGAATGTTTGGATAAAAACCTGTGGATTTCTCCACACACAGATTCCGTGTGGGCCTATATGAACATTTATATTCAAAACATGGATGTTCTGACACTAATACACTGGCTTATACAGTTCTGACAGCCAGTTATTTTAATACTGTGGAATTAAACTGATTACTGATGATAACCGATTAATTCAACATACTTTTGTATGAACATCTAAAAATATATATATTTTTAAAATATATTAATTTTAAGATTTGCTAAACAATTTAAATGTAACCATTTAGTCTCAGTCTAGAGGTAACACGATGGCATTTTGCAACTTTTCTCTCCCCTGTCGATGTGACTTCATTTTATTAGAGGTCATTATGCCACAGTTATCTAGTTAAAAGGCTTTTCCCAGCTGTTCACATCACCATCACCTTCTAATCGACACCTTCAAGCTGCAGCACCACACGCATTTAAATTGAGAATTACTAGTAGTAATAAATGTCAGCCGAAAAAAATGTCTATGCTGCTCCATACTGCCCGGCAGTCCCTCTTTCCAGCTGTTCTGTGTATATTCCGCTGCATATTCCACTCATGTACCTGTATACTTATCCATGCACATACTACACATGCTCACCAGAAAAGTAAAGTTCGCTCAACTAATTTGCTGACAGGACATTTCTATGCAGTATGCTTTTTCCTGCTGCTTGCTGCTACTGCACTGTCATGGCAACACTGGTAAAATGCTGTCTCTCGACTTGTTCACTGTCAATAAAATGTGGTTAATTAAATGGCTCATTTGTTTTAAATTCACTATAATTCAAGTTATAAAGCTAAATGTAATATATATACATATATATATATATATATATATATACAT
>CAIGQW010000532.1:5169460-5179473 GCA_903798125.1 Danio choprae
TCTCTTTCAACCAGCTGGATGAAATTTTAGAGTACATGTTTGTGTGCACACCATTTTTGATAAAGGCCTTCTGGTCCAGTATGCATGTGCATCCAACAAACACAGTTGTTTTTACAAATGCAACATGTTTAGTCCTGTTTGGTGTATTTGCTTTGTTTAAATGACTGAAATGTATGCATGCATTTCCATTTTGACAGCAGGTGAGTCTCTGTTAAACATTGAATTTAATAACTTTAATTATACTGAATGTGAAACACACAAGCCAATTAACCACACTTCATAAATGAATGTCAGCGTGCAAATGTACATCAAACAGATGAAGAATATTAAAAGCAACGGCAAACAAAAATATAAATTGTGCTAGAATATTTCGTAGCACATTTTTAACCAAAATGCAGTAAGAAGAAGCAATTAAAAAAACTGGTTTAAAAAGATGCATTTTATACTACGCTTTTCCTCTGCTGACCAGAAAACACACCAAACCATTGCTAAACCATTTTAAATCCATAATTTTAAGAATGTGTAGTTAAAACTAAAAGTAGAACTGGACTCAAACATCTGACATTTTATCTTTGATGACCCTCATGTTTATATTCGTCGTGCATGAAATCTCACTCTGCGAAAAAAGAAATGTATAAATAAATAAATAAACCCTGACATGAATGTTTTAAAAACTCAACTTGCACATACAGCACTGACTCAGGGGTCAAATGAAGGTCATAGAAACGTCCTCTCCTACATTTTATAAGAATGAGCCAGGTGCAGCTTCTCTTCCTCCCAGATCACAGGACAACATACACATCTATACTAATACAGCACAATCTGCAGCACCAAAAAAAAAAAATGGCTCCATTAATAACATGTTTTGCTTATTAAACTCAAACTGATGAGAGGAAATATTGCCCTGAAGAAGAGTCATGAAGAGTACTTCATCTAACAATGTTTCCAGACCTCTCAATCACCACATAAAATCTAATTTTGTCACAAATGTCTCTCTTCCACTTTCCATAATATATTAATTTAGGCAGCCTAAACTCTTGGACTTGTCAGTTCTGGGAACAATGCTGACAAAACATGTTTCAGTAACAACAGTGTCATTTCCAGCTTAAGAGAGCTAAAAAAAAAAACAATCCAGCAGACTCCTCAGAATTTGAATAAACTGGCACAAAAATGACACCTGCGAAGGCGGTTTTGCATAAAAGCGGAAAGCTGAAATCTGTTTCGGTGAACAACATAAAAAGTGCAAATATGTGGACTCAAACATATAACAATTGTAGAAATAGTGACACACTGGGTTTAGATGAGTGTTTCATAATCACGCACTTTATTTAATAAAGTTCAGTCATAATGGCTGCGATTACTGCGGATATTGAAATGTCATCTGTTTGTCAAAAACCTTATCTTGACTTTACTATAAACAAACGTTCCTTAAAATGATATTGACAGCACATGTCTATATATAGATGGTTTTGCATTTTGGTTTAAAGAACCACTCACTGTGTTTAAAAGGCAAGTGTTCACTAAAAAAAAAACATCTTTGTTTCATCATTTCATCAAGACTAACAAACTTAGAAACCAAACTTAAGCCCAGCACCGAAAAAAAAGACAAGTAACCAAAAGACTACCAACTCGTTTGTAGAAAATCCCCAAAACAATAAAGCCTACAGAAAAATAACCCTTCATACAAGACTTTTCACTATCGTAAAGTTTACTATAGTACGTAGAGTCAGTGGACTTAACAACTGTTCATATAAAACAGTTTTAAACTATCCCTAACTCATTTTGCTGTCTAGGTAGTCAGCACACAAGATTTTGAGACACAGCCAATCCATCACAACTCCGTGTTTTCAAGAAAGAAACATGACACAAATCAGTCAAACTGTACGTGGGGACACTACTCTGACCGCATGGGTAAAAATACATGGCTAAACTCCTGTCACAAGTGTTTTCCAGGCCCCGTTCCCTGTTTTCCCTTGTCATGAGCTCTCGGAGGGAGCAGCTCAGCTCGTCCCCGACCGAAGAAAAGTAGTGGTTTGAAACAGTGCGCGAGAGAGAGGGCGCATAACTCTGTGTTTAAAGCAATAAAAGTCGCCGTGCACACTTAAAGACTCTTTAGATCAATATTGCACGAATTACACAAAACTTTTCATACCTGCATGGGATCGGCGGCCATCTTGGTGCTGAACTCTTTTTGAATCAAACTCTGGGGAAGGGGAGGTGAGTCACTCCCAAAAAACAAGCCTGTTATGTTTCCGTCTCAAGCGAAGAGCGCTTTATTTGGGGTGCGATCCATAGCGTGGCCGCGAGACGGAGGGGGGCCCATGGCTGAGCTGGGGCTTTGTTGTAAATGCGGGGTTAAAAGACCCGGGCTGAGAGCAGAGATCCGCGCGTTTGGGGGAACGCAGAGCCGCGCTGCTAAAATCCAAACAAGGGAAGGCACATCGACCCAAGTGCAAGTTTCTGTTCCTGCACCCAGTTCAGCCGCGGCCAGTCCAGCCTCGATCATGTGATCAATAACAGATTCACAAACACTGAAGCTTCAACACAACACACTCAATCTAGAAGAGCAGCACGAGAACATTTTATTGGGGTTATTTATAAATATAAGTAAAAATATATTATTTTTTTTATTCAACATTGTATTTTGAATTAATACAAATTAATTATATAGCAGTATCAAATTCTATGACATCATTGTTTGTGTACATTACTCTATAGAAGCAAACTATTCTATAGAAGCTTCTTTAATGACACATCGTAGGATGCCTTAAAATTATTTGATTTATACTATAGTAATCTAAATAAGCGAGGTTTGTTATTTTAGATGCCAAGACGACCCCCCCAAATGTGATCATCCTCCTTTGAGGGACCCCCAGGCTAAAATATAAAAGGTGTCTTTAATCTTTCTTGTACAAAGATGCATTTTTTTTGTTGATGTAAAGAATTTGAATCAAAGTGTCTAAAATATTATAGATTGGGCAACATAGAATGGGCTAAGAAATCAGCAAATGAAAAGCAACAGATTGATATTGCCAGATTTTACTTTGATTGCATAAAAAAAGTTATTTTATTGTTATAGTACCATATCCTCGTAATATCTATGAGTCTTTAATGTTATTTACTCATTTGTTTACTTATTTGTTTCTACACTTTCTGGATTCCTGCTCTACCATACATCTGTAAGTAAATGTGGAAATGTATCCAATAAAAGTTTATTCCGAAATATTTAGCTTCTATTAAGTTTTTGATCTTACTCATTATAAATAGTGCTGGGCAAAAATGAATAACAATTAATTGCATCTTATATTTTGACATAATATATGCGTGTGTACTGTCTATTTATTACAGCACTAATTATTTATAAAACTAGCTTGTTTTCAATTTTGGTGTTCATTTTAAAGTAATTTCTACTTATTTGGTTGTTTTAGTCTAATTTGAAATTATTTATCACTTAATTTTCTGTTAACTAATTTATAATTATTAGACATGAATTAGATTTGTGTGTATATTTTCCTCTCTAATACATTTATTCATGTTTACATAAAATGCTTGATCATTTATTGTGTGCATGTGTATTGTTCTTATTTAACCTTCAATGACAATATCTCTTACTCAAAGAAATGCCACTATATATTGGTTTATAAGCAGAACACAGCAGGAGTTAAGGATAAATCCTTAGATAAATGAATCAATAACAGTCAATAACACTCAAGTCAAACTTGTTAAAAAAGCAGAAGCATGAAAAAGAGGTTCATCAATCATTCATCTGCTGTGAGTCACTACAAACATATTCATATTATTCATTCTGCAGACATTAATAAAAACACGCTTCCTTTTTTTCTAAATGCGTAGTCTAAGCATAGTTATCATGCTAATTATAATTGCCTTTATTTGAAAACAGCTCTTATTGTTCCAGAAATGGTTATTTATCTTTTGGTGTATGTATCAAGTTACATTTACAAAAGTACTTTTTTATATACACAAAGAATTTTGCACATATTAAATGCAAATGTCTTTAATGCTCCAAATAACCTCCAAAAATGCTCCAATAAATATATGGGAGAAACTGTAACAGATATATTTATATATATATACACACTGATAATGATTTTTGTACATTACTCAGTATTTAACTGTATTATGAACTGTATGTTGCTGTATTTTAAAGCTGCATTGTGAAAATTACTGTATATTTTACAAAAGATATACAATACTGTAAATGCATATATACAGCAAGAGAAATGGTGCTGTAAATGATGTAATTACAGTATTTTTGCTGTAACTGATTTACCCTGATGCTCCCAGTAATTTACTCTAGATTCTACAGAAAATTGTTAACAGTGTATAGATAGACAGATGTGGGGAAAAGTGTTGGTACCCTTCCATTGAAGAAAGAAAACTACAGTGGTCACTGAAACAGCACGAAATTAAAAAAGTTATAAAAATACTAAAAATAAACTGTGTTTAAAAAATAACTTTGACGTGTTTCAACAGAAGCATTAAAAAATGCAAACCAATGTGACTGGCCTGGAAATTTTTTTTTGAATATAAATATAAAATGAAACAATTTACTTCTGTCCTGCACTTATTACAATATACAAAAGATGAAGTGATCATACTCAACTTTATTAGCTTGCACATTTAAATTATTCAAAATGTCTTGGTGACAAATGGGTAAAACTTAGTGGCAAATTATAAATATTATATTTTAATCTAAATATAAAAAGATATTTAATCTTTTTGTCATCAAATATTTCTTGCTCTAAATATGTCTGACATGTTTTTTGCTATATAAATATGGTTACAAAATGTCATTTTAGAGGGTTTAATTGTTTGTCCCATAATTCTTTTTGCACAGAAAAAAGATTAATTCAACAGGACAGTCTAATGTATGAAAAAGCTGTGACCTATAGGGTTGATAAAAGAACTGACAGAACTGCTCTCAGCCAACAGGGGGTGATGTTCTCCATAAATTCTGTCTCTGTAAATATACTAGAAACCATTTCAAATGTATGACAGTACCTGACTGGAAACAATTTTTTTTTCAGTAAAGATCTTCCTAATGACGTCTTAAAGATAGTAAAGCAAACATTTAATCTTACACAACACACTTCAAATATGTATAGCAACCTTAAAACCCTGTTATCTTTAATGAAATTGTTTTTAACAAAAATATCATTCGAAATGGTGCTTTTAAAGTATTCAAATAGCTCTCTGGATACTCCGATGATTGATTTTTGCTCTGGTTAACTGCAGTTATACTGTAATTGCAATCCAAGAAGATACTCAAAAGATAAATGTCACTCACACACCAGTGGAAGAGTGTGTGTTTTTTTTCTTTTCTTCGCTGCCTGAAAGTAAAAATACACAATTTCAAAACTAACAGTCACCACGCATAAACTGCAGGTCCACAACATATAAGGTCATTCTGTGCAAAACCGATTCATAATTGATTATGATACGCAAGGATGCTCATTGATATTGCTTTTCAGCTCCAATGGTTAACCTCATTTAAACTGCCAGATATTACCATATACACGTCGAATTTCCACGATATTAGACCTTCACAAAATGCTCTGTAGCTAACAAAGCAACTGCTGGGTTATATGAGGTCTTGAATATGAAGCTAGGTGCTTCAACAGCATCTCTTTCTCAGAGCTCAGCTCAAAAAAATAAGCATCTCAGGATTTTTGTTGGGATATGCTGTGCTCCCTGAGTGAATCCGAGTGTTCAGAAGCTGCAGGTTTGTCCCCTTCACAGTACAGTTTTCCATTTGTGTAGTGAAAACGGTCACCAGGTACAAGCTGGTTATGGCAGATGGAGCATACAAAACACTGCAAGAGCAAAGACAGAAATGAAAAAGCATATTAACTGGTAGTAAAAATGTGTAGATTTATGAAGGAATTGCATTTAGATGGGTCAGTTTGTAAATTACCTTGACATGGAAAACATTGCCTTGTGCACGCATTACCATTTCATTTGCTGGGATGGGGGTACTGCAGGCCCTGCAGGCGCCACTGTGGCCAAATAATCTATGATGAAGATCATAATCACAAACATGCTTTTTAATATGAGAGTCATTTGTTTTTTTTGCTCTTAGTGTACAAACACAAGACAAGTGTTTAAACCCATTGCTGTTGCACATTTAAAGTCATAATTAAAATTCTGTCATTATTTGCTCACCCCAAAAGTCCTGTGAAATAAATGTATGATTTGCAAAAATTAAAAGTGATAAAAATGTTGCGTTTGACACAACTGATTAAAACAAAGTCCAATATCTGCATAAAGTGAGAGCATATCAAAAAATTAAATGTCTGTCATACATTGTTTTCATCCTCATGGTTTATACCTCATTTTCTTCCTTCTGTTTAATCTAAAACAAGATGTTCTGAAAAATTATGATTAGCGAACTGTTCCCATAAACCTTCACTGTATTTTTTTTAGTTCATGCAATGGAAGACATTAGGGGGGAAAAAAAAGGAGTTTGGAGTTTAGTAACCAAAATCTTTCAAAATATCTTCTTGTGTTGCTGAGAAGTAAATCAGGTTTGGAATGACTTCAGTAAATGACTTGACAGCATTTTCTTTTTGAGGCAGACTAGCTTTTTGTCTAATCTCATATTTTGTTTTATTACAATGACACAAAACAGTATTTGATGTATAAACAAATTTTTCAATTTTTTGAAACCCTTTCAGTCTTGGGGGTTTGTTGAAATGTTTGGAGAAACCGATAAAAAAAATGTTAAATGATTGATAAATAATTTAATTTCTAAAATAAAAAAATATTAAAATAATAAAATAAATAAAAATGTAAGATTGAAATAATCAAAATAAAAATAAATCAACAAGCACATGGTATAACAAACAAGCAAATAAGAAAATAAAAAAAGAATCTAATAATTCTGACTAAAATAATTTCAAACAATTAAAGTAAAATTCAATTATGAATTATACAATTAAATAAATACTATACATTTTATTAAAATATTTAAACAATAAGTAAAAAATGCAGCACTAAAATTAACAGAAAATGTAATAATGTAATTTGATAAAAAGTAAATATTTTCCATTTATAATATGATATGATTATTTTACAGTATAAAAGTTATGCAGTAAAATAAATAGATGCTATTTCATTTTAGGATATAGGGGTCCTATAAGCAAGGAAGCTCCTATATGGGAATTCATGCCATCTAAGAAATATTGAAAACCCCCTGATACAGTCCGTTTGTTAGCTCGAAATATGAATGATGGTAAATGAACAAGGATTACAATAACAAAACAGAGCATTGTTCCTGTACCTGACCTTAAATAGTCACTTTTGCAGAGGATCAAGCCACACTTTGTGAAACACGATGAGCCAATTTCGGCCAGCTGGGCTTGGCAGCAGGAGCACTTAAGACAGTGGCAGTGCCAGTACCCATCCAAAGCAAACAGGAGGAAGCGGTCCGAAATCTTGCATCCACATCCAACACACCGCTTCCACGCCAGAGCCCCCATTCTGACATGAGATGCTTGTGTATTGGAAGCACTGTTTACCATATTAAATGGGTCACTACCTACAATAGAGCACATGTTGACTGAACAGATGTTTCAATTATGATTACTAAGAGACACAAATTGTACATTCAGTAGCACAGACAATAAATATATGTAAGGACTATTTGTATAACACTGACAGATAACAAACAATCCTGCTAAAGTAAACATGTTCACACTTATAGTCTCACTTATAGTCGCACACGCATGCGCACTTACCTTCTTCACACTTCCAGAGTCATAAATACAGTACGAATTATTATCGCTTTCAGTCTGATAGTCCGCATAAAAGCAGAAGCCGGAGCATATCTTGTCTTCAGGCAAACTGGCAGATGTCATAAACACAGAAGAAAAAATTATTTGCCTACACTCAAACCGCATCTCGTTGGCATGTCCTCAGGAGGTCTGCGTAATGAAAGTTAACCGCTCCTGGTTCCAGGCTTCAATCTCCTTTAAACATCCGTAAGGTGACGTCAGGCGAGCGTCAGCCAATCAACGACAGTCACTTAAATTTTGGACTCTTGCTGAGGAAGATGTATTATTGGCGATATCAGCATCTGAATGGCGTCATTTTCTCGGACTGTATGTACTGTTTATACTTTAACTGTAGCTTAAATAACAATATCAACTTGTCAGTGTCACTTGAGAAATGTATGCTTTAGGTTTTTAATCCACACGAAATTCTACGAATATATATTTTTCATAATATCTATGAAGATACAAGAAATTGGCTCTCCATCTCAGACTATTTAATTTATTATTTTATGACTATATACGCCTCGCGGTGGCGCAGTGGGTAGCACGATCACCTCACAGCAAGAAGGTCGCTGGTTCGAGCCTCGGCTGGGTCAGTTGGCATTTCTGTGTGGAGTTTGCATGTTCTCCCCATGTTTGCGTGGGTTTCCCTTCGGGTGCTCCGGTTTCCCCCACAAGTCCAAAGACATGCGGTACAGGTAAATTGGGTAAGCTAAATTGTCCGTAGTGTATGTGTGTGAATGAGTGTCTGTGGATGTTTCCCAGTGATGGGTTGCAGCTGGAAGGGCATCCGCTGCGTAAAACATATGCTGGATAAGTTGGCAGTTCATTCCGCTGTGGTGACCCCAGATTAATAAAAGGACTAAGCCGAAAAGAAAATGAATGAATGACTATATACCTCATACTTTGACATTTTAAATACACCATTCATTCATTCATTTTCATTTCGGCTTAGTCCCTTTATTAATCTGGGGTCGCCACAGTGGAATGAACCGCCAACTTATATGTTGCATATGTTTTACGCAGCGGTTGCCCTTCCAGCTGCAACCCATCTCTGGGAAACATCCATACACACCCATTCACACTCATACACTACGGACAATTTAGTCTACCCAATTCACCTATACCGCATGTCTTTGGACTTGTGGGGGAAACCGGAGCACCCGGAGGAAACCCACGCCAACACAGGGAGAACATGCAAACTCCGAGGCTCAAACCAGCGACCTTCTTGCTGTGAGGCGAACGTGCTACCCACTGCGCCACTGTGAGGCCTCAGAATACCATAACATCTTAATTTTGGTGAGTGATTACATTGGCTTTGTCCAAAATGCAATACAGTCTAGGCTACAATACAGAGTTGTAGGGCCATATCTTATTATTCTATTTATTTATTTATTATTATTTTTATTATTATTATTTTACATTAAAAACTTTTTGATAGTAGCAGGGTAAGACTTAACATCTAAAATAAGAGTTGGCATCTACGTTGACATCTAAACGGAATCTATCATTCCTGTTACTCATTTGTCAAACCAAAAACCGAAGTAACAGCTTTGCCAATTTAAGCTAAATTGCTAATTGCTAGCTGATAGGTTTAGTCACAAAACGTTGCACACGTTGAAAGGATATTACTTGTAGATGCTGATTATATTAAGTGAAATAAATAATTGTCTATATTTACACTTGGCAACACAAATAATACCAGTATTGACATTGCATGAGGCCCAGTTTTAGCTGCTGAAATTTTGGTTGAGAGACTTCCTGCAAGCGATTTCTCTGAAATAACCATTATTTTACAGTTTTTGCTTTTTCATTTAGTTTTTTGGGTGAGGGTGACAGGGCTTACGTGAAAACAAAGATGAAATTAATTATATTTCATAAAAATAAGGTGTCAAAAATGCAAATGCAATTTCTCTAGCAAACCTAAAGTCCTTGTGAAAAAAGAAAATTGATAGAAAGTGACAGGCCCAAATCCTTGCCACAATTCATACAATTTTAAGTGACCTTAACTTAATATGATGAACAGATACATCATATTTTTATGTTTATCACAAATATATTTGTTATTATTTCAGTTCAGTTTCAGTATTTCTTATGGAAGCAAAAGGCTTCGATTTCATGGAATGACCCCACAATGGAGTCTTAATCACCCATATTAAAGACCTAATTACAGCACACACACACACACACACACACACACACACACACACACACACACAC
>CAIGQW010000532.1:5179483-5212092 GCA_903798125.1 Danio choprae
ACACACACACACACACACACACACACACACACACACACACACACACAGCGTCACGGCCAAATCAGTATGAAAAGAAACTTTGACAGCGGCCTGATTGGGTGGTAATAGAAAATCATTCGTGAGAAAAGGATCTTGCCTTTCTTATCATCTGTCTGTCATTTAGCCGTGATTACCATCAGATTATATACAATCAAAGCAGTTTGGGTGAAAAGTGGCAGTCATGGGAGCTGGGTGAAACTGTTTATCTTGTCAAATGATCTTAATTCAAACCTGCACACACTCTAGATTTCAGAGATGGATGAGCTGAGAGGGAAAAAGATTGTCTTTGTTGGCTTCTGTCACTCATTATGGTGTATTATGTCACTATTCAATGCCGAAAATTAGTCTCTGATGACATGATGGAGCCATAGGGACGGCGTCTAGATGATATATAGTGTGGTGTTTGCTTTGAGGAATTAAAAGCTTAACTCTGTGTTTGGTTTTATTTTGAGCCTGTGAACATCTGCAGTCGTGCTCAGATGTAAGTCCTGGTTAAAAGCAGATGTGTAGTTATTGTCAAATGTAAATGACAGTGTTTTTACAGAATGTCTCACTAATGTATATGCTTCCCTTTTGGTTCCCATTTGTTTGTTTTTTAGGAAACTAAAGAACATTTTGGAAATGTTTTCTTTTCTTTTTTTGGTAACCAAAAATTAACTTTCCCAAAACACTGCGGAGAGATTTAGAAAAATTTTTTTTTTGTATCTACTTAAAGGGAAAGTTCACCCAAAATGTATTCACTATATTTATCACTCTTAAGTGGTTTAAACTGTATGAGTTTCTTTCTTCTTTTGAACACAAAACAAGATATTCTGCAGAATTAGAAAAAAAAAAACAACCATAGATAGTAGGAACTAAACAAAAAAAAAATACTATTGAAGAGCTGTTTGTTTCCAACATTCTTCATTTGTGTTCAAAAGAAAAAAAGAAACTCAAACAGGTTTGGAGAAAACAATGAAGTAAAAGTAGAGTTTTAGATAAGTTTTGTCGTCGTTGAAGTAGAAACAATGACAGAATAAAACGTTTTGGGTGAACTACCCCTTTACACAAAACGTAAAAGGGTAGTAAAAGAGCAAATGGTATTCAAAGCACTAAAAACATGGTTATTATACTTTATACTATAATAAACCGTTGTTCATTTTCTATAAGGTAGCTCTTAATTTACCCATTTTTGATGATTTATTTCAGGTTTTCATAAAGTGACGTCACACTGTAAATTCTTACTAAACCCAGCTTTATGTTCATGTTTATTATTTTTCATGCACGTTCATGTTCATCTTCTCGTTTGCATATTGCTTTGTAATGTCATGGATTGGACCATAGACTCAAAAAGATGCATCATGCTACATTCATTCATTAATTTTCCTTCGACTTAGTCCCTTTATTCATCAGGGGTTGCCACAAAAGAATGAACCGCCAACTTATCCAGCATATGTTTTACACAGCGGATACCCTTCCAGCTGCAACCCAGTACTGGAAAACACCCATACACACTCATTCACACATACACTACGGCCAATTTAGTTAATTCAATTCACCTATAGCATGTCTTTGGACTGTGAGGAAACCGGAGGAAACCCTTGCGAACACGGGGAGAGCATGCAAACTCCACACAGAAATGCCAACTGACCCAGCCTGGACTGGAACCCGCTGCCTTCTTGCTGTGAGGCGACAGTGCTAACCACTGAGCCACTGTGTCACCACATCATGCTACATAAAAGCTTTAATTTTGCATTTAAATGTTCACTTCAATTCACTTTTTTGGTCAAATGTGGCCATGGGAGATTCAAGAAATGCACCACTGATTATAGTACTTTCTAAATTATTGTGAAATGTCAATGAAATTAATGTCAAAATAGTAGGGATCCAAAAAATTGTGCATGTGAGCATATTTTTACATTTTATTGATAATAATTAAACTTTATGACATCTCAAGTAGAATTAGACATCAAATTTCCTTCTAAATACTTTTTTTTATGTGAAAGACAGTTAAAGCCTTGCCATTTTGATACTGTTACCTTATTTACTTTTAACAATAATAACAGAGGGGGCAGCATGGTGGCGCAGTGGGTAGCGCTCTCGCCTCACAGCAAGAAGGTTGCTGGTTCAAGCCAGTTGGCATTTTTGTGTGGAGTTTGCATGTTCTCCCCGTGTTTGGTTTCCTCTGGGTGCTCCGGTTTCCCCCACAAGTCCAAAGACATGCGCTATAGGTGAATTGGGTAAGCTAAACTGTCTGTAGTGTATGGGTGTGAATGGAAGTGTATGGGTGTTTCCCAGTGATGGGTTGCAGCTGGAAGGGCATCCGCTGCGTAAAACATGTGCTGGATAAGTTGGCGGTTCATTCCGCTGTGGCGACCCCAGATTAATAAAGGGACTAAGACGAAAAGAAAACGAATGAGTAATAACAGATTTGTTTGGTAGAAAACCATGTAATAAAATGTATTACAAAAAGATAAAAAAGTATAAGATTTTTTGCAGTGTACATGATAAAAAAAAACAGAAACATATGAGTGTACTTAAAGCCAGACTAAACTGAGCACAAATGTATCTATGAATGTTCTGCGTGAGCTATGAGTTTATTCAGCCCTATTGTTGGTTTTGCCTGTGTAGATTTCCTGTAAACGAGACCACCGACCCCCTCCATCTCCTGGATCATTATGTTTATGTAATGAGGTCACAGTCGTTGATCTAATGGTGCAGTGCAAAGTTTGAAATGTGTGTGTGTGTTGGGGGGGATGTAATGGAAAATAAGTAATTTTCTTCACAGCTCCATTACTTTAATTGTTTACTGAACAAAGGCATGTTGTGCTGTTTGAGGTAAAGAGCAGAGGACTCACATTAACAAAAGAGCAGGAGCTTTCTAAACATACAGTCAGATAAACATCAGATCGAAGTGTTACACAGAAGCTTCTTTATTAAGAACTGAAGATTTTCATCAGCACCTAATAATTCAATCTGAGAGATGTTCGGCAATGATGTGCATTTATGTGCTGGTTATGGTTTTAAACAAATATAGTGTTTCTTCAAGTCTTTAAATACAGTTTAAAATACAACAACAACAAAAATAAGATATTTTAAAAACACAAATATATTTATGAAATATATACTTAAAAGCACATAAAATACATCTATTATTTTCTAATATGTGTATGTGTGTGTGATCCTGGACCATAAAACCAGTCTCAAAACAATAAATTGTAAGTCAAAGTTATTGATTTTTATTTTATACCAAAAATCATTAGAATATTAAGTAAAGATCATCTCCCATGAAGACATTTTGTAAATTTACTACCACAAATATATAAAAACTCCACTTTTTATTAGCAATGTGCATTATAAGAACTTAATAAGAACGACTTTAAAGGCAATTTTCTCAATATTTTTATTTTTTTCATCAATTTAGATTTTAGCAAAAATGGTCATAATCCATACATCAATGGAAAGCATATTAATTCAGCTTTTAGATGTATAATGTATGAATATATAAGATGTAAAATTTAAAAATAGATACTCTGGAGGAATTGAGAAACCACATGAAAAAAGATAAATCTTGGCTGTATTTGTATAGCTGCACATAATTTATACAGTTGTATGCGAACTATAATTTTATTTCTTAAAACAATTTTACAATGCATATTCAGATTTCCATCCGCATTATATTGTAAGGTTGAAAATGTATTTTAATTGACCCTGAAATACATGTTGAAATCTACTCAGTAATATATTTTAAATATTCATTCATTTATTTTATTTTCGGCTTAGTCTCTTTATTAATCAGGGGTCGCCACGGCGGAATGAACCGCCAACTTATCCAGCATATGTTTTATGCAGCGGATGCAACCTATCACTTGGAAACATCTATACACACTCATACACTACGGGCGATTTAGATTATTCAGCAATTCACCTATACCGCATGTCTTTGGACTTGTGGGGGAAACCGAAGCACCCAGAGCAAACCCACGTGAACACGGGGAGAACGTGCAAACTCCACACAGAAATGCCAACTGGCCCAGCCGAGACTTGAACCAGCGACCTTCTTGCTGTGAGGTGATTGTGCTACCCACTGCGCCACCGTGACGCCCATATTTTAGATATATAAAGGTTGAAATTACATATATTTTTGATTGAAAAAATATATTTGAATGAGCCTCATTTATACAAAATATATTCAAGGCAAAAAATATATATATTATCATATGGGATAGCTGGCTATTTTGCAGAACCAATTTCCCCCTAATTAATGTATCCTTTCGCTATTGACTAAAGCCAACAATTATGATGTTCATTAAAAATGAAGGGAAGCTCGACTGTCGATCAAACACAGAAAGGGATTGTTTGAAAGGCCCCTTTATTTGTTGCTCTGACAGCTCAATCACCCATCTAATCTAACCGGGGGGAGGTAAAAAAAAACCTCTGACAATGACCGTCAGGGGCTAAAGACAGCCCTTCATTTGAGTGCTAATTAGAAAAATTATATCTCTGAAAGGCAGCCTGGTATCTGTTGCCAGCGTGTTGAAGAGAGACAAGCTGAAGAGACGACAATGAGTTAATAGAAAAATTAATTATTTACACTATTATCTAGGCCATGCCATTGAAAGAACGACTCAGTTAAGCTTTAATTGTCCCGCTGATTACATTTCCATAAAGAGATGGACTCAAAAGCATATCGCGCGCTGATGTTTATTAAATGGATGCGCTCTCGTGAGATAATACGGATATTTTGCACAGACTGCTTGAGCACATCTTGTGTTTTTCTCTTAATATAGCTTAGTGTTGGTGGTGAGAGGTTAAAGACTAAAGGCCTACATCCAGCTATTCTAGAGGTACAAGTTTGTGGTGGTTGTTTTTTTCCCCCTCACAAATGTACTGTACAAAAACTTTGAGGTAATGAGAGCTTTTTAGTTATACACAGCAAAGAAGGAGTAAATTTATCAAAAGTGAGAATAAAGAAAAGTAGTATAGAGCTGAGACATTTAAATCTCGTACAAATGTAATAATATAATACTACAGTTGTGGCCAAATGTTTTGAGAATTACATAAATATTGGAAAATGTAAAAGTTGCTGCTTAAGTTTTTATAATAGCAGTTTGCATATACTCCAGAATGTTGTGAAGAGTGATCAGATGAATTGCATAGTCCTTCTTTGCCATGAAAATTAACTTAATCCTGAAAAAAACTTTCCACTGCATTTCATTGCTGTCATTAAAGGACCTGCTGAGATCATTTCAGTAATCGTCTTGTTAACTGAGAATGTTGACGAGCACAAGGCTGGAGATCCTTATGTCAGGCTAATTGGGTTAGAATGGCAGACTTGACATGTTAAAAGGAGGGTGATGCTTGAAATCATTGTTCTTCCATTGTTAACCATGGTGACCTGCAAAGAAACATGTGCAACCATCATTGCGTTGCATAAAAATGGCTTTACAGGCAAGGATATTGTGGCTACTAAGATTGCACCTAAATCAACAATTTATAGGATCATCAAGAACTTCAAGGAAAGAGGTTCAATTCTTGTTAAGAAGGCTTCAGGGCGTCCAAGAAAGTCCAGCAAGCACCAGGATCATCTCCTAAATAGGATTCAGCTGCGGGATCGGAGTGCCACCAGTGCAGAGCTTGCTCAGGAATGGCAGCAGGCAGGTGTGAGCGCATCTGCACGCACAGTGAGGCCAAGACTTTTGGAAGATGGCCTGGTGTCAAGAAGGGCAGCAAAGAAGCCACTTCTCTCCAAAATAAACATCAGGGACAGATTGATCTTCTGCAAAAATTATGGCAAATGGACTGCTGAGGACTGGGGCAAAGTCATATTCTCCGATGAAGCCCCTTTCTGATTGTTTAGGGCATCTGGAAAAAGGCTTGTCTGGAAAAGGAAAGGTGAGCGCTACCATCAGTCCTGTGTCATGCCAACAGTAAAGCATCCTGAGACCATTCATGTGTGGGGTTGCTTCTCATCTAAGGAAGTGGGCTCACTTACATATTTCCCCAAAAACACAGCCATGAATAAAGAATGGTACCAAAACACCCTCCAACAGCAACTTATTCCAACAATCCAACAACAGTTTGGTAAAGAACAATGCATTTTCCAGCACAATGGAGCACCGTGGCATAAGGCAAAAGTGATATCCAAGTGGCTCGGGGAACAAAACGTTGAAATTTTGGGTCCATGGCCTGGAAACTCCCCAGAACTTAATCCCATTGAGAACTTGTGGTCAATCCTCTGCCAATCCATTAATTCCGACAAACTCCAAGAAGTGATTATGAAGGAATGGGTTGCTATCAGTCAGGATTTGGCCCAGAAGTTGATTGAGAGCATGCCCAGTCGAATTGCAGAGGTCCTGAAAAAGAAGGGCCAACACTGCAAATACTGTCTCTGTATAAATGTCACGTAATTGTCGATAAAAGCCTTTGAAACATATGAAGTGCTTGTAATTATATTTCAGTACATCACAGAAACAACTGAAATAAAGATCTAAAAGCAGTTTAGCAGCAAACTTTGCGAAAACTAATATTTGTGTCATTCTTAAAACTTTTGGCCACGACTGAACACAAAAAATAATGTTGTTTGCACTACCTTTAATATAATAAATAGAGAAAAAAGCAAAACAAATATTACAGCGAAATATCCTTTAAAAGGTTGTCAAAATGCATAAAATCTTTGCATTTTTTTATTGTTATTTAAAGTCTAGGAGAGGAAACAAGTCAAATTTTAATAAAGAAAATAATTTTTTAAAAAGGGAAAGAAGATTTAAGCCAATTTTTGCTTATGAATAAATAATTTAGCAAAAATGTTTTCAAAAGATAAAAGCTTTGGATTTTAATGAAAAAAATTTAATTTTTGAGGACAAGTATGGGTCACATTTGTAAATTTAAGGTTAATTCAACCCCAAATTAGTTTGCTACACCACATTTAAAAACAAATGAAGAGCTGTTTCCCTTTAAAAACCAACAAAACGAGCAAGTCACATCAACATAAGCATACTTAGAAATTGATAATTGAACAGTATAGACTTTATGTAATCAATTTTATAAACAATATATTGTTTCAGCATCGAAATCCTAATGTACAATGGTAAGTCTGGTTTATATTTTAACCCCCCCCAAAAATCTCAAACTTAAATAAAAATCTCTTCATTTGTGTTCTAAAGAAAAGTCGTATGTGTTTATAATGACGACGAAATGATTCTGTTTCCATAATTAGCATTTTGGGGTAAAACCATTTAAATGCATTTAGAAAAAAATATATATTTTGCTGCTTGTTCAAATTACTTATTTAAAATGAGCTGAAATATCACAATTCTTGAGACTTCTTTTGGACAACTTAATTGTTTTATGTTCACTCCACTTAAATGTGTAAAAAATAATCAAGTTACCTTAATTAATTTGGGGCCCTTTTTTTTTTTACAGTGTGGCATAAGTTTCAATATTTATACAAATAATTATAAAAAAAATGTTTTGTAAAATGATGGCTCACCCAAAAATGAAAAATTCTGTCATAATTTACTCTTCCTCCACTTGTTCCAAACCTGTTTGAGTTTCTTTCTGCTGAGCAACAAAGGAAGATATACTGAAGCATGTTGAGAAAAACAAAAACAAAAAAAACAGCCATTATAGCAAATAGTATTTTTTATAATAGTACTATGATTGTTAACGGCTGCTTTCCCCCCCTCAACATTTTTCAGAATATCTTGTTTTGTGTTCAACAAAAAGAAATTCATGAGTGCAAGTGAGGAAATGTTCATTTTTGGGTGAACTATCCCTATAAGCAGAACATAAACTTATAATTTCCGAAAGATCATGTCTCTGATGACTGGAATAATGATGCTGAAAATGGATGATACTATACCATCACAGAAATAAATGACGTTTTAAAATGTTTTAATCAGTCTGCCATTTCATCAAAAATTACAGTGATAAAAGAACAACAAGGAAACAAAAGCTAAACAAATCAAAGTCTTTTTTTTTTTATTATGACATATTTAAAAACCAAACCGTTTTCAGGTCTACCTCAGCACTGTCAGCAAAAAAAGAGAAATCCCCCAAGAGTCTCATTCATTTAAAATGAGAAAAACAAATACAGGCTCACATGGTGGCACTGTGAAATAAAAGAAAAAGAGATGCCAATATCAATTTCATATGTACAGGCTACTCTACTTTTTCAAATACAGTACAGATTGATTTTGATAGTCTAAAAACATCCGAAAGAACCTGCAAATCCCTTAAAATAGTTTTCTAAAGTACAGAGTGAAAATTAGTGACAAAGAGTGACTGTTCTACTCATAGTGCGTCCTGGAGATTTTAGGGTGAAATGTGTAATCTAGCATCCATTTCATGCACAAATGTGTAGTCAGTAAAAGAACATGTACATATAGAAACGATGGAATTGTATAATGAATTTAGCAGACGCATTTTCAAAAAGACATCAGTGCCACTTATGTATACCATCAACAATGTCATATGGTAACCTATTTCCATTTTCATTATGACAATCTATGCACAACTACATATGAACGCTTCTCATTGTAAAACAATTCACATGCCGAGATGTCAAGTCTATTATTTACACTGGCTGTAACTATATGACAGTTCTGTATCATATAGGAAAAAAGGCACAGTCTCGATGAATCAATTTACAGTCTTTTCTTCAATTAGCACATTTAAAAGTCGACGATCTCTGAATGATAACAGCAGCAAACTAATGGTACCAGACTTTGAAATTAAGTATGTTTGAAAAAAAATACATAAAAGCACAATAAATAAGTCATAAAATATATAAAAAGTAATGTGAAGGAACAAAATTGCTGCTTACCGAGAACCAATGACAGACAGACATGCAGATTTAGATTTTTTTTTGTAAAAAAAATAATAATAATAATTAAAAAATAATAAAGAAGAATATTGTTTTATTTTTTTATCCTCCCATATTTAAATGGTTTGGTCCAACAGCAACTGTAATGAAGCATTGAACTGTAATGAACTGTAATTTTTACACTGTAAAAAGCGCTATACAAATAAACCTGAATTGAATTAATGACCAGTATTTACATACATATATTCTTAGATAAAAAATATATTTTCTGAAATTGATGAAAACGCAGATAGAAGGTTGTGATTTAAAAAAAAAAAAAAAAAAAAGAAAAAGAAGAAGAAAAAAAGGCAAAGAGCAGTCATGTATAATTCTTTATAAACCAAACTATCTATTTTCAAAAGATAAGATACAATGATGTATGTACATCCACATCGGTGTAACCCAGAAACAACTTTTACATGAAATAAAGCATTTAATATATCGGATAAAAAGCACTGTACCTTCTCAATCTGAGTTCAAGAATGTTTAGTAGTCATCCATACTCTTTCATCACTTTAAAAATAAGAAATACAAACTCGTAAAAATGCATCATTCACTAAAGAAACACCCATTAAATAAGGCTAAAAACAGAACAAAACTGTGAAATGTGGCAGCACCAGCACCTGAATAAGCCTACGGCGATGGAAAATGACACAATCAAGTCACTTTTAAAGGGCATCCGAGAGGCTTTGAACCCTTCTTCAAATGATATGCATTGGAGAATAAAGCCCATAAAAGCTATTTGGCCCTAGGACTCTTCCCTGTGGCACGCGCTAGTTTTACACATTCACATCCAGATGGAGAACATGTGTCTGTCAAAGAAAATAAAAAGTGTCCTCTCTCCAGTGTTTCTGACCACAGCATACAGCGTTGTCACAGAGTCTCAGGTAGTTTTGGGGTAGATTTTCTCATAGAAAAAGTTCTGTGTTAGAAGGTAAAGTTCTCCGTCTTTTTCTCTCACCGCATGAGCCCGAACGTACTGGAACTGCTCAAGTGCAAACTCGTAAAACTCGTTCTCCATTTTCCAGATGTTGGACTGCTGGAGTCTGGCTATAGACTCTTTGGTGGGTGGCTTCTTCTCACTGGTTTTCCTTAGGTGGGATTTCTTCCCTTCGGAGGCAATAAGAAGAAACATTTTTGAAAAATATTCACTTGAGAACTTGCATTACATCTCCTCTATCTTCTGAAAAAGTCAAAACGTGGGAAAAAACACACACACAGATAGGCTGCACTGGTGTGTTCACACTTGGCAGGTTTGGTGTGATTGCTCTGTTAAAGGCTGTTCACATCATAGATGATAAAGACATCGTTCTCAAAACAGTTCTGGCTGTAAAAGAACAGCAGAGTTTTAACCACTGCTAAATCGATAAAGATGTAAAGAAAACAATATTGTTTGCATTTTGATTGAATGCTTTTTTCCAGGTAATGAACAATAAAACACTGAGAGCCAGTCAGAATCCACTGAATTATAAAGGACTCGCACAATTTAAAGCTACAGATGACACTCTAGAGAAGCACACTGCTTGATGTTAAGTACTCTTTTTCAAGGACTATTTAATAACATGTTTAGATTAATAGGTTTCTTAAAAAAATTAAGAAATACAAAAAATTTACTTGGAAGCAATCCAAGCCAGGCCAGCGGATTGAAGTATAATTGATAGTGATGCACCAAATTTATGGCTGCTGAAAACTGGAAATGCTATTATATAAATATGACCCCAAAAAATTAAAAAAGAGAGACTACACTATAGGTTTCACTAATAATTTTGCCATTGCATATTTCCTGTCCAATTTTATGTTACTGTCAATCCAATTTTGTTTTATTAGTCTTTATAAATAATACAATATAATTTAAGTGACTGAGTTAAATGTAAAAAGTCTTACAAAATGATATTTAGAACTTTTAATAAAATAGTTAACAATATTGTTAAAAAGCATTTTCCGTATTGGTTTCATTTTTTCAGCCAAGAGCATCTACAATTTTAGGTAATGGTTTTGAATTAGATTTTTTATTTGGTTGCATAAAGTCAGATATTCCAGTGCCAGTTTCAGCATCTTTGTGTTCCCACCTTTAAGAATGCTGGGGTGTTGTTTTTATTCAACTACACTGACTGTGATTGCTAAGTTCACTGTTTGATTAGACGGATTACACAAGCTGGATTCACTAGTCAGATGCGCCAGAAATGCAGCACAACGAGGACATCTTCTGGTTACAATGAAGTGCAAAAAGAAAAACAAACTAAAACTAAACAGATTAAAGGATATTGTTAAGTTTGTTTAAACAATTGGTTCGATGGCTCTGATTGGCTGTTCAGCTATGAATCAGAGCGTGAAAACAAAAACAGAAGTGACGAAACCAAGCAAACAGCACAAGTCAAGAGGCAACAAAAATGCGCCTTTCATTTCACAACTATATGCAAACGATATGAATTATCAGATTATCAGACATATTTGCACAAGCAAATATCTCTGTGGTGAGCAAGAATTTAATTATTGTGAAAATGGTGCTTAAATGCTACTTTATTCATGGTTTGTGTGCAGAATTAATTTTGCTTTCCCATATGGAAAGACACACCCTCTCATGCAGGCACAGAACACATGTTCTTGTTTCAGTCAGCTGTCAACTGTTAAGTATGTACACATGCAGCTTTTTGGTGGAGACGGGAAATTCAGTTGTCGTTGTCATTTCAACCGCTTGTTGTGTCCCGAGCTTTAAGACACATTTTGTTGGTCCAATCACAGGTGGATGACACTAAATACAGGTGTAAACATGGTATGAAATTGTATGAGTTGTACGCTTTCAACCCCTTCCAGGTGTTTTCGAAAACACAAGTAGTTGTAACAGATCTAATTCACTCCTATAATTCAATTTGATGTTGTAAAATATTTGTTAAATGGGTTTAAATGTAGAACATACATATTAAAATGGTAAAACCACAATAGAGAAAATTATATATAAATATATATATTAATTAAATATATATATATATATAAATAATTGATTTTACTTCTTTAACATTTAGGGGCCGTTCACACAGAATATGTTTTTCCTTTCCAATGCGATGTTTTTTTGTAAACGCTTTTGATGGACGTGTGCAACTGTTATGTTCATTATCTTTTGAATCGCTAAATTTTTTAGACGCTGTGTTAAGTTAAAAGAACTTCAACTTTCACATGTAGGCTGTTCATCACTGTCAGTTCAAAAGCAGTGGACCTATCAGAAGAACGTTTCTGTTTACAGGCACAGAGTGGCTGTGTCTGAATACCCTTGTGTGTTATGCTGCGTTTTTTTCCCCACACCATTCCGAAGCCTTGCATTTGGCGTTATTAGAAGCAAAGACGTGTTTGGTGTGAATGACCCCTTACTCATTTTAATAACTGTAAAAATATTCTATGTGAATTTCTGTATCCTGCAAACAATTTCCTTGTGGACATAAAATAAATATATACTTATATACCTAAATTAAGGACAATATAGTAATACATTTTAAGGACATAGTCTATGCGGTCATACCTGTCCTGTAGAGCTCTGTGGCCCCTTTAAAGAAGCGAGGAAGAGCCGCTTCCAGCATCATAACGAAGTCCTCCAGCTCCTCCGTCACTCCAACTAACATGAATTCATTCACCAGGTTGTATTTCGCCTGCTCCAGAGCCCACCGGCTGCCAATGTTCCTATGAAACAAGGAAACAAGTGAAACAACATTTCTAAAAATGGTGAATCTTAAATATCTGCATCAAAAGAGCCTACCAGCACTCAGAGTAATGACCACAGAAGAAGGGAATCTGAAGCCACAGTTTCTCTGGAGCGCAGTCGGACCCTCCAGCAGCAACACACTCATCAAATGTCTGAAACACACACACAAACACATCATATGGTTGAATTATTCTGTTATCAGTATGGGATGAACATTTACAAAGTCAAGCTTGATTGAGAGCAAAAAATAGTGGCACAAACCAAGGTTACAATAATACATGTTTAAGTAAACAGCGCCAATTTGAGGATGACTTGAAAGCTTTATTTTGAAAAAAAGTTTTCTTTTTAATAATATTAGAACATTTTATACAATAATATATACATACAACATTTGATATAATATTGTTCTACTAAATATACACACTCACCGGCCACTTTATTAGGTACACCTGTCCAACTGCTCGTTAACACAAATTTCTAACCAGCCAATCACATGGCAGCAACTAAATGCATTTAGGCATGTAGACATGGTCAAGACGATCTGCTGCAGTTCAAACCGAGCATCAGAATGGTTGTTGGTGCTAGACAGGCTGGTCTGAGTATTTCAGAAACTGCCAGACTGTAAGGCCAGACAGAAAGGCAACAGTAACTCAAATAACCACTTGTTACAACCAAGGTATGCAGAAGAGCATCTCTGAATGCACAACACATCGAACCTTGGGGCGGATGGGCTACAGCAGCATAAGACCACACCGGGTGCCACTCCTGTCAGCTAAGAAGAGGAAACTGAGGCTAGAATTCGCACAGGCTCACCAAAATTGGACAATAGAAGATTGGAAAAACGTTGCCTGGTCTGATGAGTCTCAATTTCTGCTGCAACATTCGGATGGTAGGGTCAGAATTTGGTGTCAACATGAAAGCATGGATCCATCCTACCTTGTATCAATGGTTCAGGCTGTTGGTGGTGGTGTAATGGTGAGGGGGATATTTTTTTACCATACTTTGGGCCCATTAGTACCAATTGAGCATCGTGTCAACGCCACAGCCCACCTGAGTACTGTTGCTGACCATGTCCATCCCTTTATGACCACAGTGTACCTATCTTCTGATAGCTACTTCCAGCAGGATAACGCGCCATATCAAAAAACACAAATCATATCAAACTGCTTTCTTGAACATGACATCGAGTTCACTGTACTCAAATGGCCTCCACAGTCACCAGATCTCAATCCAATAGATATTTTTCTATAATATCTAAAATAATATAAATATATATATATATATATATGATCTTATTTTTTTATTCTTTATTATTATTATTATTATTATTATTAACATAAATATGATTTTTCTTAACATCATTACTTTATAGTAATGTAATAGTATATAGGTATGTAGTAATATAAAATCCAAATATAACAATAATAATAATAATAATAATAATAATAATAAAAAAACTGAACAATACAAGTAAATAAAACTACTTTGTCAAACACACACTTACATTCTCAAACCAAAGATAACCAGACTCACTTTTTTGTCTCCTTGCTTTCTGCGTCGTAGGCCCGGTCTGTAATCATCACCAAATCGCAGGAAATAATAGTAAGACACCAGACGCTCAATGGGGTCTCGGATCACATTGATGTATATAGGCTTTTTTTTCACTCCAAATCTGATAAAGAGATGAAAAAGGAACAGTGAAGCTCTACGTTTCATTTTTAACATTACTTATACATAGAAACACGTTTTGGGAATTTATGTATGACTAAATAATTATTTATGCATGTATATAAATATTATCAGTGAATTTAAGATATGTAAGGTATAGGGAGACCCAGAATGGAAACAACAACATAACTGTTAAAGGAAGAGGCAAGCTGCAGTTCTTCTCAAAGCCACCAGGAGTCAGTAGTATCAAATCAAATGGGTTGTTAGTAATGTAAACATCCTTCAATAGATATGAATCACTGTGCTTAACACAGGTTTCATGTTATGCTGAATGTTGGAAAAAATCACCCTTGAGTGATGTTGGCATTAAATGCAAAACTGCATTTGTCATGCAAACACACTGACCAGACCACAACAGATTTTGCACAGGGATTGAAAAAAGCACATGATGATACACACTTGGTGAAGTCCAGAAAGGAAACATGTCCATGGTAGAAGGCTGGCTTCATCTCTTTCCATAATGTCACGTTCTTCACAAACCGTACCTGAAATACAGGAAAAGAATAAATTACTTAAAAGTGAGTTCAGCCACAAATCTTAATTCTGACATCATTTACACTAGTTCAAAACCTTTTAGAGATTCTTTCTTCTGTTAAACACAAAAAAAGATATTTTGAAGAATGCTGGTTGCTGGCACTTATTGACATCCATAATAATTTGTTTTCCTACTATGGATGTCAATGGGTGCCAGCAACCAGCATTCTTCTAAATATCCTCTTTTGTGTTCACACAGGAAAAAAAAGAAATCTCATAAAAGCTTTAAAACTAAACGAGGTAGAACAATTGATCAGGTAATTAAAATTTTTGGGTAAACTATCGTATAGGGATGAGCAAAAAGATCTCTCATTTAAATGAATATTTTCTATAGGATGCTTTACCATATTATATTTGTGCATATACATTAGTTTAGTCTGTACTGAAGCCAAATCTGGAGCTAATCTAACAAAAAAAAAAAACAACAACTTACAATAATGGTTCATAAATTAGAAGCCCAAATTTATATGTTGGGGAAAAATATTAAATAAAACAATTTTGTTGAAATGTTGTAGTTTGTCATTTTTTTGCAATATTTTGCATGAATTTAAATGTATTATCTCTCCATTTCTAAAGAGGTTTTGTGACTAAAATATTTATTTTAATAAATATATATGTTTAATAAATCTGTTTTGTTCAAATGCACCAATATATATTACCCATATTCACTGAGAAATGAATCTTCATTTTCAAAATGGTGTGTACTCATATATGCTGAGTACTGTATATATAGAGCAATTGAAAACTGAAATCACATAAATCTGAAAACGTTTTCAAAGTTTAAAAATGTTATCATGCCTGCGTAAAAAACCTGAAAACAAGAATCTTCGAAAATGATGACATCAAGCACGTACATGACAGATTAAGGCAAGCGCAAACAAACATAAACAACAATGGTGGAGTACGAAGAATTGCTGTTATTGTAAGTGTGGATTTACTTGATATTACTAACAACACCATTGATACATATTACACACACTGCGAATTCTACATACATACAGTTTAAGGCAGAATTATTAGCCTTCCTGAATTATTAGCCCCCCTGCATATTTTGTTCCCCAATTTCTGTTTTACGGAAAGAAGATTTATTTTCAACACGTTTCTAAACATAACAGTTTTAACTAATTTCTTTTATCATTGCCATGATGACAGCTCATAATATTTTACTGTATAATTTTCAAGATACTATAGTATTCAGTTTAATGTGCAATTTAAAGGCTTCACTAGGTTAATTAGGCAAGTTAGGGTAATTAGGCAAGTCATTGTATAACGATGATGTGTTCTGTAGACAATCGAAAAAAATATTGCATAAGGGGGATAATAATATTGACCTTAAAATGGTTTTAAAAAATTCAAAACTTTCCATTTTTGGCTGCATGTGGCTGTCATGTAAACGTGGTCAAAATCAAACAGTGTCACCCAGAAAATGTAGATAATCATAACCATTTAGGTAAAATCACAAACATGGCATTAAATGTAACTACATAGTTTCTTTGATAATGTATTCAGGCTTGTGTTTTCACAATTAAGTATAAATACAAAATCAAAAATGCTATATATTAATGTGTGCTGTTGGGGATATTTTCATCCACTCTGGGGTGATTTTGAGTCTTAATTTGGCCACAACTTTCTCTGTGTTTCAGCAAATTCAATGATTTTTGGTGACAAATTTTTTTGTCAACTACACACTCTGGGCAAATTTACTATCCTTTCGTTATGTTTATGGCTGTTGCCCCATTGACTTCCATTATAAAGACATTTTTTGATTGCAAAGCCATGACACCATATAATCATGTATTCTTGATTGTTGCTGGTTTTACCTGTTGGGAAGAGGTAAAATTTGTAATTTTAACTGTTGATCATCAGTTGCGGTGCAAAAAAGCGGACAGATAAACGGTCTGTGTGGCGCAAACGATAAGGATCCACTTTTGCAGCATAAACATTACATTGAATATTTATCAAACATAAACGAAATTCTATTGTGATAATTATCATTGTTTTATTACCCAGCCTAGCATAGCATCTGCAGTACTGCACTAAGCTTGGAAACGTTTGTATTCTTCCAGCATTTTAATCTGTTGTTTTGGAAGGGTTGTCGGAAAACTGACCTGATCCTGAAGGGACATGACGGGATTGTTTTTGGTGGTGTTGATGTGCAGCACATGGTAGTGGTTTTTGTTGCACAGGTCATAGGCGATGTTGGTGAACGAGGTGCTGGCTGTTTTGGGCACTCGGTTGTAGATGACCACTGTATCGTCCTCTTCAAGCTGCACCTCCTTCACCCCCTCTTGACTGTGCCGTCGCTCGATCTCTCGTACCTGATGCCTGGCAATGGCTTGCTCTGTAATAGAAGATGAGATGTTCAGACTCAACATGATGAGAAGACATTTCTACAACAGTATTTTCAAGATTTTTGCAGGAAACTAACTGCTAAGGAATAATCCTACAGTATACTGTATGTGGAATAAAAAAATGACAAAGAATACTTAAGGAATAATCATTAATCATATTCAGGACATTATTTTAATTTATTATATTTCTGTACACTGTAGACACAGAATGAGCATATGAATAACAATGAAATTTAAGAGGAAAAAAAAATCATCAACCAAAAATCTCACCTTTAGTTATAGTAACGACACTTTAAAAAATCCTAATATGCCATGATTTTTGCGATAGTAAAAATGTAACAGACTGTACTGCATTGTGTTGTACTGCATTTTATCGAGGCTAAGAAAAAAACACAACAATGCTTTCTAGAAAAAAATATAATTCTGAATGTGTTTTGTACCACTTAAATAATGCGCCAATGTTTCATATGGTACGCATTCACAAACTCACTAGATACTTTCATCAGTGTAGTTCTGTGCTGTCTAGTTGTGCTGGATTAGACCCTACTAGGATCCTATTTACTTCCTTAAAATTGCTTATTTGGTTATTACTAAACCATGCCAAGAAGCAGCTATTTCCACAAATAGTTCTATGAACTGTGATAAAGTTCCTCCTGTGATAAAGCTCCTTTCACTGCCACACCATATAGAGTATTATAAATTTACTTTAGATGTATATATTTGTGTTAGTTTATTTTCTATAATTGATTTATTTTTGATACTACGCAAGTCAAAGGGAACCAGAAAATCATGTAAATTAGGAACAACGTGAGGGTTAGCAAATGATGACACAATTTTCATTCTTTGTGCTTTGAACAGCATTTTAAATTTGAGTGATTTAAAAAAATATATATTTTAAATAAATTCACGTAGAATATGATCTCTAAAGTTAAAACAGGAAATTCAATTCAATTCATCTTTATTTCTACAGCGCTTTTACAATGTAGATTTTGTCAAAGCAGCTTAACGTAGAAGTTCTAGTAAATTTGAGACTGAAACTGTGTCAGTCCAGTTCTCAGAGTTAAAGTTCAGTTTAGTTCAGTTCAGTGTGATTTAATTTTCACTGCTGAAAGTTCAAACACTGAAGAGCAAATCCATCGATGCGCAGCTCCACAAGTCCCAAACCAAGCAAGCCAGTGGCAAGGAACAAACCAATCGATGAAACCATTTCTCCTCTTGATGTGTCTGGGATCTGGTAATCCTCGTGAGATCTCGAGATGGAAATGTGTCAGTGCAATGATGTGGTAACATCGGTGTGTGTGTGTGTGTGTGTGTGTGTGTGTGTGTGTGAGAGAGAGAGTGTGAGCAGCGGTCCAGCAGCTGCTGCTGTGAGGTGATGATGTCAAGCCAAACACATCACATTCCCACTTACAGAGACCAGTCTCCAGCCAGCACACACACACACCAACAACTGCTCCTGCCATCGATAACAACTGCTGCCATGCCACATTATGACGCCAGACAACAGAGTGAAAACTTGCAAAATATATCTAGAGAAACATATCGCTACTGTCAAAAACAAAACAAAAAGTGCCTTTAATCTACCCTGTAAAATTAGCAAAATGTCCCTTTAACTCAATTGTATCCTTTTCATGTTCAATGAGCTGTAATGGAAAATGTTTGACTCTAGGGTAAAAGTGGAGTCAGAGTTCAAGAATTTGCGTGTGCTGCAGGCGGATTCGCCATCTCATTACTGCTGCAATATCCAGCCTAATGCAATCATATAATTGCAATTTAATGAGAAAAACACCCTGAATCATGACTTGTTTCCTGCTTGAAGGACACACAAGTGCTGCATTATGCGGAGTGAAAGCACTCATTTAAAAGCAGGCATGCGACCCGAAGCTCTCGGGGTGATTGTGAAAGCAGTGTCATGGACAATTGCTGAGATTCACTTCTGCTGGGCTTTACACAATGTGCTCTCTGATAAGAACCTCTTCTTATGTACGATGACTTCAAATATGTCACCATTTTTTGTAGCCTGAAAAGATTTCTTTTGTGGTGGGATTTTCAGTATATGGCCTATCATTAATCATACTACAAGTTATAGTTTTACAGTAAGTGAAGATAGCAAAATAAAGTAAATTGTGACACATTATACCAAAAAAATGGTTCATACATTGGACAAAAAGTTATTTTATTTTTTTATTGAAAATACTGACAGCAGAGATTACATGCTGCCATTGTGGACAAGAGTGAAAAACAAAAGTACTGACATCTCTGTGTAAATATTGTAATACTAAAAGCTGCCTGATTTATTTTTGGTTGATTGTAATGATTATTTAATTTTCTATCAAATTTAGCTGACATTATCAAGATGAACACATGGTTTAACTGAGTTATTGTCATATATTCATTCATTCATTTTCATTTCGGATTAGTCCCTTTATTAATCTGGGGTCGCCACAGCGGAATGAACCGCCAACTTATCCAGCATATGTTTTACGCAGCGGATGCCCTTCCAGCTGCAACCCATCTCTGGGAAACATCCATACACACCCATTCACACTCATACACTATGGACAATTTAGCTTACCCAATTCACCTATACCGCATGTCTTTGGACTTGTGGGGGAAACCGGAGCACCCGGAGGAAACCCACGCCAACACAGGGAGAACATGCAAACTCCACACAGAAACGCCAACTGGCGAGGCTTATTGTCATATAAATAAATATATATATATATATATATATATATATAACCAATTACTAAACTACAATCAATAAACTGTGCCAATGCGAGAGGCATCAGAATAATTTTTGCTTTTTTGGTATTTTATTGCTCATAAACACATACTATTGCGATTTAACCAAAGTAAAATGTATACATAGTGCGTTGAATATAACTGTACCAAGATTTCAAATTTTCTATAGAAATGTAGCACAGGCTTTCATTTCTAAATTAAAATGAGTTTTGAGGTATAATTATTTTTAGTGTTGTTGAAAAGTAACATAAAAATAGATTTAAAATATTAATCCCATCTTACTCTTAAAAAAATATATGCGAAAAACACACGCTTTCACATTACTGTACTTAAAAAGTCATTAGGAACACATTTATTTACTATTTTGTTTTGAAAGAGTAAGATGAGATTAAAATTTTAATATATTATATTACTTTTCCCCAACACTGATTATTTTTCATGCTAATTTAAAAAATTAATATTTTGAGAAATAAAAGTGTATGAAAATGTAAATTATTATGTTTAATAGAAGGGATGCATATTTACAATAATTACATGTAAGAATTTCTATATATAGTTTTTTTTTTTTAATCCCACCATCACATTGATTCAGCACTGAACTAGATATACCTTTAGAATCAATTAACAGATATAAAACAAAATTTTTGATAAAGTGACAATGCAAAAAAAGTTAATAGTAAAGGTGAGTGTCTAGTTCCAGTAAAGGCCAAAAATAATAAGATGAGCAAATGAAATTCAATATCTCCACGAGTCAAGCTGCTCAGGAGGAGAGGAGGATTTATTGCGGTCAGCTGCCAAACCTGACGAGTTATACTCTGATTGATGGCTCTTCGATGATTCAAATCAGGTTTCACTCTTTCCTTAGATAGAACAAAAACCCATTACCTCTGTCAGGTTTGCCACAGATAGACTCTACAACCTGGAGGTCACTGTGGGGTCATTTTTATACTCAAGCTTATTAGATCCAGAAGTAACATTATTATTCCAGAAAGATATTTACAGCCTTGGCACAATAACCAAAGCTGAGATACAGAAATAGAGCAGTGTGGTGTCTTAAGAACAAAAAGAAACAGGCACCTGAAGCATGTCCTTTGTACAAACAGGCCATAAAATCAGTGATGAAATGCAGGCAGCTGTATACGCCTCTGGTATTCACAGGGGCTTTGAAGTTTTAATAAACAGTTAGTAATGCATTAAGCTCATGATCTGCCCCAGGTTATGTGCCATCTGGTTACAAACAACAGGACGTAATGTTTTATTTTACACGTAGCATGCGGTTTCCTAAGCGAAAGCAAGATTAGTAATGCATAAACAAAGCGCAATGATGCTAATTTTTTAGTTTGCTTGATCAGCAAGTTGAAATAATAATGCTCATTACATGTAGAACGAACAGAACGGATTCGTCCGACAGTTATCTTATGTTTAAATGGATTTACAATTCACATTTAGAGGTATAAAAAATATATGCAACAATTTTAAGCAAAAACTTTCCAAATACCTGTTTTAAAAAGAAAAAAAAGTCTTTCCATGGCTGAAATGTTGCTTATGTAATAATATGAGATGTTCATTTACAATCATATGTTGATATATAGTTAAGTGGAAGAAATTATGGCTTTGACTTGACACTGTGGTTTTAAGCTTTTAGGCAAATCTGCCACACCAGAGCGTGATTGCAGCATTTATTGTTTCGATTTCTTGACAAACTGAAACAAGTACTGCTTCTTTACAGTAACAAAACCCAAATCTTCTTGCAATTACTGGACAGGATGTGTGCTGTATTATGCATAGTAAAGTTATGTAGACATCAACTGAAACAATATATAAAAAAAAAAAGTTCTGCACATGTAGTGGTTAACAAGACTAAAAACATGTCTATATGTGTATTATTGCATCCCTAGTATTACTGCTCAAAAAATAATTGAGAAAATACTCTTATTCAGCAAAGATTAAATCAATCATAGGTGACATTAAAGACATGAATGATACTTAAATTCAGAGTTTTTTACTTTTCAAATTTCATCAAAAAGTCATGAAAAATCACATTTCCATCTGTTGGTTCAACATTGTAAATAAAAGTGCCTTCTTAGTCACCAAAGCAGCATCCTGGAATGATTTCTGAAAGATAATTTGACACAAAGACTATTGAAAACATCAAAATAGAAAACATTTTTACATGTTATTGATAATTCACAAAATTACTAAATAGTTTTTTGCTAATCTGAGCACAGAACTGATGAGCATAAGATATTATATATATATATATTATATATACCATAACATTATAGCTCTTGAACATTATATATAACATTATAGCTCTTGAACATTAGTGCATTTGACAAGACTTTATATATTAACATTCATTATTTTGATGTATGAAATGAATCAAATGTGCATTACTAAATTTTAGAAATACATTTCTATATGCACAATGGCTACAAAAGCATTTGTTTAGTTTAAATGTCATCCACAGGCTCTGAAACCTTTTTTTTTTTTTTTTTTTTTAACAATCAACAGTGCTTTTGAAGTCTTTAGGCATTTAAAGGGGACCTATTATGAACCTTTTTACAAGATGTAAAATAGGTCTCTGATGTCCATAGAGTGTGTGTGTGTGAAGATTCAGCTCAAAATACCTCACAGATAATGTTTTATAACTCTTTAAAGCTGCCCCTTTTAGGCTTTGATCCAAATTGTGCCATTTTGGTTGCTTTAAACTGACTGTGGTGACTGTTGCTTTAAATTAAAATAAGATTGTGCTCCCAGGCCTCTTTTTAAAAGAGGGTGGAGATACAAATGCCTGTGTGTCAGATTCAAAAACAAGACTAACATCCTATGCTAATGAGGGAAAGATCGCCACTGACAGACGGGCTTTCCCCCTCTGCTGACTTGTACAAAGAGGGAATGTCAATTAAAGTGTTTCTACCATTTGGGATGAGCAATATGGACTAAAAATTATATCACAATAGTTTCTGGTATTTATTGCGATAATGAACATTTTGACAATAATTTATATGTATCCACTGAGAAATTTAAAAAGGCCAGTATATTTTGATAAAAGTATTCATTTTCATTAGTTTTTTTTATTATTATTTTACACAGTTCAACCGTGCTCCTGAATGTCTAATATCCTGCAGAGCACCGAACACCAACACCGAAGCAGCTGATCAAGCTTTTCAGGATCATAAAATACACAAGCAGAGGTGTTGAAGCAGGACAGCTGGCTGAATATGTTTAAATGTTATTTCAATCATATTGGACGCTAGAGAGCGCCCTCGTGCGCAAAATATCCACATATACATTACCAAAGTACACATCAGCTATGGTCAGCTATCGCTGCATGAGGATAAAAATTATAAAAAAGAATAAATGAATCAAACATGAAGAGAATAAACAATTGTTTGTGGCAATATCTGGATTATTTTTGTGCTTCAAGTTATCCTGGGTATTTTATAAGCATTTCAATCAGCTGCCAAAACCGACCTCCGCAGACTACAGCGAATAGTTTGGACAGCTGAACGAATCACTGGCACTACCCTTCCTACACTTTAAGAACTGTACTCTTCCAGAGTGAGTAAAAGGACTAACAAAATCACTCTGGACCCCTCACACCCAGCGCACTTCCTGTTTGAACTGTTACCGTCTGGTCGGCGCTACAGAGCACCAAGCACAAAAACAGCCAGACACAGGAAAAGTTTCTTTTCCTGTGGCCATCTACCTCATGAACAGTTAAATATTCCCCTACTGTGCAATAAACATGTGCAATACTTTCTCATACGCACTTGTACACAGCACCTTATAACAATATACAATGCAATACTTTCTCTATGCATTTGTACACAGCACCTTATAACTTGTATATTTATAACAAATCTGTACATACAATTCAACATCCAGAGCTTTTTGACTAAGTACATCTGTCTAATGTTTGTCGTCTTTTTTATATTCATTTTGTGTGTATAAGCACACTTGGCAATAAAAACCGATTCTGATTCTGATTTATAATGCAATGCTAATTGACCTAGCCTCGCTTTGCCACTTAAAAAAGGGACAATTTCATTTTCATTCAGTGATATTAAACAATGTCTCTTCACAAAAATTGTTATTTTAAACACTCGACTGGCGACTGGAGTAAACCTGTTTGTTAACAGGCTCAAACACGCAAACCTATCACTACTTAACCTAGCACTACTGCAATAGTAAATCATTCACTGTAAAAATGCAGGGCTACATACAATTCCTTCATGTTGTCTCAACACAAATCAGTTAAGTTAACTTAATTGTTTTTACAAATTTTAATTAATTGAGCCTAAAACAACTAAGTTATTCCACAAAAACCCTCAAGAATTGTGTTGATTCTGCTTATTATAAAGAAGTAGTTTGAACAAGCAGCAAAAACATTTTTTGAGTGGATCAATTATAGATTTTATCGTTATTACGATAACTGCACTTTTTTTAAATAATGGGGCGAATTACAATCATTTCATTTTTAGCGGTATATTGCAAACGATAAAATATCGGCCATCCTTAACTGTTATTATGAAGTGTGATTATAAAAAAATAAAATGAATACTTTTTTTTACCATTAGAAGCTGGCTATATTCACAGACTGTGGCAACACAACTGTGTTTAAATGTGATTTTTGCATAATAGGTCCCCTTTAAGCAAAATAAACACGTGGTTATTTTGGATCCAAAAATGTACAGTAGTCACAGTAATGGTGCCAAACTAAAACATCTTTCATGACCCCATCAGGGCTAAAAACAGTACCCAATCTAAAGAATCTTTCAAGGGAATCGCAGAGCTTCCATTAGCAAATGGAGACAAACTACTATCAGGTTAGCTATCGAATAACTTTCCAACGCTGATGAACTGTGAAAGTGCACGTCAACTGCCATCATTATAGCAAATGGAAAACCAACAAACCAACAGATGACATTTCAAATTGAAGTGACAAACAAAAAGAGAAGTAAGAAAACACTGCTGAAATATTAAATCACAAATAATAATATTAATAATAATAACAATAACAAAAAGAGTTTACACTTGGTATGTGCAAAAACAAAAACACCATTTGTTCGCAGTCAAAGAAGATGTGCAACAGGATGACACCTTCAAAAACATCAATTTATGCAGTGCTGAGACTGACAGCTCTTTGCAAGCCCAACCAGATGGAGAACCTTCTTCTCACCTTTCTGCCAGCGAACAGGTCTCGTATTCCTCTGCAACTATTCATAGCAAAACCTTTTGCTTTATGTGAGTAACTCATGGTGGGAACTAGCAACCCAAACAACACCAGCGTGCCAATTATTTAGTGGAAAGAACGTTGCTTATTTAAACATGCCATTATAATAACTTAAGTGTGGCACTGAATACGTCTCCTTGAAGGTGCTGTGAAACAGATATGACGCAGAAGTGTTGTTAGAGGCCAAATGCTGCAGAATTCAGAATAGCCTGTTCAAGACATGAAATAGCCCATATCCGATCGCTCTAGGCATGTGGTTTTGACATGTCTCTCTCACTAGTTAGACATGTGGTCTGTGTTTGGAATCGCAGCACTCAAACCAAAATACAAAAGCCCTGCTGACTGTGAACTTCACTGATCTTGTTCATTTCAATTGAGCTGTTTTAATAAGCACACTTAAAAAGCAAATTATTGCTGCCTTAATTTTTTTTGTTGTTGAACCAAATTATCTTTTCTAGTCATCTCAGAAAATCATCTTTCAAGTCAACTTATATTACTCAAATAGACTAAAATTATTAAGCTAAGCTTCGCATAACTTAATAAAGAAGTTGAAACCTGATTTTCTTATTAAAATAAGTTAAAGTAACTTGAAAACATTTAGAGTCATGACTTTTTGTCATATTACTTACAATGCAGAAGAGCTTTTGCCTTCATAGATGGAATTGCTAAAGGGTTTTATGAATATCAAGCTGAAGTTATTCTTAACTCTTTTGTAAGTCCCATTGAATAAAAGCATGTCCTAAATGAATAAACTTTTATATACTTGGTGAACACCGTCAGGTATTTATGATCACATTATTATTAACCAAGATTCAATACCGAAGTTCTTATTTACATATTTCTAATGTTCCACCTGCTCATTTTGGTTTAATGTAATGTCCAGTAAGGCTGCGTATTGTTTAGTGTCAAGGTCTATTTTCCGTGACACAGTCATTGTAAACAAATTTTGACACACTTCTGTTCAAATGCTTGTGGCTGTTAACATTTTGAATGGTTTTAAAAATAATATTTATTCCTCAAGGTTGCACTTCTTACCAGGAAATATCCTAACGATTCAGGCAGTTTTCTACCCGAAAACATTTTATAATTTATTCTTGCGATGGAAAATCTGAAATTTTATCGCACCCGTCTTCAGTTTCACATGATCTTTCAGAAATCATTTCTAAAATGCTGATTTGTGTATTTGTACTTGGTAGTTACTTAGGCTTATCTTAGATGCTGCTCAATAATGTTTACGTTCATGTATGATGTCTCCATTGGGAAGATTGACTTGTCACATACACAAGGTTCCGACTAAGCTAAATTTAAAATTCCCCTACTTTTAGCTGACTAAAAATCAGAATTTCCATGACCTATAATGAACATAAAAACCGGCAGCTGTTGTGTTGAGTATTCCCTCCAAAAATGTTTTAATTGTCGCAGATTTTGTGCTAATTTCGGCCAGCCAGGACAAATTCCCTCCACACCATCTGCATTGTTTTATATAAAATAAAATGATATTCACATATAGAAAGTGCTCATTTAGTGTGTGATATCTTGAGTTGTCAAAGACAGAGCAGCTTTAGACGTGTCAGGTAACATTATTGCAATGCATATTCAGACAATACCGAGATTTTTACAGTTTTGTGTATTTAGATCATTTAGAGTCATTTGTGCATCAAATATTATATTATGCACTTGATTGCTGGCTGACAAGTGGGAAATGAATAAAATGTCAATGAAAAATAACAATAGCAAAACACATTATTTAGCAAAAAACATTATTTGTAAAGGCAAATTGTTTCACTTCATATGACCTCAATAGATCAACAGGAGCCACAGGTAATAATTTAGTTTGCCTTTATATGTCTTAGAAACGAAAAGCATTTATAGCTGACTGTTGATTCACAGAAAAACATCCCATTTGTGGGACGGTGAAAGTTAAGGGGTTTTAAAACATTCTTTAATGTTGTACTGAATAAAAAATATCTTCTGCTTCTTGCATGGCCTGAAGGTGAATGAAAATAACAGCACATTTTTGGTTGAACTCTTCTTTTCTTTTTTTTTTGTGCAAAGAATTGTGAAGAATACTATTTCTAATGAATTTAATTTAAAATGTAACAAAAAAGAGAGAGAGATAAAACATTCTAATTGTATTAACTGCCACTTCTGGTCAATTTAATCCTTGTTGAATCTTACTCTGTGAACTTTTGAATAACGTCTTTCGGTAGACAGCAGTCAAAAACTAGAAGCTCATTTACTTTATACTTATTTAGTGAGGTGATTTAATTAATATTTTTGATAATTAAATAATAATGATATGTTACATATCTAAAAGTGTTCATCACCCACTTTAAGTGACGGTCAAAAACAATCTAGCAGAACAAGCTCGGTGAATTACCGATCTAAAATAATAACTTTAGTGCGCGTTTTTTTTTTCTTTCTTTCTCCACTTGCATATGCTGTTCAGTCCTGGCTGAGATCTGATTCAGTTGTTCAGAAGTGCAAATGATACAAAGCACTTCTTCATACTGACGTAGGAAAATATTTATTACACAACGAGGTGATTCAAAACGGATACTGGATCTTGCCTGAATGAAAGTGCAGCTGCTGCCTGGAGACATGATGAGCCTTGTAGCCAGTACCTCAAAACATACATAGGAACCAAAACATGCATAGGGGCATACATAGGAACCAAATCACCACTGATAAGGTTTTAAAATAGAGACAATACGAAAGACTGCGCGGATTGCTAGCACACAAGTAGAAAAGCAAAGACTCTTACCCAGCTTCCCCCGTGACTCCTCAAGCTTCTGGATTTGGTTTTCCAAAAAGATCATGGCAATGGCGAAGGCCAACAGAGCCAGGAGCTGAAACTTCGGCGGCATCATTAACCTTAAAAGCCCCATCAAAAAATCCAGCAGAAAAAGGGCATGCCGTGATCGGGAACTTTATTACACACAGTTCATAGATGAAGGGGAGCAGTGTTGCTATTTCATGATTCCCAGTATATCGGTCCTCGAATATAAACAAACGGCAAACTACGTTACACTACAGCTGACAAACTAACTTCCGCAACAAAACAGTTAGGATTAAAATGCGGTATACTTATTGAATAGGGACAGCACTGTCTCTGTTGTAGTTGAGCAGCAGTAGTGTACGTTCGGTTGTTGATAAATCCTGGGAAATGTAGGCACGTTGTGTCAGTGCGCATGCGTATTCGCCGAGTTTGACGTCAGTCGGTCAGCTGTCGCTCGATGACTGGAGAAGCACTTTTCACTCAACGATTTGGAGATATTTGATATAAGACGTTTAAATTATGCGTTAAAAAATAAATTTTCTAGTTTTAATATAAGTGCTATTAAATATAATTGCTTGTGTGACAAAAACAAAACATTCACACATAAGGGCAATATATGGCATATGGTATCCTTTTGTACATTGTACTTTTGCAATTCTACTTTTATAGCATTGCACAAATTTATTTGAAAAATCTCCCTTAGTTTATTTGCCCCAGAATGTTTTTATTCATGCACAATCTTCTATTTATTTGTTAGTTTGAATAAAAGTATTTAATTGAATCTTATCAGTTTTTTGCGCGACAAATCTATTCCTTAAGTTTAGTTGTTTTTTTGTACTTATAATTGTTTAATGTCATTGTAACGTATTTTGTTAAATTATTTTATTAAAAGAAAGTCAAGCGGAAACTGATATTTAATTATTTGCAAGACTCTTATTTGCGGATGTGTGTGACGCAGTTCCAGCTGAACCTCAGCGACTGGGAGAGAAACAGTCATGGCGGGGGAGGTGTATCTGCTTTGGTTGCTGCCGTTATTACAGACGGTAAGTGAATGAAACACATCTGTACACTATCACCGTTGATGGAAGGCACTCAACTGTGCAGGGGATCCACGTTTATTTGTATGACCTGAACTATTTCCGTTTAAGGCGCTAGTTAGCCAGTTCGCTAATGTTAGCTAATGACGTGGCTCAACCGGCAGATTGTGTAAATAATGTAACGTTAAGGGATAACGTTATCTTTATATACTATGGGTCAAATAATCAATGCTATGGGTTTTATATGAGTTATGTTGATTAATAAAACAAACTAGTTTATCTGGAAAAGATGTACTAGTAACTAACGTAGTAGCATACTTTTACTTGTAACTTACGTTATAAAGTGACCATTGGGTTATATATCGTAGGTGTTCAATTATGTTAAAACTTATATTTATCTTCCTCTTCTTGATGATTTTCCTATAACGTTTGTAGCTGATTTTGTGCATAACCCGGAAGCAAGTTCACTATGTGATGTTTCACAGATTTAGCTCATGAGAAAAAAAATCTATGCATAATTCACAGCTGAATTATTGTTTATGTTTAGGAATAGTCAAAGGACATTTTTGTGGTGTATAAAAAAGTTACAATTCTGATCCAAACAGCTCCCATTGCAATTCAAATGAAAAGTCTCAATTTCAAATTCATATTTTTTTTTCATCCCAAAACGGTTTCAAATTCAAATGATTAAAATGAATTCTGTAGTGGTGATGCATACAAAACACCAGCTATAAACTGCAGACTCTTGTTTTCATAGCTGTAGCCAAAGCTCACAAATGCATGCACCTGTGCTTTACCCCCCACATTTGCATTTATCTTTGACATTGCATTTGAGTGTCAATAAAAATCAATAACGCTGTCAGTCAACAGCTGAGAATTTCCAACAGGTTTGTAAAGCTAAGGTAAATATGTGCTAGTGTTTATAGAATAGCGTCTTCTGCTTGTTTTCCTGGCTCAGTTGGCGTCTTATGGAGCGGAGCTCTCATCTGAGGCTTGCAGGGAGCTGGGATTCTCCAGCAATCTCCTGTGTAGCTCCTGTGACCTCCTGGGTCAGTTCAGTCTGAACCAGCTAGACCTTCCCTGCAGGCAGTGCTGCCAAGAGGAGGTTCAGCTGGAGAACAGGAAGGTGAGTTCAGCGTCTGTCCCAAATCACAAGTTCATTTCTTTCACTGACCACAAAGTAATGGACCTTAAAATGTTGTATGGTGCTTTAAAAGATGTAATAGGCTATGAAGTTGAAGTTGACTTAAAAAAAAAAAAACTAGTGGTGATCAAAGCCAACTGTGCAAGGATAATCCAAACTAACTGCAAACCAGCATGTGTGTTCTGGCTCTGTATTGGAGAAAATAACATCATTATGAGAGAGAGATCATTATGCTTTTCAATTAAGTACAAGAAAACGTAGTTTTACAAAAAATGGAAATGGATCCAATATTTACATAAATAAATAAATAAATAAATAACCTGTTGAATAAAATAAAATGTTTAAAGAAATTAATTAATAATAATTCCTGCTATGGCCCTTGACAGAAATTTGTCTAGGAATTAAAAAGGAATAACTTCTGATCAAAATAACAAGCTAAGAGAGGCAAGAGAAAATGCAGGGCAACAAATTAGCTCCACAAACAAATTATTGGTCCACAATACACAATAGTAGCAATATTAACAAAAATATTTATACAACCAAGACAATTGGGAGAGGGAAGTAAAAGTGGCGCTGAAACGAATAAAATAAAAATATCCCCACTATCTCCTCCAAATCCTCTAAATATGAAAAAATAAAGAGAATAGATAAGACTTCATGCCAATGTGCCCTCAACTTAGACTAAATTAACAGAAATACTAAACTAGTGTGTATAATACATCAGTAACCCTCTGTGCATGGTATGTATAAATGTGACTTACTAGGTCTTTCCAGGTCTCCCTTGTCTGAAAGCCAGTAGTTAGAATCACAGGCTAGAATGGAGCATAGATGGGCTAGATCAGTGTTTCCCAGCCACGTTCCTGGAGGACCACCAACACTGCATGTTTTGGATGTCTTCTTTGGATGCAACATCCATTATTGGTCTTTCAGTCTCTGCTAATGAGCTGATGATCTGAATCAGGTGTGTTTGGTTAAGGAGACTTGGAAAATATGCAGAGCTGGTGGTCCTCCAGGAACGTGGTTGAGACACACTTGGCTAGATGTATTCACGATACATTTCAATGACATAAATTGAATGTCATTGAGTCGCAGACTTAAATGTTATGAACAATAGAAGTTTAAGTCAGCAAACAGATTATTCCAATCGATCTCAAAGCTCAAATTCTAATCACTATAAAGCAAAGAACAGACACCACAAAACAGACAACGAACACCAACAAGAACCAAACAGCTGATCTCTTTCTGTTGCCGATTCCAATTTAAATCTCTCTGCAAGGATCGTGATTAGCAGAAATGCATGTCATCACTGCTGACTGATGATAATAATAGGCAACCTTGTTATCCAGTAGGACATGGATGGTATGTGGTACCTAGAAGCTCAAAGTGACAGAGAGAGACAGAAAGAACATATACAGGGAAAAACACAGTGTGTGGTTCAAAACTAATTTTAAAACCGTGTGTTGTTAGAAACAAAATTCATTTTAATAACCACAATATTTCTTTAATTTGTTTATTAAAAGCAATCAAAAATAAAGTGAAATTAGCAAAATGCAACTATTTAACAAGCATTTAACTTATGAATTTAGGTTTGTAAGTTTTTAATTTGAGATTAAATACAATGAACGATAACATTTTTGAATGTAGATTATGAGACTAGTTCGTGTTTGTTCAAACTATTGTGTTTTATTAAAGTCTACCCCAACCCCAAACCTAAACACACACCTTAAGATGACGAAGAAACCGTATTACTTGTTGTGCTGGATCCAAAAAATGACATTGTATATGTGCACATTCTCATTAGCTGCAGCTGTAGCACTAATCAACCTACATAATAGGACCCCTTTTAATGTAGCTTTCTAGCTTTTTAACCCACAAACAATGGATAATGAACTAATAAAAATAGTTTTAATTGTCATAAGATGAAAACTAGATGCAACAATTTGCTGTCAGTCACTTGAGTTTGTCATTTTGATGAAGACCTGTGGATTTGTTTTTAGTTTAGACCTGGATGAATGTGTGTTTGATTTTTTTTTTTTTTTTTTTGACAGCTCTACCCAGGAGCCATCCTTGAGGTCTGTGGATGAAAACTGGGGAGGTTCCCTCAAGTCCAAGGTAATTTGAGTATCATATGAATAAATAATACTTTGTGCATCATATTTCCTGTGCTGGAAAATTTATAATTTGTACAGCAATGTAGCAAAAACTCTTCTGTCATCATTTATCTCATCCTCCACAAGTTCCAAACCTGTTTGAGTGTCTTTCTTCTAGGGTTTTCACGATACTGGAATTCAGTACCAATCGATACTGAAATTTTAAAAATGTCCATTTCCTGCCAACATTTGAGTGCTGTTGTGCACGTTCTTAAACAGTGCTTGTCAACAGAAATGACTGTGATTGGCCGTTCGGTCATCAGTTCACCAAACTCACTACTGTTGACTGAGTGTAACCACAGATACAGGGACACTGGAGCGTTT
>CAIGQW010000532.1:5216617-5232499 GCA_903798125.1 Danio choprae
ACACACACACACACACACACACACACACACACACACACACACACGTGCGTATACACACACACACGCGTACACACACACACACACACACACTCTTTTTATAATATATATTTTATGCTGGAACATTTTAGTTATTTTATATTTAAATATAATTAGCTATTTTTTGCAGTTCACGTAATATTGTTGATTTTTGAAAAGAAAAATATTGCTCTTATTTCTCAGTTGATCCCAAAGTGTTTATAAATGCAAGTAAAATAATTCAGAGAAATCCAATCTTAGAAAGTATTAAGAAGTATTAAGAAGTATTTAGGATGCTGCTGTATTTAATAATCATAATTAGAAAAAACGTTATTATGTAAATATTGTTTTAATATGTTTCCAGAACTTTGCATTTTACAGTTGGTTCATATTAATTACATAGTTAAATAATGTCACAAAAAATTACTATTATATTTTTTGTTAGATGACATTCCCTACAAATACTCCATCGGCAAAAAGATGGGTCAAGGAGGATGCGGCTCTGTTTATGAAGGGACCCGCTGTGAAGACGGCCTTCAGGTGGCTGTGAAATTCACAGTGAAGGTAGAAAACGAGCTGTACATCGGCCTTGTAAGTAGACTGCTCTCTCTGTATTGTTTCTGCTCTGTTTGCAATTAATAATATTTTAATTTAAATGATGGACTACAAATATTCTTTCTTCTAGCCTGACCATGCCAGTCCAGTTCCCCTTGAGGTGGCCCTTACATTGCTGGCCAATCAAGGGCCCAGCTGTAGCAACATAATACAGCTTCTGGATTGGGAAGACCATCCTGACCAATATATCATGGTCTTAGAGCGGCCCTCACCCTGCATGGACATGTACCTCTTTTGGCTGCATTATGAAAGCCTCTTTTCTGAGAAGATGGCCCATCATTTTATGCGCCAAGTGGTTGACGCTGCTGCTGTCTGCTGTTCTCGGGGGGTCTTCCATCGGGACATCAAGATGCCGAATCTCTTGGTCAACGTGGAGACCCTGGAGGTCAAACTCATTGATTTTGGCTGTGGGGACCTCCTGAGAACATCATCATACAACACCTACAGTGGTATGTATTATTTTTGAACATGTAGTTTGAGACTTGAATTCTAGACATTAACATTAACTGCATTTTCAGATAAGGAAAGTCAAAGATTAAATTATTTTAGTCTGGCAAAATCAAATACCATTTCAGAGTAAATTGAGAACAGCAAAAGTGAGAACATACAGTTATAAAGCAGATGTTCACATGTGACAAACCTTTTCTGCCAGGAACAGCAAGGTACTGTCCTCCAGAGTTTATTGAGATGGGAGAGTACCATGGGAAAGAGGCGACAGTATGGTCATTGGGGGTCCTACTGTTCCGAATGATTACCAGCCTTTTCCCAGACAGCTCCGACATCGGTTACATGGACATTGATGTCTGGTTTCAGCCGGGCTACTCAGATGGTAAAAGTATTATTACAATAAAGAAGTACAACTGCAGTTCCTAATCATGCAGAACGGAGAAAGCAGTAAATTAATTGATAACATAGGAATCTTGATAAAATTACAGTTATAGCTTAGAGAGCAAGTGCAAAGTTGAAAGTAATAATCAGACATTTCTCTTTCTGCACAGAATGCTGCAGATTTATTCGCGGTTGCCTTAAGAGCAATCCTGAGCAGAGGCTGCCTTTGGATGAGCTGCTCTCCCATGACTGGTTCAAGGTACCACATATATCTAGATGAGCTTAAATCATTATATAGATATTTAAATCATTATATATCATTATTAGATATATCGACGTTTGTTTGCTTTTTCCAGCTTTTTTGGCTTTTTGTTGGTTGGATTATCTAAACAATTTCTAAATGTGTTTCAGGTCACCCTGTAGTCATGGAGAAGCTCTGCGTCTGGCGGGCTAACATGGGTTGCCCGTCCATCCCTTTGTAAATAGTTTAATTTGAGATACGTTACCCTCTGCCTTCCTCCAGCCTTAGCGTCTTGTAGGGCTGGCAAGCCTTTGTTGCGTCTGACGCATTGGCTTGAGGCTGTAGTATTAGCGTCTTGCAGAACTACTGCCTGGTTATGTGCATAGTTTATTTAGTTCCACATCTTTTAGTTTCGGCTTGAAGGTTCCTCCTACTGCTGATACCTGACACAGTGCCACAGCTCTGTGTCATTGCAGCCCTGGTTTCTAGTCCCAAATCTGCTCTTTTAACCTCCGTGGTCCCAGAGGATTCTGCTAAAGCTGCCCTGGTCCAAGAGGAGTCTGAAGAAGGTCCTCAGTGTTTCCTGTCATTGGTGATTCCTCAAGAAATATAATACAGCTTTCAGCCACATTAAAAATGATTGTGAAAATACACAATGTGTTGTTTTTTCAGAGAAACATATGATATGGAAATATGTAATATTCCTTTTATACATTCGATCCTAGTATAACCAGGTTGTGTTTGTCAATTTGAATATTAATTTTAATATAAACTAACCAGGTAAGTAGCAGGTAAGTAACACTTCAAAGAGATGCTCAGTTGCTCAGTTTATAATTTAAAGCCCACAGAGCTATGTCAAGATTTAATACATGGCGAGGTTTAATACAGTGGATTCAGCTGTAATTTAAATGCTTACTATAAAAATACATATTCAGTGTTCATTCATTCATTCATTTTTTTTTCGGCTTAGTCCCTTTATTAATCTGGGGTCGCCACAGCGGAATGAACCGCCAACTTATCCAGCATATGTTTTACACAGCAGATGCCCTTCCAGCTGCAACCCATCACTGAGAAACATCCATACACACTCATTCACACACATACACTACGAACAATTTAGCTTACCCAATTCACCTATAGCGCATGTTTTTGAACTTGTGGGGGAAACCCACGCGAACACGGGGAGAACATGCAAACTCCACACAGAAATGCCAACTGACCCAGCCGAGGCTCGAACCAGCGACCTTCTTGCTGTAAGGCGAGAGCGCTACCCAATGTGCCACCGTTCTGTTGACCTTCTGTTGAGAAATTGACATTAAATATACCTATTATTGACTTTGCATTGGCATAATTGTAATAACACCTCATTTGAAATAATAAAGTGTTAATTCATTTAGAGATCTGTGACTGAATTAACAGTGTATGCGTGTGTATGGGTGTTTCCCAGCACTGGGTTGCAACTGGAAGGGCATCCTCTGCGTAAAACATATGCTGGAATAGTTGATGGTTCATTCCGCTGTGGCAATAAGGTACTAAGCCGAAGGAAAATGAATGAATGTTTTATGAATGAATGAATGAATTATGTTGCTGTAAAGTGAGATGAATGTACAGAACTGGTATTGAAGCTGGGCATAAAGGACATTTAAATTGATTATATAATGATCATAAGAAAAAAAGAAAAGAAAAGGGTGACACTGACCCTCCTGAGCTAAACAGTGCCCCACATCAAAATATATATCAGTTCAGCAAATTCATCCAATTGTCCAGGTGATCTAATTCTGAACATGTCTTCACACTTGAAGCGAAGAAGTGAAATGAGTGAAAGTATAAATCATTTAGATTAAATGGTCTGTGAATTTCCTGTAAATAAATAGGAATATACAATATATCTGCATTTCAGAAAGGTAAACGATTGCAAAAGAACCATTAATTGAATGGTAATAAATAAAAAAGGAATAAAGACAAATTTAACTCATGTGCTTTGATTTAATAATTATTTATTGTTTTGCTTCATTTCTGACAAATGCTTATATGACAAAAAATGACTTTGATAAAGAGAAAGCATACGTGTTAATGTCAGTTTTGATTAGTTTAATGCATCCTTGCTCACTATAAGAATGTACTTTGAAAAAGATCCCAGACTTTTGAACAGTAGTGTGGATTTCTTATAAATATTTGAAGTAAATGTGTATAGTCTACAAATGGAGAGCTCTCAATCACTGATTAATGCCGCATGTTTGGCACATCATGCTGTTCACAGATTTACACAATGTGTTTGGAGTCATTCTGTTTTAATTACTCCTAACAGCGTTAGTCACCAGTTCACAATGAAAAGACAAGCACATTTTGATAGACTGCTCTTGGACAAATTGTTGTGCCATTCATCCATTTCCAGAATGCTTTACAGAATCCTGAATTTAACAGAATCCTTATTTTGCGACTCAGAGTCCTAAATGTGACATTTTAACAACTAAATAATCAATCTGATTGGATCTCTTTTCAAAAATGTTACTGAAATCACCGGAAGTCTTTACATGGACATCAGTAATCTATTACTGAATAAGACAATATTATGCATAATGGGTTGCTTTTGGAATATACCTTTCATGTTATAGTACACAGATTGACTCATACCCCACACAATGCCATCTGACGTTCCCTCCTGAATTTCACATAGCAACATAGATTTCGTTATGGTACTATATACAGTTTTTGGTGTTTCATTTTTAATTTTTACAAAAGATTCAAATGTAGTTCATTATTTGTCTTGCTATACTTCAAAACAGATGATGGTGGCAACCAAATTCTGACCCCCGCCAGATTATTACCCCCTCATTCTGCTAGGTTAAGGTTTAAGTGTGGGGAGGGGTTACGATTAGGGGTGAGGTTTTGGATTAGGCAGGTAGCCGCTTCCATCAGGGGGGGAATAATCTGGCAGGGGATCAAGGCATAACACCAGCTCTTTCATGGCTACAAATTCTTGCATAAAGACGCTTTTCTTTGTTGGCCGTCAAACAGTTAACTACTGCAGTGTGTGTATTCTGCAAAATCCAGTAAATGGATTCTACACAATGGTAAAAGTGTGTATTTATACTTGACTTCGATAATACAACTTAAATAAAATACCCAACATTTTCACTCGATTTGGGTTTACTTCAAGTATGACCCTAACCTTAATTAGAAATCTCTGTTTACGTGGTATATTTTTAATGAGAGTATTACTTTCTGAAAAACAATAGAAACCACCAGAGAATTTGTAATGGTTATAATGGAAGTTTTATTGGTTTTATTTGAAACAATGATGATCCTTTGGAGCTTTACTCAGGGGCGCTGCTAGGGATTTAGGTCCCCCTGTCTAATTTGTACTACAACCCCCAAGGGCGCCATACCTCAATTATCTTATATTTTTGTCACTTGCAGCAACAATCAACATCAATAAGCATTGAAATCATTGCAAATTCAATGAGAAAGAGCTAAATTTAAACTGCTTATTAATTAACTTCGATTGTGCATTTATAACTATATAAATAATTATATAATATACTTTCTATGAAATGCTGGTTTGGTTGGTACAAATTTTACCCAATGTTTGTTTTGTTTTAGAGTGTACACAGCATAAGTTAATAAAAAAATATTTAAGCCAACCAACATTTAAAGTTATTGTTTTTTCCACCTAGATGTTTTACGTGTTTTGACTAATAATTAGAAAATGTGGGCAATTTTACTGTCCTCGTTTTTGTGTTTTTCTTTTTTTCTTTTGGCATCTGTTCAGTCTTGAACCTGCAAAATAACCTGCAAACATCATAACAGAATACACATGCTCTCTATGACAGCTACTTTTCCTGATGAGTAGCTTATATCTTATCAAGCTACAGAGTAGAGTCCCAAACACTGATGTTTTGACTTATAGTGGAAACCATTAGAACGTCTGTGAATTAAGGTTTCTATTGTTTTGTTTTTGCCAAGGTTGTCTTGATGATAATTTCACAATATTGCTGTCAGTGTAAGTGAAAGTCACTGAGAGTATAGAAAAATGACGTTATTGAAGCTGCTCCAAAAGCCCTAAGCCTGTGATGAATTAGTAGTGCATGGGAAAATGGAACTTGTTTTCACTCTCTTCCCCTCTCAGGATGAGTAAAAACACACTAGCCCTCCCAGGGTCCAGGGGCAGTAGTTGTGGCAGATCCCTTGCCAAGCACAGGACTGTAGACAATCCTGGCCTCTGATGAATTCCATATGCGCTCCGCCTGCAGTTACTACTTCTCTTGAAACATCATAACACATTTCTTCCATTACACCTCATTATCTGTCCTCCTTTCATCCAAAACAATAACACATGCAAAAGCCCTCACTTGTAGATGTCGATCTGTCTGTAAACATCCACAGAACATTTTGGCGGGGACATTCTTGGAAGTATTTCAATTAACGTAATCTATCTGTAATCATTTTTGTTCCTAGCAATTATTCATTACGCCCTCTCTTGAAATACTTGATTCTTATTGGTCACTTGTGGCAAAACTATGTGTCATTGCTGCATGATATGAGAGACACAAGAGTAGCCCTTATAAATTTGTGTACATATACATTTTTGTACAATGTGTTGTTTCTTACAGTTAAGGTCATTGAGTTTTACAAGATGCCACAATATTGTGACTGTAATGGTCTTTTCCCCAAAAAATTGGATGCACTTTCAAAACTGAGAATTGTCACACCCCCTGCACGTTCTATCAGTCCTGATCACTATCCACACTCTCCAGCCACTACACAACGGACTCAGTCACCCGATTACTAATTACACACACCTGTGCACTCATCACCTTCACCTGCATCAGCCATCACCAGCACACTATATAACTCACCCTCTCCATTCACCCAGTGTCTGGTATCATCTTCACATGGTCACAACTCTCTCCGTCTGCTCGTCCCGATCTTCAGTCACGGCTATCAACGTCACCTTTCCTCCTGAGGCTAACCCCTGTCATCGGCTTGCTCATCAAAGGGAAGTGACTCTTATTGAACTGTTCACTAGCACTACGGTGCGAAGATTGTCCTTTGTGTTTTAATAAAACACTGTTGAACTGATCCTTGTCTCTGCCTTCTGTGACGCGTGACAAGAATGGGTTTGTGTTTTTATAGCTCATTTTTTACAGGTTTTAAAACTATGTTAAACTATTTTTTATGTTAGCTAAACCTTATTGTATTACTGTAGTTAAAATCATATGCTGAAGTCTATTGCAGATATAGATACAGACATATAAACTGTATATTTGTATATAACTGAACTGAAGTGGCACATAACTGAACACACAGTAAGCTTTGAATGTTTATTGACTGGCTTTGACCTTTCCAATATGACAGATGGCTCATACACTGTGAAATAAAGAGCTTCAGCTTCATTTTATTTTTGTAATTACAGATGTTCATTTATTTAATTAATAAAAAAAAAAAAATATTATTTACTAAATTGTTCGCAAAATATTGCTTGGATTGTTATTGTGGAGCTCACTTTGCAGGTTACTTATGGTCGAATTATAACAAATGCCTGAAGTGAAAAGAGCATGCAAAATGTGCAGTGCAGTGGGGACCGGGATTGATAAGTATGACATGTATATGGGACTCTTATTTTGAAGACAGGAGGCAAGAGGAGTAAATTAACTTTCTGAGAAACAGGCAGCCACGAGTTTTAACTGTTCAAAACAGCAAAATGCAGGATATATGCATTATAAGTTCATTCAGTGCCACTCTGAGGAGGCATAAGGTCTGTTTGAATGTATCTTTTGAATGTTTAATGCATATATTGTGAAACCTGCTGAGTATGCTTGTAATGAGGGAACAAACACATGTCATCTGCTGACATATTCATGACCATTCCAATTTTGGTCAAAACCAAACTTTTCATTCCAGGGGTAATTCCTCTGATTATAAATAAGCATATGAACGTGTTTTTGCAGATTTTTTTTATCTTACCTAAACCACATAATAAATAGTTATCAGATAACATTTTAGCTTATTGACTCAATGCACTCTATGATGCTTTTAACATAATATTCTTTCTAAATTAAGCCCAATCAAGAAAGCTACTTCACTTTAGTGGAAGTTTTTATAGTGTTGAAACAGCTACTAACGAGGCATATATATATATATTATAATCAACAATGATAATAATACATTCTATAAACCCACATACAGAGAGCTTATGCTAATGCCTCACTCAGAATTTACAGTACATGTAAATAAATGTATGTATCGGCACATTTATAGTGAGTAAAATAAAGGTGAGAATAATAATAAATTCCTAAGAAACAAATCTGCATATTTTGATTATTTCTAAAGTATAACGTGACACTGAAGCCTGGAACTGTCAGTGTTCTGTCATGTCCATGTGTCATTTGTTATCGTCATGTGATTTCTTTGTCCTTTTCCCGCCGCCGTCAGTGTTCATTTGTTTCACCTGTGTTCATCCCTTGTGTCTCATTAGTTTAATCATCCCTTTATCCATTTATACCCTTTCGTCTGTGTCCTTCGTTGTCCGGTATTTTGGTTGCTTTGGTTGTCTCGTCCTTGTCCCGTCTGCCTGTACCCAGTGTTTGTTACCAGTAAGTGTTTATTAATAAGTCTGTTTTTGTTTTTGTATCCCGTGTTCGTCTCATCATGTCTTCTGTCATCAACGGAGCGTTACATAATACCGGACCCAAAAATAGCGGCGTGTTTTCCCCCGATTTTCTTTTTATAGTCCTTTTTCCCCTCAGTGTTTTATTTTTTGCCCCTCGTGTTTTCCTGGACCCTATCCACCTTCCTGTTTACCTTCACCGCCTGCTGAAGCAGGGGGAGAGCAGCCCTGAGGACCATGATCGAGCGACTGCCATCAGCTATCCGGGCGACGTGCTCTGCACGCCCATCATCTCTCGCAGAGCACGATTGTCCGAAGATGGTCCTCGGGGCAACATTGCCGCAAGTATGGAGTGGACACTGGCGAGTAAAAGATCTCAACTCACCGCCTTCCTGGAGGAAGATCTCGTCAGTGCCACTGCCGACCCAGTGACCAGCCAAGCAACACCATCCACCTGCAGGGAGCGCTTGCCAGAGCCCACCGCAGATGGAGAGCCACCCCCGGCCGATGAGCTATCGCCCCCTAGAGCGACGGAGCGGAATCGCGCTGAGATGGAGGAGCTTGAAACCCCGTCTGACCAGGTGTGTGAGCCGGCAACACCGCCGAAAGGGGGAGTCCTGGCGGAAATTCGCGAGACCAGCGAGAGTCCTGCCCACCCCCCCTCTGCAGATGGACAGCGGCTGGACACTGGGAGGCTATTCATTGACTTCTGGGGCTATTATTTTAATAATCCGCTGTTTCCAGACAGCAATAATCTTCTGCTGTTTCTAGACAGCAATCAACTGTTTCCATACAGTTTTTTTAATCGTCCTTCCTGAGGAAAACCCTAGCTCCAGGGTCATGAGTAGCTTCCCACGGTCCCCCAGAACTGCAGTCAGTCAGCCAGCTCCAGCACTGCTTGCGTCGCCCTCTGGAGGGTGTCGCCCAGCGTCAGCTCCTGCAACCTCCGAGCTGCGGACTCCACCTCGGCCCTTGACCCTAGGGCTCCGCGTTGGCTCACTCCTCCCTCATCTCCGTCGTGGGCCGTCCGCCCACCAGCTCCGCCAGGCTCCCTCGTCCCTCCGGCTCCACCTTGGTCAGTCGTCGCCCTTGCTTCGCCTCTGGACTCCACTCCTCCGGCTGCAACTCGTCGCACCGTCCTACCCGCTGCGTTAAGCTCCTCCTTCCCTCCAGCTACGCCTTGGTCCTCTGTCGCTCGGGTGAGCCGCCTGCTTCACCCGGCCCTCAGAGACCTCGGCATCACCTTCGCTCTACGGCTCTTCGTCCATTCCTTGGGCTCCAATGCCATCAGCGCCGTCTCCCTCGGTCGGCCCCCTGGAGTCGGCAGCCACTCCTCCTCCATGGTCCCTCCCTTCCTCGACTTCGCCCGGGGCCGTCCTTCTGGCTGTGTCCTGGGTCCTCCTGCTCCAGTTCCCTTCCTGCTTCTCCCATAGACTCCTCCCTTGTACCCTCCCCTTCTACCCTCCATTTTTGTTGTTTCCTGTTGAAGGCGCGAGGACGCCTGAAGTTGCTTTGGTTGTCTCGTCCTTGTCCCGTCTGCCTGTACCCAGTGTTTGTTACCAGTAAGTGTTTATTAATAAGTCCGTTTTTGTTATTGTATCCCGTGTTCGTCTCATCATGTCTTCCGTCATCAACAGAGCGTTACAGGAACAATGAATTACAGGAATTAATTATGTTTTAATATGCATTCATAGCAGTTGTTTTAAATTATAGTAACATTTCATAATATTACTGTTTTTATTGTATTTCTGATCAAATGAAAACAGCCTTGCTGAGCATAAGAGATTTCTTTCAAAAACATATCACCAACTCTAAAAAAAAAAAAATTATAAAAAAAACAATTTATTTTTGTACTTGGAAACATTTTATGCTTTATATGCACATAAAATGGATCATTCGTACAAAAAGAGCTCTTTGCACTTTACTCCAACATGTGATTTCAGCCAATACTCGGAGGGGGTTTCTCTTGGAGGAGCATATTGGAGGATTAAGCTACACAAGAACAGTCCCTCCAACTGATATTGGCCAAATAACAGCACCCCTTTGACCTCTTTACACTGCGCTGTGAGCATAACCCCAAGACGACCTTTGTTCAAAACATCAAGTAGGGCTGAACTATATATTCACTCATTCTGATTATGGCCAGGACTTTTTTTCCTTACAAAGCCTCGTTTGTGTCCCCTCATGTGTGTCGAACAGATGCAGATGCGCAGGATAAAAGCCTTTTTGTACTCAGTATTGCTGAAGAAGTAATTCTGACTCTCATCTCTTATTTTTCTGTCCATCTCTGGATTGCACTGGACTGTTTCGGCCTCTGCTGAGCTGCTGTTTCAGAAGACGTTTCCTTCCTGCATGAAAGCTAGTCGGTGTCATATGATCAGGGAAACTGCTGTTATGAGGAATGTGAAAAAATGAAGCTCTAGACTCCTTTATCACTCTTCCTTTAGCCCTTTTTTTTGGATGGAGGATGACATGGTGGCGAGCAGCTTCCTTTAGAATACTTTGAACTTCCATTTCGAATTGTCATCAGCTAGAGCAGTGTTTCTCAACCGGTGGGTCACAATCTAAAATGGGTGACAATGCTGTTTTGTGTAGGTTAGAGAGCGCTTGTGAGAAAGTATGTGCTTTTAGATAAAATGTTGAAATAGAAGTGGCGCTGGTCAACAGTAAAATTAGTTTTCAGGTGTTAAAAGCAAGTAAATTAGATTAAAACTGTAATTTCAAAGGTGTCCAAATGTGACTCTTTAAACCATCCCACTGAACATTGGACTTCTGACAGACGTCCAAAAGACATCTATTATACCAACGGACGCAATATAGGCTTGACGTCTGTCAGAGGTTTAATGTTTGGTGGGATAAGTTTGGAGCATCCTCCCTTTATGTTTACATGCAAAGCATAATTAGTGAGTTGCAATCCACCATTTCTTTACAAACTCAAGCTTATATATAACAATAATGTAATACAATAAATCTATAGAGATCAATTGGATCCAGGCTCTTGTTTCTCAAATTCCCAGAATGCATTGCGACGTGATGATGTGTTCCTATTCTCTATAGTCCCCTCTTTAACTTTAGGCCTTGCTTTCTATTTTCATTCTGAAATCATTCTGTAAACTACTGATGAAATTTAGAGCATTTATTTTGCAAGAAATATTCAAAAGGAGACATGTTTTCATATGTTTATATTCATTTTTTAGACAACACAACACCAGTGCTTTACCTTCAGAAGAGTAAAGAAATCTAAACTTGATGGACTAACCCAGATTTTCAATGACAACATGCTTATTTCAGTCACCTCGTACACATTTATTTCTTGTTATGTCCTCAGATTTGAGGATCTTTTTTTTCCATTGCAGTTTTGGGAATGGTTCAACACTGAGCTCTAGCTGCAATCCCTTTGTGTAATGAGAGCAAGAGATTTTGTGGATGTGCCAGCGCTCAACCAGTCTTTCTGCAGGGTGGTGGGAACTTGACCTACATAGTGTTTTGGATTGGTTGCAGATGCTGCCTTCAAGTGATTCAGCAAAAGCTGAAGATCCACCAAGCTTTGTCCGTCAGACCTTTAAATGAATCCCAGAAGTAATTTTTGATATTGTTTGTTTGACATTGAGGTAGAAAATGCATCCCAAAGCATTTCATTAAAAAAATTAAGCTGTATCAGATTTATTTGTGTATTTCGTATTTAGGCTAAAGTGCATCATTTGACCAAATTCATTGAAAGTACTCCAGAGATCGGCGAGGAGAATCAAATCCATCAGTGCAGCTTCACCACAACTTAAGTAAAAGAAAGCACGGCTCCTTATGGATGAAACATTGTTCTTTTCTCTGAATGCATGACTCAGTGAGAAACTACACTTTTCCACTTTTGTGGTTTTGCAGCGGATTTGCCACTTTTTTTTTTGCTTAAATACATTTTCCATGGATTTAAATTACATGAGCATCACTAGCTGTGGTATGCACTTCAAATGTAGCTTGTCTTAATCATCAGATAAGTTGCCCTTTTTAATGAGATTTTGTGTGTGTGCGCATTCAATTGAGTTAAATCTATTCAAAAAGGTTATTGAATTATTTACTAACAGTACATTCAAATATGCTGATTCTTTGAGGAACAAAACACTGTTTCTTGAAGATGCAGTGCTTCTGCTATTTTAAATGTTCGTTATGTCTGAAAGTCACTTAACTTGTTCATTGAGCAGTTTTTAAAAGTCTGCATTAAATCAGTATTTGCAATGTTTATTTTGCTAGCTCGCATTGTTAGTCTTAATGCTCACAATTAATCAATGCATATTAATCCACAATGCCTATAAGGGGTACAGCAGTGGATACTCCAGCATGTCCACACATATATAGCATTCTTTATGTGACGCTGTACAAGAATAATTCGTATTTTTACATTACTTCTAGAAACAACATCGCTCCTGCCCAGGAATGGCAGTACTTCTCTGATGACATCAGTTGACTTTGATGGCTTTGCATTGACAAAATGTGTTTAGCCACGCCCTGTTTGCTGAGAGTGAAAGGTAAGAGAAGGAGCACAAAAATGAAGAACTGTCTCAGTTTACCCTTTGAGTTTGAAATACGTCATCATACTGACATAAAAGTGTGAAGCAACTTCTGGTTCATGCAGACTTTAAAACCAATGGCAGAAATATACAGTGCTCAGCATATATGAGTACACCCCATTTTGAAAATGAATATTTTTTCCTTCTCTCAGTGAATATGGGTAATATATATTGAACAAAACAGATTTATAAAACAGAAATATTTATAAAAAGAATATTTTAGTCACAGAACATCTTTAGAAATGGAAAGATAATACATTTAAATTCATGCAAAATATTGCAAAAAACAAAAGACAAACTACAATTTCAACAATTTTATACATTTTTAACAATTTTATTTAACATTTTTCTCTAACATAAATTTGGGCTACTAATTTTTGAACCATTATTGTAAGTTATTTTGTTAGATTAGCTCCGGATTTGGCTTCAGTACTGACTAAACTAAAGTATATGCACAAATATAATATTGTGAAGCATCCTATCGAAAATATTCATTTAAATGAGAGATTTGTGGAGGGTGTACTCATATATGCTGAGCACTGTATATATCAGTATTCAGTATATTTTATATATATATATATATAGTGTGTGTGTGTGTGTGTGTAAAAAAAGCCAACAAATGAAAAGTTATCTGAATAAAGTTTACCAAGTAAGCTGAACTAAAATATTTTTATTTGAAATAGACAATACGTCACAGATAATACGTTGTTTGTTCAACAAATATGGTGCTTCAATGTTAAAAACTTGCAATTTTTTGTTGAACTAACACTAAGATGTAAGTTTTGCGTTCATGCGTGGCCTTTTTGTTGGTGCATGCGCATTATGAACATACAGCGCATGCGGTCCGTGTACTATTGTATAATTGGTTTTCTCGTTTTTTCTTTCAAAACGGAAAAACAAACAAACAGCTCGTTTGTGCCAAACTTTCTCACGAACATAAATATTTTGTTTTTACAAATATATATTTTTTTGTTTTCATCCAGCTCTCATAATCCGTGGTAAAACTGTGTCATATTGTACAGCATGGAGCGAATTTGTAGTGACCAGCAGACTTCAGTGTAGGCCTAATATATATGCAACAGCATAAATTAAATAAGCTGAGTAACATTTTATCAGTAATATTTAGTATGTTGATGTTATGTCATTCGCGAACGGCTCGATTTAGTCCATTCAGAAGCAAATCTTACTGAATGAATCATTGATTCAAACCAATCGGTTAAATTAACGACTCGTTTAGTAATACAAGCACTTGCTGCCACCTGCTGGCATTTTTACAATCCAACTATCATTTTGTCAATCACCTCTGTGACCAGAATGTTATGTTTGAATTGAATCCCATTAAATTTTGACGCTTTAATTGTTATGTAAATGCATTATTATCTAATTCAACTTTAGATGCAGATACTTTACCATTTATGCAGCACAATAATGCTATAGAAGAACAGATCCTTTCTATCTGAATCACTTGAACAAATGGTGACATGCTTTCATCCTCCTTTTATTTTTGTATTCAAGAAGTTCTTGATCAGGCAAGACCATCTAATAACATTTAATTACATCTATTTAACTGTGTCAAGTTCATTTGCAGTCACTCAAAATGTGTGTCAAGTTGTGTTCTGACAGTTTGACAGTAAAAACATGCTTCACTTGTCTTGAGAGACCATTTCAAATTAATACATGCAGAGAGAAAGATAGAATATAATAAGCTGAAATCAGTAAGTCTGACAAGTTATGAACTTGTCATATGAAACAGAACAAATGTTATTTATGTATTTATTTATTAATATTTAAAACATGACCACTTCAAATTCCATCCTATGGAAACAGCAAGATTATTGTTATGTGTTTTACACATAAAATAAAGTCACTTTTTTTTTAAAACAGCAATGACTACAAGATGAAATGATAATTTTTGGGTGAACCATCCTCAAAGCACATGCTTACTCTCAAATTGTAATTGAGATTGTAGCAATTGTAATTCCTTGTTTGAATTTACAAGACTTTTTGAGATTGTTAACACCCTTTGTAAACGACTTTCTTTTTAGGTCACTGATGCTGTCATCCGTCAAAAAAAGGGCAGCTTTTGAGGCATTGCAGAATTTTCATGCAAGAAAAGTGGCTTGCCTTTAGATGATTCTGGTAAATTTCTATATTCATTAGCATGCTTTCATAAAGTATTATATGCATTCTTTTTTTTTCTGCATAATAATATCAACTAGTAATTAATTTTACACTAATGTCCCTTCTAATTATTTATTCACGTATAAGGACAAAGACACTGAAGGCACCAGAGACTTAAGGATTAGAATCCTCGATATAGTCGAAGATGATGTTGGTGCTTCTGCATCCATATCCATTTTGATCAACCTTTCCATAATCCTGGGAGAGGCCATTGTTCTTCAGGATATTCCAGATTTGTCAGCAGCCTTCACTTACTTGTTGGATCTCTTGTATGCACTGAATATGGAATACCCACAAGAACTCAAATATACTTTTGAAGTAATTCAGAAAATATTTATGGATCTTATGGCACCAGCTCTCCAAGACTGCAGTCAGCGGAGTCTACTTTTTTTGTAATTGCACAAGGCCATTTTGCAGATGGCACTGCAACTATTATTTTTTACAAATTTTGAGGAAGACTGAAGTGTTGAGCTTTACAAGACTCAATTTGGGGGCGGGTAACTGTTAATTGTACAAGCTAACTGTATTTTATTTATTTATTTAATACATGATGTGCAGTAAAAGTTCAAATGTTAAGCATACTGAACTGCACTAAGCTTAGAGGTCTAATATGCAACATTATTGCACTCAAAAATGATTTTTACATGGTTTGAACTAAGAAGTTTTGAGGTTCATTCATACTTTTTGTCTGTTCTGGATTTATGTACTTTGTTGGCCTGCCAAAAAAGTATAGTATGCTTTACATTGTTTCAATGTAGTGTACTTTAAAGTTTACTAAATTAGGTGTGTGTGTGTGTGTGTGTGTGTGTGTGTGTGTGTGTGTGTGTGTG
>CAIGQW010000532.1:5238393-5263541 GCA_903798125.1 Danio choprae
TAATAATAATAATAATAATAATAATAATAATAATAAATAAATAAATAAATAAATAAATAAATAAATAAATAAATAAATAAATAAATAAATAAATAAATAAATAACAATTCTAATTACAATGTCGCCATCCTCCATTTTTAGGCAAAGTGCAAGTGTCAAAGTAAAGCAAAGTAAATTTTCACCAAATTAAGTGCATTTTTAACAATACATGATAAGGACAGACCTTTGTAAGCTCCAAGATTGTTAAGGATTTGTTTACTCCAGAATTACAATTTTGATAATTAACTCCTCGTCATCCAAAAAGTTGGCACCTTTCTTCATTTGAAAATGACTTAATGTTATTAATAGTATACTGTTCCATCATTTTTTTTATATACGTTCGATGGGTTAAAAGTCCAAACAAAGTGCATCAAAAGATATATTTAGCTCCGCCCACATTCATGAAGCACGGTGAAAGATGTCCTTGGAACAGTAATATGCTCTTAAAATACTTAAATATTTGCATTGTTTATTTTTAAAAATAAACCTAAAACATATTTTTTGGGATACTACCTTTAGCTTCAACTGCACAGTTTTGTAGTTTTCAGTCATTTTTAAATTATAGCAATGGCTCATGGGACTTAAATGTTTTTTAATTATTGGGGGATAGTTCACCCAAAAATGAACATTTGCACTATTTACTCACCCTCAAGTGGTTCCAAACCTTTATGAGTTTCTTTATTCTGTTGAACACCAAAGAAGATATTTTGAAGAAAGCTGAAAACCTGTAACCATTGACTTCCATAGTAAAAACAAACATTATGTAAGTCAGTGGTTACAGGTTCCAATATTCTTCCAAATATCTTCTTCAGTGTTCAAAAAAGAAAGTCAAATGGGTTTGGAATAAGTAAATGTGAGTAAATGATGACAGGGTTTTTAAATTAGGGTGAACTGTACTCTTAAACGTTTTATACCTTTGTCTATTTTTCAGGCTACTTAGGTTCAAATTATTTTTATTATTACAAAGTTTTGTATTTTATTAAAAAGCTTTTTATCAAAGTTATTCTCTATTTTAAGTTATTTTATAAAAAAAATAATGATGTGCATTATGTGCATCGACCAAGTTTTTTTTTTCATTTTTCAGGAACGATTAAAATAAAGCAGACAAACAACTGAAATATCAGAACGCCAACATCAGAGAGCTTAACCTTAATAATTTTACCCAGAGGTCAAGTTCATTATTCATGCTTGACATTTCATGTAACGGACCACAAACTGCGCTCATCAGCTGTATGTGGTTGTAACTAGCGGTCCCTTTAAGAAAACAGGACCGCAGTATTTTGAAAACGGGGGTGTTCTTTTCATATACAACTCAAAAGATATTTTCATACACTATACAGAGCACATATTTACTATATTTGATAAATAAATATTCTATTTCTTTCCATACTGTGAACAAACGATATCATATTTTTATATTAACCGAGCACAATTTAGTCAGTGTAAGCCCATCCCCCCTTCTTTAGCTCAACGGTCTATTCTGGATCTAAGGCTCATGATGCAGTGGGATTCAATAAGCTGGTAGGTGCTGCCCAAAGCAAGCTTTTTCAGCTCCAGTCGACAGCGAACAAGCACGGAAATATACCGCAGCATCTTCATTCATTTGAAGTGTTTACGCGCAGTTCATAAAGGTAAGCCATTGTTGTCATAACCGTTTTATTTCAGGCTGTGTTTGAGATGCGCCAGTTGTGTGTTTAGAGCTCTTAACAGCCCATTCAACAACAGTCCAGCATCCCTCACCTATTGTTCAACTGCAGACATTCAGATTTCATGGACATGGACACTGCCAGTGACATGTTGCATGTGGTTTTGCAGTGTTGTATTAATATCAAGTTTAAAAACAAAAAAAAAAAACACTAGCAGCATATTCGCCTTTTGTTTGCATTATAATCCACGTTCGTACTGCATTTTTCTGCAAAAGGAGGGAATTTAGCTGTTGTCATCATGAAACCGCATAGGTTACTGAAGAGACAGTAACAGCTGGAATTTTACATACAAACGAGCTTGTGTTATTCACCACAACTGTCTGATAATGTGGATTCATGGGTCTGGGTTGTTGTAATGTGTTGAATAGCCTATTGATTGTCCATCAGGACTGTTACTAATGTAGTTCCAGCATGGCCAAACACACAGACTCATCTCTGTTATTTCAACCCCAATCTTTATGCTTGTCCCTCCAATATTATACTGTTTTTAGATCTTGCGTATATCTTGTATCATTCTAAGCTTCTAATTGAGGTTTGAAGGGTGTCAGACAGGCTATAATGACAGCTTTCTAAAGTCTTCTAGACGTCCATGGGTTGACAGGGAGCCTGCCTGTCACTGCAATGCAAAATGTGTCACTGTTGACCTGTTGTGTGTGTGTATAAAAGTACTTGGGGAAAATATAGCTTCTCAAAACAGATATAAAGGCTGTTTGACTGGAGTGTACTGGATTAGGAGAGCTGCTTAAGTGGTTGGTCATAAGGTTGGCTCACAAAGTTAGAGCTTGCATATTACATTTTTTGTTTTGAGTGTTAGTCATAAGACATAATCTCACTGTATTATGTCATCCGCTTTGAGCAACTGCATGTTTTGAGCAATAAAAAACACGCCACTTTAAGCATCATTTGTGTTGTTTACTTGATTAAAAATGGTTAGTTGAAACTTAACCTGCATGTCACAGGTCTGTTCAGGTCACAGGGATAGCAAGGAAACAAAGCTGAATTCAAGTAGAAATGCATCTGAGCATACAATCTTGTATGGTTGGGAAGAAATTTAAATAGGATTAGTAATCTTTAAAGTTAGCACGAAATGGAAATGTCCCTCATCCGTTGGTTTGAATGCATGTTATTGAGCTTATTATGAATTATTAATCTATTTGTGTCTGTCAAAGTTTCCATTACATTGCAACATTAAAAGGGATGAGAAAATGTTTTTAAAATGCGTTATCCTAGAAAAAATCTATTGTATTTTAGCATAAAAACAATGTCATATTAGAGAAATGGGTCACCTAGTGATAAAATACTTTGAATTTAATATCATAATATCCAAAACCTTAATTGCTCTTTGGCTGAAGAATCAAAATCATAAATGTCTTGGATACACACATCTTGTAAGTAAATAATCAGGAAATGTTAGGTTTTATTGGGTTAAATTATGATTACTTAAATATATGTACACTTTGTTGCACCAATTAGGACTGCATGATATTGGAAAAATCTGACATTGCAAAAATGGATTTTTTGTGTTATGTTTATTGTGATATGAATACCATTTTAGGAGATTACTTGTATGGCTCTATTCGGAAAGAATCCAATAATTTGGATTGATGGGATGATTTCATTAGGGGAGTGAATTGCATGAAATATAATAATCAAATGACTAGCATATATAAATACAATGGAGCAAAGATACAAATTATGTATGTCTGAATGGTATTCCGGTACAGAAATTGAATAATCAAATTTAAAAACAACACTCCATAGTCTTTATTGTATAAACAATTTAATAGAATTCATCTTCATTAAAGTTACAAACTGTACAATTTCTAAATTAAATTGTATACAATTTCTAAACTGCAATGAGTCCACAAAAAAAAAATAAAATAAATAAAAATCGGTTCTGAACTGTGTCTTCTGGTCAGATAGAATCCCAACTCAACATAGCACATTCTGCAATGTGACTATTGCAAATGCGTACATTGTAATATATTTGCTGAAACAATATAATGTGCAGCCCTACCCCTTATTAAGTTTATGGTTATATAAAAACACTTTACACATGATATTTCATGTTAAATCAAGATAGTTTGTTGAGTTGTCCAATTTTGTTTTCTTTTTGGTTACAAGCTACATTGCATCAAAGAAAAGTGAGTAGTGTATCACTCTCTGATCTTCTGTGGCATAAAGCGAGGATGTGGAATGAAAAGAGCAGAGCTGGAACAGTGTCATGGGATTATAAGGCCATGATTATATGAGGAATGCCATGATGACTTCAGCAGAGACGCGGAAATGAACTACGTTTAGAGGTAACACATGAAAATGCAGTTAGAGACTACTCTCAGAGCTTGAGGAAATAAACGGCTTTGGTACCGTCTGCACTTTGGCTGGGGGCTTTGTCCTAAAACACAATGGCAGAGCGATCTATGAATAGCTGATGGATTTTGACATCATATTGGCACCTTGCATTACATGTTCGAGCCAACTGCGATTTGATCATAATTTAAGCGGGCGATCCAGCGGGTCATCCAGGGTGAGCTTTGCTGTTCACATGTGGGAAGTCTTTGGTATTTTCAGTCTTCTCACAGTATGAGCAGTGAGTCACAGGATAAATCATGAGAGTAATTAAATCCAGTAGGTATGTCAGCTTTTCAAATGCCACCCTCTTTTTTCCTCATGCGAAAGCTGACGGTGAGTTTGACCATGTTTTCTTTTGGTCACTCCCTTCATCTGGCCCAGCTCATTTTTGACCATTCAATCCCTTATTTGCATTATATACAATTTTATCTATATGTATAGAAGGCTGTACCAGTTTCATTACTTTTACAAAACGATAGGATTTTCAGCCAAACATCATTCATGGTCAAACTTCAGAAGCTCACAGTCCAATTTGTGTGTTTATATATTACCTGGTTCAGAGCCAGAGCCTAGTTCCAAATCAGTTCTTTGTCTTTCCACACCCAAAGCACTGGTTCTAAACCAGGAAAAGTGGATCTTAAGTAGAAACATTGCTTTGCTAGAAGTAAGAACCTGATGCATGTGGAGCTGAGGGCAGGGCTACTGCGACTAATGAGATGAAAAGAAACAGTTTTGAGCGTCATATTTCAAAAGACAGCATAACACAAAGAAACAATGACTGGTTCTGCATTTGACACCTTCTGGACAAACTCTGTAGTGCAACAACAATACATGTATATGTATGAATGGTTACACAACTTCTCTGGGTATATTAGAGCTAGATGAATAATTAAAGGTGATTGTTATATGCATTTTGTCAATAAAGCCGGTTCTGTAATCGGTAGTAAATCTCTAGCATTTTGTGCATTCTGGTGGAGCAGAATTTACTACACAAAGTAGTAGTTCATGGACAAGCTATGCAATATTGCGTTCATAATCCCAGATGATTTAATTGTACGATGATGAAATTCTTTGATAATGACAGCTGTTTGCTTAGCTTCATTGTGAACTACGACTCTGTATAGTAAACGCTGCTACATCTGAAAGCATGTGAAAATACCAGTAAATTACATTTAGTTACTCCAAACTTACTTCATAACTTCAGTTGATTGTTTGAAATAAATCCATTTGTGAGATGATTTCCTATTTGTGTGACACGTTCAGTCAAAGATAGCATTTAAATCTTCTGTTATTTCTAATTTGACTTATTTGGTGTTTTCGCAGAAGTACGCCTTCTGGTCTTCGTAGGAGATTTACTACTGATCAAAGAACTTTGCTTCTCTGACAAAATGTGCATAACAATAGCAGGTTTTGCTTAATTGCAATTGCAATTTAAGTTTGATTTATTACCCAGGCCTAATGTTTTTAATGAAAGCACATATGGTTTTGATGTCTCACACATGCTCTATGGGGATTGACTTTATCATTTGCATAAAAACTGAAGAATTTTTAGGGCTTTAGTTTCTTCAGTAAAAGATTGAACACACACCGAGCCTCATCTCTATCATGATGTTGGGTAAGGCTGATCTGAAGAGCAGAAGATGGGAGGGAAGCGGACAGGACATACCTATGCGCTCACGTCTCAAAGGCATAATGATGTGTCTCAGACTGGATTCATTTTATGTCATGGAAGAATTTATTAAAAAGGGAAAGAGGTCACTAGGTTATGAACATGGTAAAAACATTTACTCTTGGTGTGGTCTTGGAGGTTTAACTAAGATTGTGTTATGTTTAAAATAAAACAATAACAATTAATAATAATCAATGCTATTATTTTGAAATGAAATTCATTTCATGTTGTGCCAATACATTTATTAATGCAATTAATGCACAGTTAGTCAGTTTATTGCATATATTAACATATAGTTGCACAATGTTGGATCAGTTGAGAAACCTTTTTTGTGCTCTAAATAGACAACTTGTGAAAGCTGGGTGAATGATACAGAGGTGTAATATAATGTTTGTAACAGTCTAATATAACACTGTAAATAACAATCTTCATGTTAAGCATTAAGTAACTTTCCAAATCCAATTTAATATATTTTAATCGCTTCTGTTGACATTTATTTTAATGGCAGTACAAACACGAATGTGAATGTTTGCTGTTATCATACATGTCAAAGTTTCCCTAGACTTATAGAAATGATTGTAAATTAGGATTAAAGGCACAGTATGTAAATTTTGCAGCTAGAAAGAGCATATTCACAACAAAAAAAATACATATTTTGATAATGCCATGACTGAGTGTGGAGTCATGGGAGTTGGCATCTTCATTACATCCAATGAGAAATCATGTTCAAGGATGAACTAAAGGGAAGAAGCAGCGCTGTTTTATAACACTAAATAAATTAAGGTTCTGTCATAATGCTGCTTTGTGCAGTCAAATAAAATACACAATTTTTGGTGATACCCGGTTTTCTATCAAACCAAACCAGAAATCGCGGGTGTGTGATGTCACCTCAGTACAGAACACAGTCTGTGTCCTTAGTTAAGACATTCTTTGAAATATTTGGGATAACGTAAGTACATAAGTTAGCAAAATACATGACACTGTTCTGGTGGTTTTTGTATATTTTACATATTGTGCCTTTAATATATGAGTGTTTGAATTAATATTTGCTGAAAAGTGCTGAAATTAAGATATTATAAAGACATTGCAATGAGGCATATTAAAGCAATATGTTAAGAGCAGACAATATATTAGTTGTTTTATTCACATAACATCGAACATTTGACACCAGTGGCTTCAAGGGAACAACATTTTATTTCGCAAATGACTTCTCAGCCTCTTGGTGATAGAAAAAAAGATTTGTGTACAACTAATTTAACTAATGGAGAAACAAAAACTAATATATTTTTATGGTCTTGTGTTTATTTCTGTAAAGCACTTTGGTTAACTTAAATTGTTTCGGTGGTGCTTTTGAATAATGTAATTCTTTTTCTTTGTAATATGTTTATTTGCACTTTTTTTCATTACAATCGAGTACATAGTTTTGTAAAATGTATTGTTATGTAAAACATTTTCATCAATCTTTCATCGATTGGGTTTCATGAGTTTTTCAGCAAAAACAAATCAATGCCCATTTAACATGGCCTGCATCTTACCTGATTTCACAACAACACTGACTAGTTGGATGCCCCCTGACCGAGTAGTTATTAGTGGTGATGAAACACTTTTGTGCCCAGGTTGCGTTATTGTGGTTTCATGTTGCCTTTGTATTGTTTATTCTCCAGGGGCGGTTTAGGCCCATCTGTCTGATTCTTCACATCAATAGGAGCCGCAGCTGCATGGCCTGACCCCCAGCAGGCCTTTGTAATGTGCCCAGGCGTGGCGTGTGCTTGTGTTAAAGTTGTACACGTGGGTGCGTACTAGGCGCCATACTCTGCTTTCCGCTCAGGACGTGCCACCCGTCTGCTTTAAAGTGTCCTCAGAACGGTTTGCGTGTTAGTCACAGCAGACAACACAAAGATACAGAGCTGTTTATGGCGCCGCTGAGCACAGGTGTCCTGTCAGCAGATCCATCTCTCTTTTGTCTGCATGTATAAATACTGTCCATGCTCTAATTTTTTGAGTCTACAGGGTGCAACAATAATGATTTTTTTTAACTGCTGATCCAGTCAGTTGTTTAGTGCACATTTGTAAATGCTTAAAGGATATTTGCTAAGGATCCTTTTTATTGGTTAAGCAACATGATGTATTAGTTTGATGTATTAGAAATGACATAAATTATTTGAATAGTTTTTTAAAATGTATTAATTAAAGGTGTTCATATGTACACTGTATTGGTTACTGGCTATTTTGTTCTTTTGAATTGACTCCTAATAAGACAACAATTTGCCATCGTATGATTTTACTCACACAAATTTAATAATACTGTGGCTGTGTGATTAATATGATATAATGCGTGCGTTCTGCATTGGCTAGAGTCTGCAGGCCGAGTGCCTTAGTGCCCCCCACCAGTGATGATATACAGCCATATCGCACTGCTATGAGTGTGATATTGCATTTATACAACAGTTTGACGGCATAATTGTGTGTAAAAAGAAAGTTGCAATCTAAATCATAGTTGCAATCTAAACAACTACATTCTGCCTGAAATCTTTACTGATTCTTTGCATCTTTGCATCTCTGTTTAATGTTTGTTTTCTTTTTCATATTTATTTCGTTTTGTCACTTGTCACTTTATGTACATTGGAAGCTTCTGTAGCCAAAATAAATTCCTTGTGTGTGTGTAAGCACACTTGGCAATAAAACAGATTCTGATTCTGAAAAAGCCTCAAAAGTACATTTATTTTGTCCAACAGCTGCAATATTTGTCAAACTGTAGTGAGTTTATTGATCTGCTGTCACTCTATGTGGGCAGAGTAATACACAAGGGTGAAGAGGCGGTACGAGTGCTGTTATTACTGGAATATCGCACGGCTATCAGCCAATCAGATTTGAGAACCAGATAGAACTGTTGTATAAATATAAATAAAGCATATTAAATTCAACTACATTTTCTATTTCAGTGTTAACTTAAAAAAATTTTATTACATAAAGCTTGGTTCAAGTTGACTGGCCAGGATTGATAGACTATCTATTGATATTGTGTGTCTTCTGTATACCATGATAGTAATTTACCAAAGTCAGTATTTTTTTGGCTTAAAAATATTTAATAAAACTGGACAGATTTTAATGGTCTACATAAATGAACAAAAACAATTAAAGCTTTCTTAAACCATTACTGTTTTGATGCTTGAAGTCCCACATATTGTTATGTAGTTGACCCACATATTACATTTTATAGACAAAATTATTTATAATTTAACAGCATTTATTGCTTAATAACTAAACATGAACATAATGGCTAGCATTCTAATTAAAACTTCAAAGATCCAAGTATCAAAACTTTCAATAAATTTAGATGTGCGACCATAAAGACACAAATATCTAGTATAGTCAACAACACATAATCTGGCCTCAATCTCACTCTGGTCTCCTGCCATCTGGCTATACTGTTTCATTCTTATTGGCCTTAGTCATGTGGCTACAACTCCAGTCCATTTTGGTTTTAATGCTTGTTTTTAAAGTCCTATTTTGGTCCGATAGACTGAGAGGACCTATTCTTACATAACTGACTGCTGCAGACACTTTACAGAGCCTGTTACTAAATATTGTTTTGATTTCTATAAATTGCATCGACAAATAAAATCCTTTCGCAAGCATGGCGGATCAGGCCTTGAATCTCTCAGCACTTAATCTGGCCTTGTGGACTCATACCTTAGAGAAACAGGAGTGCGTCTTGTTCATGGGCTCTTAAGAAATATATTTTTGTAATTAAGGTGGCCGAGCGCTGGGTCAGCTGAAGGAGGATTAAGGCCACACTGCTGCGAGTGTGAACAGCTCAACAGAAGGTGTTGATGAAAGCAGCCCTATGGAGGTGCTTCACAGCAGATGGCACACACACCGGCAACTGATGCTCGCTGCCAGGTCACATTCCTTCTCCCACTTCCGGAGGATTATTAGAAATTGTTCAATAGGTCTCGGCCTGAGAGATTATCTTGATTTGAGGCAGAATTATGATATCCTGCTTTTGCTGGCTAGGAGTTGATGGACGCAGACAAGGGAATGCTCTTCATAATCAGTATATGTATGGAAGGCTATTTTAGTATTGGCTAATAAGCAATGGCGTTCTGATTAGACAATAAGTCATTGGTTGATATTGGCATTTCTGTGTGGAGTTTGCATGTTCTCCCTGTGTTTGCGTGGGTTTCCTCCGGGTGCTCCGGTTTCCCCCACAGTCTAAAAATGTGCGCTATAGGTGAATTGGGTAAACAAAATTGGCCGCAGTGTATGAGTGTGCGTGTATGGGTGTTTCCCAGTACTGGGAATACTTCTGTATCACGTTTTAATCAAATTGGTTTGCCTATTGTGATTGTTAGGCTAATTTTCACTGCCATTTTAGTAATTTCTCACCTGTCAACCAGCTATCAAATGCAGTCACCAGGCTGTATCTATGAAAATACCCTCTGAGGCTGTTTTTTTTTTTTTTTTTTTTTTTTTTATTTTGCGGGGAAAAAATCTGATTATTGCTGCCTAAAATTCTGACATTTTGTTTCTAAAAATTTGCAGCAATATTTGAAGCATTTTTTCTTGTTGAAAAAACCCCCACCTCTGTTTACTTCTTAACCATAATGAAATGTTTGATACACAATAGATTCCTAATGATCAAAATAAAGAAAACTGTCAAAATCTCTTCGACAACAGTATTGGAAGAATAGTGTTTAAAGTTAAATTTTTAGCGATCGATTGATTGAATGTCTCTTTCATCAAATAGGCTTTAACTGAATGTGCATTGCACTTAAATTCAGTGATTACAGAAATGCTTAATTCTAAAGGGACTGCCTGTTTTTCTATTCGTTATGGAAATTTCACTTTTTAGTCACTGAAACTCAATGAAAGTTGATATTTGGTTTGAAGTGGAAAAATTGAGTTTTTGGCATGTTAGGATTTAAAGTAAATAAGTTTTTTTGTTTTTTTTGCAATCAGGCTCAGAAAAAATAATTTTAAGATTTGTATATTTCGGCCAACATATGAGTTTTTAGCTTTCAAATACGAATAGTTCTTAGTTATTGATATCAGCCAAATAGGTTATATTGGTACATTGGGGCTAATCAGAATTATTAATGTTTAAGCGTGCAATGTCTGAATATGCTGTATTTCGTTCATGACAGTTCAGGTAAAAAAAATGGAAAGTAATTTCCACCATCTAAAGTCAACAATACTTTTTTTGTGGAACTGACTAAGGTGAAAAGGTTATTTTATATATTTTTTTTCTTAGCTAGCAGTTTGCTCATCTAGTGTGTTGCCAAACCTTCAGAGTTCAGAGACAGACTGATGGCAGAAAGTCTGGACTCCATAGCAGATTTCACCCAGAAGCCATTTGACTTTTTGTAAAGCAAACAGTCACAACTCATTCAATGCCACGCCATGTTTAGGGTCATTAAAACATTGATGTCACAACAATCACACACCAGCATGCAGCCTGCATGCAATTCCACTGAGTGCCTCAAAGCAAGAGTTTTATGTTACAAATGTCACTGTGTAAAGAAATATTGGGTGCCTATATGCATTTAAGTGATTATTCAAATCACTATTGATGTTTTGGCTATACGTGCACACATCCCAACTAAATATATGATATGCATACTTATAATGTCCCTGTTTTTACAAAATCATGTTTTCATGACTAACACGGAGACAAAAACAGCATCATTAAAAAAACATTGCTCAAATGTTATATTTTAGTTGAAATGTAAGAGAAACCAGAGTATTTTAAACTATATACACGCTATATACAAAAAGTTCATATTCAAAGATCATATTCCCACACTTTAGTAGTTTGAGAAAATTGTAGATTGTAAATGTGCTATTAAAATATAGAGTTTTGTGTTTTCTTTGCTTATTTAAGTTGTGAAATTTAGATTTAAAAAAAATAATACAAATTTCACACAGGTTCTTTAGGTGACCAATTAATCTATACAAGTTAATCCACTGAAAAAAAAGTGGATTATTGTTTTGGTAATATTCAATGAAAGTCTGACTGATTGCTTCTGTGTTTGGAGTGGCGGTCCTTCTCTGTTGACGTCAGTTTGACAATATTCTTAACCATGCCCCCTTACTCTTAGTTTGCTACAAGGAAATGATTCACAAAATGAAAGCCCTGCCCCCTACTCAATATTCCATTTCAGTTGTAAAATTTAAGTCTCAGCAACTTCCAGTTCACACTGACTTTAAGTAGTTTAGTCCTATTAAATTAGCATGTCTTTAGTATTTACCTACAATATCTATCTAGGTTTTGGTGGGTTAAGCAAAGATACTGGTACTGTAGGGTCATTAGTGGGTCGTTATAGCTGCAATTGCACAGCTGTATTACTGAATAAACGTAAAGTTTAGATGAATGCATCATTGCAAAAAAATTGTAATTTCAATGTTTGTAAATAGTAGCTAACGACACTTACTATGAAGTCTGTTTTATTCACACTGTTTTAATGAACACTCATTTAATTATAATTTAATTGAACATTTATAGATGTGAATCCAGGTGTTTGTTTTTTTTAACCAATGATAATAATAATAATAATGTAATTTGGATAAAATCCTAGAAACATTTGATTTGATCTTCATGCAACAAAAAGAATAACAGCAAGCGACCACTGGGAAATTTAAGTGTCTGCATTTTAAGAAGCGCTCATAAATGTTTAATCAGCGGTGATTTATGAAATGTTTCATTAATCATTATGCACTTGAATGTGAATTGTGTAAATAAGCGCCGTGCACAATAAAAGTAACGCTGATTTAAAGTAATTAACTGCTGAACTCTCTGAGGTTCGTCTGACTGCAGGATTAAAATGTGACCCAAATCCTCTGTCCAGGATAAAAAAAACCGTGCATGATTTGTGCTCATATTTAGGGAACAGGCTCCTAATTACACCGTTACACATACCATTGGTGGTGTTCCTGGTAAGATCTGAGCCATTTCTAAAACTAATCCACCGTTTTAAACTTTTTTTTTTCCTAAAGGAACTTACGAATCCTTAACCTATTCTTACTTAATTCAACACAAACAATAGGATTAGTTTTACACGTGAGACAGAAGCACAATCGGCCTCCATTTTAGGAATACTTAAACTCTTGAGGCATTATCCCAAGAGGACAAATTCTCCAGTCACTCCTCTATTAGGGCTGCATGTCTTTCATAATGAATAAAAGGCCTGCAGTCTGTGTTCATGTGACTGATTTTACAGTGATTACCAATAAGATGTTCTTTTTTTTTTTTTTTTTTTTTTTAAACAAGTGCTTCTGTGAATATTGGCTTAGGTCCAAGCACGACGCTCAAACGCTGACCTATTTCATGTCGTCCAGACTCTGCTAGACTACAGGAGAGATGAATTACTGTCTCTGTTGTCGTCTCATTTCAGGTGCTTATTCACTTGCTGCTGTTTGTGCTACATTTTTGGCATTATTTCTCTTTAAGCAGTGGTTGCGTCAGCTAGTTGCTAACAGCTGCTTTACATTATGTGAATTGTGCAGTATGCTTTCGATATGCTGTGGACTGTTATGTCATGGGGTTGGACTGGTATAGTGACTTCTAACTTACCCGCCAGGGATCTGAAGAAGCAAATACATGGCGCTGTGCCCAGTTAATGCACTCTGGAGGTTGTGTAGATGCTTAAATCACTCAGATGGCTTGAGTCTGTTCTAAAATTGTACCCAAACCACTAAAGTCAGTTCTAGTGGCAGGTCATTAGCATGCACTCCAAATGCCATACAGTTCTCTCTTGGAGCAAACACTCAAAAAATATTTTTTGTTGCTTGTTCAAACTACTTATTTAAAATGAGATGAAACAACCGAATTCTTGAGATTTCATTGGGACAATTTAATTGTTTTATGTTCAGTTCACTTAAAAGAATTAAGTCAACTTATTACTTTTTACAACTTTACGTTGTCCCAACACAAATCGATTGTGTGGAACCCAGCATGTTTTACAGTGAAGTATCAGTGGAAATACAGATATGTATTTGTGTACTCAAACAGTGTTTTTGTATTATTTCTGTTGTTTTGTGAACATTGTGTTTATATTCACATTCAGATAATTAGGTACTCTATCCCCTGACCTTAAGGGAGAAATTTAAGTCCCCCTCCCTAATATGAAAATTGCCGTCATTTCCTTTCCCCTGGGGTTGTTTTAAACCACTGACTTTTTTTTTCTATAGAAATCAAAAAAGGAAAAAAGAGAAGGCATTTTAATGAATATCCAGTTGGACTAACTCAGTAGGGTGAATTCTCACTCACAGTTGTGACTAATGCATAGTATGAGTTGGCACATGTGCAGTTGGAAAAGGTACATGCGACTTTTCCAATTAGATTCAGTGGAAAAATAACACACTATTTAAAGCTACTTTCAAACTTTTTTAAATGAGCAAAATTTAAATCATGATTTACGGACGGACGGACGGACAGGCAGACAGACATACGGATGGATGGATGGATGGATGGATGGATGGATGAATAGATAGATGAACAAATGAATCTATAAGTATATAGACAAAATCACTACATTTTTAGCAAGTTTAATTTTTTACAATATAGGTTAGGACATATCAAGCAGCCTTTTTACCAACTTTTTTAACCTACCTTACCTTTTTACCAACCAATAGAGTTTTGTTTATATACAGTGCATCAGGAAAGTATTCATAGCGCTTCAATTTTTCCACATTTTTTATGTTACAGCCTTATTCCAAAATGGATTAAATTCATTTATTTCCCCCAAATTCTACACACAATACCCCATAATGACAATGTAAAAAAAGATTTCACATGTACATAAGTATTCACAGCCTTTGCTCAATACTTTGTTGATGCATCTTTGGCAGCAATTACAGCCTCAAGTCTTTTTGAATATAATGCCAAAAGCTTGGCACTCCTGTCTTTGGGAATTTTTGCCCATTCCTCTTTGCAGTACCTCTCAAGCTCTATCAGGTTGGATGGGAAGCGACTGTGTACAGCCATTTTCAGATCTCTCCAGAGATGTTCAATAGGATTTAGGTCTGGGCTCTGGCTGGGCCACTCAAGGACATTCACTGAGTTGTTGTGAAGCCACTCCATTGATATTTAGGCGGTGTGCTTTGGGTCATTTTCCTCCTGGAAGATGAACCGTCACCCCAGTCTGAGGTCTAGAGCACTCCGAAGCAGGTTTTCATTCAGGATTCCCTTTGCATTCATCTTTCCCTCTATCCTGACTAGTCTTTCAGTTGCTGCTGCTGAAAAGCATCCCCACAGCATGATGCTGCCACCACCATGCTTCACTGTAGGTCTATGCCTTTTCAAATCATGTACAATCAACTGAATTTACCACAGGTGAACTCCAATTAAGCTGCTGAAACATTTCAAGAATGATCAGTGGAAACAGAATGTACCTGAGCTCAATTTAGAGCTTCATGGCAAAGGCTGTGAATACTTATGTACATGTGATTTTTCAGGTTTTTCATTTTTTTATTATAAATTTGCAACTTTTTTTCACATTGTCATTATGGGTGTAGAATTTTGAGGAAATAAATGAATTTAATCCATTTTGGAATAAGGCTGTGGCATAAAAATGTGGAAAAAGTGAAGCGCTATGAATACTTTCCGGATGCACTGTATCACAGAATATAAAGCATATTTACATAGTTTGAACTGTTTATCCCAATAGTGCACAATGTGCCATTCATCATCTAGAAAACATAACTGTGTTAACAAGTGAGCCACAGCTTTAGCATATATTTAGAGAGTAGGGGTTGTATCCCTTTAGATTACAGAGGACATTTCATTTGACAGAAAACCTGGTAATAAGGTTCAAAGTGCTTGGAAAATATAATGTTTGAAATGTATTAGGGTAAGGATATGGTGACGAGTATAATTTTCAGATAAACAGTCCATTTCAACACATTTTAATTGAATTTTCATTAAATAGTATTTTTTCCAAATTTAGTGTAGCACTCAGTCACAAAAGATTCCTTAAATTGATGTAGAATATTGATTCTGGGAAAACTAGTTTACCATCATCACCTGCCCCTGATTATTGTAGGTTTTACTGTTCCTGTTCTTGTCATTTATTCTGACCCGATGAACGGATATGGAAACTGCAATGATCAATATGAAGCTCGCTAAGTTTTGTTTCACAAATAATAACCCTTTCGATATTTGTTTTCTGCTACAAAATGGCCATATTGTCAGTTCTCAACACTGCTCTCAGTGTGACTCACTAACTGTTGTAAAACACTACATGTGAATCATTGTCTTTGATGCCAACATTTTTTTCTTTTTTTTGTACTCTTTACAAACATACTCCTTTCAGTGCATGACTGCTTATATAACTAGATACTGTAAATCCCGGGATTTGGTTAACGCTTCATCTCAACCTGATGTTAGTGTATCGTTCCTCTCATTGGCCAGCACTTATTACTGTCTGGCTCAAGGTCGTGTGTGTCCAGTTTTTTTTCTCCTGAACTTTCAGTGGGCAGTGAGAGCGATGACACTCTAATCCCATTGAAATCTGGCCTACAATCTCCACTGATGCGATTAAGATGTTTCTCAATTTTTTTATGTGGCAGGCGCTTCTTCTGAGCAACACTTAACGTTGTAATGCTACGTCTCTATAGACAATATGTGACCCATACATGCTCCCACGGCAACATTTTGCACTTTCAAAAAAACCCCTTTGATATCACCAACTTGTTTTTTAAATTGAAGATTAGAGTTCTCCCACTTAAGAGGGTAAGCAGTTCAATGTTGACCTGTGATTAAGGAAGTCAGTCAGACTGTATTAGACTAATAGAAGTTGATTGCTGTTCTGGCTGGTGTATCCCGTCAGTTGTAAGGTTTCGTTTAGTTTGAAGGACGTCTGGATTCTGCTGCCATCGTTAAGGGACTCGGAAGTATGTCGAAAGATGTGTACTGTGATTCTGTGCTTCCTTATACGCCAACTTTGGAAATGCGTAATTTCTGTGTGGATTTCAAAGGAAGCTTCCTCACGTGAGTAGTTTTTTGTTGCCTTGACAATGACTGTGTGTTCAGCAGTTGTATTACAAAGTAGAGCTGGGCGATATAACAAAAATTTCAGATCACTGTATAAATCATCTCATATCCTGATAACGATATATATATATATATATCACAATATAGTACCATTTCTGTAAAATCAATCAATTAATAGGTTTTTTTTATATTGACCATGTGTAAAAGACGTAAAAGAGTTTTTTTCACTTTATTTAGAACTTCAGGGCAAATGTTCGATTAAAATGTAGAAATATAAAATCATTTTGTTGTTTATTAATGATAATTTCTAAAACACTTTTCAAAAAAATAATGATTACAGGTCCAATATAAAAATAAAGAAATATTTCTAAATAAAATGCTGAATGTAAACATTATACTTTCAAGATTGCAACGTTCTCATAATGCTGTTATTCATGTTTTTTTTGCATCATCATAATGTTGTGTGTAATATTGCTCTCATATAAATTATGAAACAGTATTATCGTAAACAATGTAGTTTGTGACACCACAAAATAAACGATAGAGCATAATATGAAATTATAGACTTATCGATTGACTAAATCGTCATATTGCACAGCCCTATTACAAAGCAATGTAGACTTCTTAAAACTAGTTGTCATTTATTCATTGTAGTTGAGCCTTGCTAAATATTGAGGTCTGATTTGGGCTTTTGTGATTCAGGGGTGGGTAGAGGAGATGCCTGCGTTATTGTCTGTCTGTCTGGATGGATGACTGCCAGAATTAATCTCTTTATAAATGATCATGAGAGGATTATTCAGATTCAGACCCTTTCCTTGTGGAGAGCAAAAAATCACCTCAGCAAGCGATAGGAGTTTAGCATTGAACAGACACCAATGATGAAATGCAAAGTCCCTTAATGATGTATTGGAGCTTTCTTGGATCTAATTAACAACTTCTGGTTGGGGGAATGAATATATCGCCGGATTGCCTGATGTATATTGCTGCTAGGGCCAGTCTCAGTGCTCTTTTTTTCCCCTCTTTCCTCTGAATCTATTATTAGTTATATTAATTTAACACAATACATAAAAAATGTAAATTGTATGCTGTGACTTGAATGCACCCATTTATTCGTTGAGTACTCTTTTGATTTGACATTTTTAGTTTTCTCTCAAACTCACACAGAATATACAGAATTAATACTTAAGTTATTTTTCAAAGGTTTAAGTTGTATACAGTCCTTTAAATACATGCTGTTATTTTATTATGTTGTTGTCATACACTCAGGTTTAAATACAAATGTTTTATGTTACTTTAACTTTTAATTTAGTCACGTCACAAGAAGGTCGCTGGTTCGAGCCCTGCCTGGGTCAGTTGGCATTTCTGTGTGGAGTTTTCATGTTCTCCCTGTGCTGGCGTGGGTTTCCTCCGGGTGCACCGGTTTCCCCCACAGTCCAAAGACTTGTGCTATAGGTGAATAGGGTAAGCTAAAATGGCCCTAGTGTATGTGTGTGAATGTGAGAGTGTATGGGTGTTTCCCAGTACTGGGTTGTGGCTGGAAAGGGCATATGCTGCGTAAAACATATGCTGGATAAGTTGGCGGTTCATTCTGCTGTGGCGACCCCTGATTAATAAAGGGACTAAGGCAAAGCAAAATGAATGAATGAATAATCAATATATATTTTTTAGTTATACCAATTTTTTATGCTTCATATTTTTGTCAGTTTAATTGATTTAAGTTGAGATTACTAGAAAAGTTAAGTTGATTGTTTTTGAGCACCAAATCAGCATTTATAAGTATATAAAAAAAATCAGTTTACAAAAACAAATTACAGTTCAAAAAAAAAAGAAATAAAGTTGTGATCATGAGTGACTTTTTAAAAAAAATAAATTAGAAAAACTTGAGCCTTTTGAATAGTGCTGTATTTTAAAATGTCATTTTTTATTATCATGGACAGTCTGATTAGTCAGTTTTAGATCTTGGATGAGCAGTTTTTAATACATTTGTCTGTTGGAAACATTTGTCTGGTGGATTTTCCAGGTGTGTTTCCAGGTGTGTTTTATTGCACCTTAATACAGTTGAATAAATTTGAGTCTAGATAGTTTCCTTAATAATAAATACTTCATGATGTGGTGGAAACTTTGAAACAGCGTCAAACACATAACAAACAAACTGGATGTTCTTTCTAACTGGAAAGTATATTCCCATGTACAAAAGCTTGCTGTACTCTCAGCATGCTAACTCTGTGTTGAAGAAGCAGGACTTGGGAAAAGGTGAAACTGCGCTTATGGAGGGATTAAGAGCTCTGACTCACAGTGGCCTTTCTGTGAGCCAAACCTCCCCCATACTGCGATACCATGCTGGAAACACTCACAGGCCCATGCAGTCACAGCCACAGCCACAGCCAACAGTCGGATCAGTTAAATTTGAGTCATATTTAGTTGCTACTTGTGGGCTAATAGCGGGCTAATAGTAATCAATGATTATGTATACAGGAAGTTCCAAAATGATCTTTTTTATCATGTATGCAGATAATATGTCACATAATGAATTCATACTTTGACTAAACACCTAGCCAGTCAACACTCTTTTAAAGGATCTGTACTATTTTGCTTGGGTGAAGAATGGAGGTTTGTTTGGCTAGCATGGTTGAGTTAGCCCATGCTGGTAGATGCTGTAGCTATACCATCTGGACCCAAAAAGCATATTTTCCACTGACAGCTATATAAAAGAGCTGTGACATTTTTTCTAAGCAACCTATAAATTATAAATACACTACATATGAAATTTGTTTGGTATTTTCTGCTGAATTGTGTGTCAGGTTAGATGCTAGAATCACAAAAATTGGAATTAGCTGGAATTCCAACAGATGGCTTCATTGGCACTGTTTTGCTGCTTGCTTTGTTTAGAAATTGGTCTTCAACAACATACAATACAACCAAAGATGTTACATTTACTCACAATTTCAGTGTTTTTCTTGTTTTTTTATTGTCAGTCAAGCAAATCTGAAACTCTTGACTACTCAATTGTAAGTCGCTTTGGACTAAAGCGTCTGCTAAAAGAGTAAATGTAAATGTACTTGCACTTAAGGCGTGAAGTATTTCTCTAAGCCACATCAGCTCATGCTTAACCTCCCTAAGATTGAAGTCCTAGAGTGACCCAATGATACCTTTATCCAGTTATTATAGACCTCTTTGGATTATCAACCAAATTAGACCCCCCCTTCTCTACAAAATCCCTTTCTCTTAAGACATTTTAGCAAAACTATGCAAACTGACTCTGTCTTTAACAGAGCACCTCACACTTCTGATTGGCTAAACAGTTAGCAGATTGATTCTGAGGTCATTGATACTATACTTTATGCATTGATGCAATTTATTTACTTCTTATTTCACATTTTAGTGACATTAGAGTACCACTACTTTTTTTTCTTCTTCTCGAAAATAGGCTTATTTTTACTACTCCCCTAGAGGTAAACAGTTGAATCTTGCCATTTTTGAATCCATTCAGCTGATCTCTGGTTCTGGCGGGAGTGCTTTTAGCTTAGCTTAGCATAGATTATTGAATCGGATTAGACTATTAGCGTCTCGCTCAAAAATGACCAAAGAGTTTCGATAATTATTCTATTTAACGCTTGACTCTTCTGTAATTTCGTTGTGTACTAAGACCAACGGGCAATAAAAAGATAATATTTTCTAACATTCTAAAAGATGCTATTTCTATTGATATAGCTAGGAACTATACTCTCATTCCAGATAATTATCAAGGAACTTTGCTGCCGTGCCATGGCAGCAGTAGGCGAATTAATACTACAGGTAGTGCAATGCATTAGATTGGATTTACTTTCATAGTGTAAATGCGCATGTGGTTCAATGCATACAAGTTGCCAAAAATAAATAAATTATATTACATTTATTCATTCAGCACACACTTTTATTCAAAGAGACTTACAAATGAGAATAAAAGAAGCACCTCCAATCTTCAGAGAGCAGCAATGCGTAGATGCATTGACACGTCTAAGTAAGTTTAGCAGTTTTTATTATTATTATTATTATTATTGAGTCCTTGTAATGGAGTGTTTGTTGGAAAATGTTTGGTGCATATGTAAAGGAAAAGAGTGTGTCTCCTACAGCAGGTTTGTCAAGCCCACTCTCGTGAAGTGCACTCTAGAAGTGCACAATGTTTTCCCAGAAATATTAGACGCAAATAAATAGGAAGTGCTATTGTTGAACAATTAAATGGTTAGGTATTGATATTTCCTAAAAAATGGCCACCTACTAGTCTAATTCTTAACCAATACGGCACATGTTGTTGAAGTGCACTAGTCAGATGGAATTTACACTGTCATTTGAAATTGCAAGTTTGGCTTAAAGGTAAAAAAAATATTTAAGGCACTATGTTCTTTCACCAGTGCTAGATCTAACACATGAGATTGATTCAATAAATACACAACATATACTTAATATTACATTAACTTACATCTCCACGATATATTGTTAAAGATTTAAAAGATACCTTGACTTTGTTAAAACATGGACAATTAAGCAAAGATATGTTCTACATTAGTGTTCTCATGTTGGGGTTATGTATGTGACAGATCTTGCTCCTATATTTTCATTGTCAAAGTGATTTCAGGGACTGTTTAAAGGGAGTTCTTTAGTTGTCCCAATGGTAGCCGATAACACTTTTAGTTACCACCCAAAATGCTGCCAGAAAAAGCATAAAAATGCTAACTCTTTAGTGCAACTAACTGTCAACAACCAGTCATGAGAGTATTAGAGTATTAGTTGACTGTCAGCTGAATATCAAATAACATTTGTTTTGATGGTCCCCTAACAGACATCATACTGATAAGCATCTAATAATCAGCATGTAACTGCTTATCAACTTATTCTACTGCCCCTAACCTAAAGCACGTTTCCATTTCATTTTCAGTGATCTGATTACAAATGGTCAGCTAAGACACAGTACTGTTCCCGTACTAGCAGCATACATTCAGATGTGTCTCTTGTGCCCATTTGTGTTCGGATTTCATCACCCTTTCTTTTAATTTCATCATGTTCCACATCACGTTTGTGGAAGAGCTGCTGAAGTACTACTAAGTGAACAATCCTATGTTACATGACTTTCTGAGAAGGAAACCAAGAGGATGCAAAAGTTGTTATATGGTATTATTTTAAAAACTATAATTTTGGCTGTGAACTGGGTTTTGTTCCAGTGTGAAAGCTCATTGTGGTGTGCTTTCTTACCACACGTCTCATAATGATCCTGTTTGGTCAGTAGGTGGAGAGTGGGTGGTCTTCAATGGCTTTTTAATGAATTCAGCCGCTTAAGCGTTTATACTACAACTGTTTACACTATCAGATATGATGCATTTTCAACAGCCTCTTAATCTGGTCAAATGTGAACCAGTTCAGTTTTAGTGAACGTTCACACCTTGTTCATTTGGACTAATTGTTTTAAAACCTGGTCCGTTTTCTCCCTCAGCTTGATTCTTTTAGGCATATTTGAACACAGCAATCACATTCTGATCACAATGTGGTCTCTGCTCATGTGATGACAAAGTTTGGAGGGATTTGGTTGTTTGTAAGAAAGACGTCCAACACAACAAAACAATGAACCAGGCTTTTTTTTGTTTTTGATGTGTATAGGTAACATTTTAGATTTCATGAAATAAAAGAATATATATTTCAACTGTCCTTAATTCTTAGAAATGCTTAACTCATTCTCAAAGTGATAAAAGAATAATACAGAAACAACTTTAAAGAAAGCCTCTAAAAGATGATGTATGATCAATGAGAGCGGAAGGGCTGCACAATTTTGAAAAATCTGACATATGATATGATATAATATAGATCGTGATATGAAAACCAGATAACCTGAAGAGCTCTATTTGTGAAGCATCCATTATTTTAGAATGACTGGGGTAATTTTATTGCAAGGGTGATCACCTAGAATGAAGTAAACATTGGAAACAAACAACTTTAGAAATGTCTTCTGGGGAGTTTAACATTATTCATTTGTAGAATTTGAATAATTAAATGTCAAATAAATAACATTGCATAATCTTCACTGAATAAATTATATATAGTTAATGTTAATGTTGTAAACATTATAGATTCTTGTGCCTGAAAGCTTTAAACTTGTTTGAAAAGTTTCAGGCCTTAAAAAACACATACAAACAATAAACTTTCCCTCTATAGTTAAATGAATCCACAAATCATATGTGTTCTGAACTGAGGTGACTGTTCAACTATAAACTCTCTTTGACTTTGGACATGCTTTTCAAGTGACTATTATGGATGTGCACATTAGACGTTGATGTTAAAATGAAACTTTGCAGCCCTATTACCCTTTGAAAGTGAACCTAAACAAGAAGAGATTACAGCATTGAAACCGTTTTAATTCCTGTTTTGGAACAAAACAAACAGTCACACCTGTATTTAGTTTCATCCAGTTATGATTGGATTGATAAACACACATCTAAATACCAGGTGTAAACAAGGCTTAACAGTCTACTAGTTCTCTAATATTTTTAAAGAAGGTAACAATGTTATTTTTTATTATTACACCGCTGTCTGGAATACTTGATTCTGATTGGTCAATCGTGGCACTCCAAGGCATTTTGTACTCTGATAATAACCAATTAATACCACATGATCATCTAGCTATGCCAAATCTTTTGGACTATTTATTTGCTTTTACTTGACTGTTTGCCACCCTTTTGTGACTGAATAATTTTAAGCAGGCTATGCCATGTTTCCACTGAGTTCGGTATGGGTCTCTCTGATCAGGCTTCAATGCATTTCAAAGTACCCATAACACGGCTGATTTATACATCTGCATTGAGTGATCGCTGTACCTCATGGCTCATGTCTTGCACATATGGCGTTGTGAGCATTTGTACTTTGTCTTTTATGTTCTGTCTTTGCTGCTGTACATGAACACTTCCAAGAGCTAGTAGGCAGTGGGGTTTCTATGCTCCACTGTTTCGAGTTTCTTTGCCAGTGTTTTGAGTTAAAGCCAGAAATGCATGCAATGCTGCTGTAGAAGTACCTCAAACTCACACTAATTCAGAGAAGAGAGAGGTGGGAACTGACAAACGTTCATCAACTTTAATTATGAAGTAAACACAAAACACTCACCCCCCCCCCCTTGCTTCGCTCCCATCATCTCATCACCACTACCAAGCCGACAAATCATAGATTTTGTGTACAAAGACAAAATTTTTTTTTAAAGGGTATGCATCAGTGTCCAGTTCATGGTTTGTGAAGGCTACACCTGACATACCAGCGAGTCTATCTCCACCCTTTTGGTACCATACTGTTGTGCTAGATTTTCTTAAGAAAGGGTGATACAGTTCACTATTTTGGTTCATTTGACAGTGAAAACGGTAATAAATGCATGCTGTACCCTCAACTGCACCGTTTAGTGGAAACAGGCCATTGGTGTAGTCTGCATCCAGCCATTTAAGAACAATTTTTCTTTCCACAAGCTTCACATTTAATTAGGAGCTATTCAGTTATTATAGTTTAGGTAAATGTTTTATGTTTAATTGTTTACTTTTGTGTCTAGTAGCTGTGTAAAAAATGGGATAAGTGGGATTTATTTTTCTTTTACTGTAAAGCACTTTGTGACTTCTTGTCTGTGAAAGGTGCTATATAAATAATTTTGACTTACTTAATATATCTAACCATTTGTTTTGGCAGTATAAAGCCCTTCAGTCTTAACAACCGCCTGGATGTACTTTATGCCTTATATGGTAAACAGAATGACTGAATAAGGAGACCCTCCAACAAAAAAAAAAATTAAAATAGATTGAAATTTCAGAATTGTTACCCAAGTACTTGTGCTTATTCCTACCAGTGACTTAAATTGACAAACCTGCTGATAGTGAAAACTGGGCTTAAGGCATTAATGCATTTGCTCCATGAGGTCACGGAAGAGAAAATATCTGACACCACGGTTCATGTTCATTCTTCCTGCCATGCTTTTTTTAAAAATTGGACAAGGCTGTGAATTCAACGTTTGCCTCATAACAGTGGTGTGTTGTGTTCAAGGAGGAATGTTGTGCTGAATGCTCTAGTTTTTGCGTAACAATGCAGTTTGAAAGGTACGGTTATGATGATGACTGTTTTTTTTTCATGGTGAATAAACTGGGTGAAGTCTGAATCCACATTGTCTTTTGTCCAGCCGGTCCACTTATTAAAAGAACAGCAGTATCAGGTTGTCCTCGAAAGATTTGGTTTATGAAAATTTAATATAGCTGATACTCGGCACCGGCCTCAGTGTGCAGACACAAGCAGCTGGTTGAGGGACTGAAATTAGATTAGAAAGGAGTGGGTGGCTGTGGGCAGATGACTGTGTGTGTGTGTGTGTGTGTGTGTGTGTGTGTGTGTGTGTGTGTGT
>CAIGQW010000532.1:5284510-5296515 GCA_903798125.1 Danio choprae
TTATTATTATTATTATTATTATTATTATTATTATTATTATTATTATTATTAATGGTAATAGCAATAGAAGCAATAATGGCTGGATAAATCATTTCATTTGAAACCACATACAATAAGAAAATTGTTAATAATTTTAATAAGTATTTAACATTTTTTCTACATTTAATAAATGCTGCCTTGATGAACATTCGCTTAAAAAAACATGAAAAAAAAAACTGACTTTTACGGTAGTGTATATTACACATATATTAAGGTAACAATGTTATCATACAATAGTAAACATTTGAAGTGGATCAAAAACATTTTTCAAAATTCTTGTCCTAAGGCAAGAATGAGTGTTGTTGAATAATTTAGGGAATTTTTGATGAAATGGTTTGGTCCACTTCAAATGTTGACTACTGTACATTTTTAGTATTTTTACATTTTAGTATTTTTTTCAGCTTGTACTGTTAAAATCATGGCCATTTTTTACAGTGTAGCCACATTTTGTAATGATATTAACAAATAGATGAAAAATAGGCTAATGTTGCCCCTATATTAAATGAAATAATCACAGTTGTAAATGTATGTAGTTTCCCTCAGTCTACAACAAATCCTTTTAATTGAACAGTGTTCAGAACAGAAAAAGGCATCACACATCTCTCATTCATTCATTCATTTTCCTTCGGCTTAATACCTTATTTATCAGGGGTTGCCACAGTGAAATGCACCGCCAACTATTCCGGCATATGTTTTACGCAGCGGATGCCCTTCCAGCTGCAACCCAGTACTGGGAAACACCCATACGCTCTCACATTCACACACACCCTCATACACTATGGCCAATTTTGTTGTAACCAATTCACATATAGCCTTTGGACTGTGGGGGAAACCGGAGCACCCGGAGGAAACCCACGCCAACATGGGGAGAACATACAAACTCCACAAAGAAACGCCAACTGGCCCGGCCAGGACTCAAACCAGTGACCTTCTTGCTGTGAGGCGACAGTGCTAACCACTGAGCCGCTGTACCGCTCTTCACACATCTCTATCATCTTTAATGTAATAATATTTGCAAGTAGAATATATATGAAAATGTATTAGGCCTACACTGTAAGTTACATGAGCAAAACAGACAATTTAATAATTAATTGCAATTATTCGGTTGACAGCTAATCATCAACACAAAATTCATTATTGTATCAGGCTGTATTGTGTGTGTGTGTGTTAAGTATGACGTGAGTGTCTGTGAAAGTACATGTGTATGTGTGTACACACAAACGCAGACATGCACACGTCTACTATATAAAGTGTAATTATTAATTAACATTAATCTCATTAGCAAGTAGCACATTTTTTATTAATTCATACCTCTCAATTAATTCATTCGTCTAATTCATCAAGTAATGCTAACAAACCAAATCTGATTGTAAAGTATTTTCCACTAAAAGCCACAGAACACCTTGTGGTCTTATAAGGGCAGAAAGCCAGAAACGATTATTTTCTGTGCCTGGTTTGTTTCTGATAAGCTGCGGATCACATACAGAGGTCTCCACCATAGCGAGTTGTTCTAATATTCGTTTTACAAATTGTCGCACATTTCAGCAGGCCGACTTGCAGGAATGGTGCGATGAGGTAAAGTGTTATTCTTCCACGGCCGATAAGGGTGAGCGAGTGCGTTGAGAAAGCTGTGGGGATTGTCTTTGGCTCTGATAATTCAGAAGGGCTTTGGAGGGAGATGAAATGATGTGCGATGGCTCTTGGCTGCAGTCCCGCAGCTGGGCTTGCTCTGTTTTGGGGGAAGGGGGTCCAGCGCTTCGGCATGGAGGATTAAAGGCCATCGAATGCCCCCCCTTTTTTCTTTGCGAGGGCGTTTGGGAAGATCGTTACAATTATTACTCTCTGCATGACCCCTGTTTTAGACTCCTCTATGTTCTGTAATTATGTTTGAAGAGAAAGGCCCATTCTTCCATATGCCGCATATAGGCTCTTAATCACTGACCCTTTCCTCAAACATTAAACAGGCATTGTGTTATTAAAGAACTTAAACACAGCTTTCATCATAATCTGTTCATATTATACCTTGCTAAATACAAAGCGAATAGTGTAGTTTGCTGTTTTTGCTCCCCTGGTGTCCTGTAAAGGGGTTTGTTTTGATTGCAGTGTTATGAGTCCATAGTTTTAAATATATTTAGTTGCAGAAGATGTTTGTATGTGTCTGTTTTTAGGCAGGAATAAAACAAGTTAAGCTTAATTAAAAACTAGAGTTGCGCTGAATCGGAAATGTGGCCAGTAACTCTATATTCGGATGCTGATAACTGATATATAGGTAGATTAATAAAGATATTGATATGAATTTTTAGGAGTCTGATTATAAAACGAAACGCAAACACATACAGTCTTTGTTCACTATTTACTTACCCTCAAGTGTTTCTCTCAAGTTTCTTTCTTTTGTTGAACACTAAGGAAGATATCTTAAAGAAGGCTGGAAGTATGTAACCATTGACTTCCATAGCATTTGTTTTTCCTACTGTGGAAGTCAGTGGTTACACGTTTCCAGATTTCTTCAAAATATCTTATTTTGTGTTTAATAGAAGATAGAAAACCATAAGATTTTGAAAGGGAATGTCAATTTTTTCGGGTGAACTATACCTTCAAGTATGAATTTTGTCACAATTAACTAATAAAATGCAGCTTATTAATAATTCTTAAGGTAGTAGTTAGGTTTAGGTATTAGATAAGATATGCAATATATGTGCTGTATAAGTACCAATAAACAGCCAATATCTTAATAATAGGCAGGTATTAAGTCACTATAGTTTATTGGTACTTAAACTAAAATGTTACCAAAGAGTGTGTGTGCTCTATAGACTTACATTATAAGCATACCAATAGAAGCATATACAGTTATTATTTTTATTAATAGTTTTAATATGAAATGGCAGTTATGTAACAGTGGAAGGAGTTTAACTTAACCAGAACTTGTCCTTTTAAAGGCCAACTTATTCTACTTTCTCAAATTCTTCCTCTGACACTTTTCACAGCCTCAATCTAACACAGAGGTTAAAGGGATGTTTTAAGTGCTTGACTGGGGAAAAAGGACAGGGCTTTCAGGTCCAGTGAGATTCAGTTTCTAATAGGGTTTTTATAATTGAATTATGTGATATTTTAGTTAAGCTGATTGCCATAAAACAACGAAATCCCTTGTGAACTTGTAATTGCTGTGTTTAAATGGCCGGAGGTCAAGATTTACAAAAACCATGGTGAACTGCATCTGCATCTTGATAACAATATTAACTGCTTGACAAAAATTTTATAAAATAACCCAACCACAGGGTTAAGTCGGGTTAAACATTTCATGAAGAAAATTCAACCCAGCAGTTAGATTTGTCCATTTTTTAGTTTGAGTTGAAACAACAACCTCATTTTTTTAAAGAGTGTTTTCTATTTATGAGTTAAGCTACAAAATTAAAAAAAATGATCAAACTTTTGCGCTAAAGACGCTTGTCAAGGCTTAACATGCACAAAGAAGAGATTCTTCTTTGTTTCTCAGTAATGGCAGTGATGATGTGTGTTTTTTTTTTATTAATCTCTACAGCCCTTAGATTGAATCAGAAGATTGTCACAGACTGCTGTGCCATAAACTGCTTTGTCATAGCAATTTCCAGAACTATTGTGGCCACCACTAACACTGTTGTTCAAAAACCCCTATAATTACTTTTATTTATGAGACCAGGAAAGTTTTCCACCATTTTGTATTTCTTTCTCTTTTCTATGATTTTCCCCTCTCATCTTCCTGCAAACAGCCTTAGGCTTTTGGCAGCAATATCAGCCTTGATCATACGCCTGTACTTCTGCCTTGACTTTAACACAAATTGCTGATTCATCAATTTTTTAATTTTTATTTTTTCACTTTTAGAAGAATATATAATTATAATAAGGAAATGAAATAACTTTGGGCAGTAGATAAAAAGCTAGCTTATCAAAATCTCTTTGCTTTCTTGAATGCTTATACAGATGAACGACAGTAAAATATTTAATATATCACATACACTATGGATTTTTATATAAGGAGAAATGTTATTGCAATTATGCATATGGGACCACAGCACACTAGTCTGCATGAAAATTGCTAGATTGTTTCACATACGCCCACAACCAATATGATACTAATTTCACTGATACTGAGGTGTGCATATGTTTGTGTTGGTTGTTTTCTAGTGTGTACATCCTCAGCCAACAGCATGCCAGAGTCACAGCTCTTCCTGTTGTTGCTAGGAATGTGATGTCACCTACTCCCTTAACAGGGTTGGTCCTTGTGTGTTTCAGATCCTCAGCTTTGGCCAGGAACAAAGGAGCAGCAACGAGGCTTTTCCCCACAATCCTTTGGTGCTCCCTCCAGCTGGCGGGGCCTGACTGGGTCTGCTGACACTGACTGGAGCTGAGTGCTCTCTTTTTCCGCCGTGCGGGGCCTGGCTGCGTGGAGGAAGTGGGGGCTAATTAATGAGCTGGAAGTATGAGGCCTCACTGCTGACAGCCAGTGGAGACAGGATTAATAGTCCAGTCATCTGGCTTGATGTGTGTGCCTCCAGGCTGCCCCTTGACGAGAGTCCACTGCGGAATCCACCACGGCGGCCGCCGAGAGACCAGCAGAGATGCCCACCGAGACGCTGCAGGCAGATAGCAAGCCCGTTGGCCAGGGTGGGGCCTTTGCCTCCGCCGTCCCACTCCGCATCCTCAACAAGGGGCCCGACTACTTCCGTCGCCAGACTGAGCCCAATCCGAAGCGCTTGAGCGCTGTGGAACGGCTCGAAGCTGACAAGGCCAAGTACGTGAAGAGCCAGGAGGTCATCAATGCTAAGCAGGAACCCATCAAGCCACAGGTACTGGCCAAGCCCCCTGTCTGCCCGGTTCCCCTCAAGAGGGGTGGCGGTGTGGGATCTGGCTTGAAAGCCTCCAACAACAACGCCAAGTCGGACACTTGCGCAACCACCACCAAACGGGAGAATCTCAACCTGGAGATCCTGAAGAACATCCTGAACAGCTCTTCCTCATCTGAGGGGCCCACCAAGGGGACGTCACACAAAGTTGGGGCACGTAGCTGGGCGCCCCATCGCTCGTCCGAGTTATCGGAACCTGGATGTCGCTCTTTTACTGACTCTCTCAAGGTACCACCTTCGACGCAAGGCAGACACAGTCCCCTGGGAGGAAACTTGAATCTGAGTCGCAAGCTGCTGGAGGAGAGGTCATGCGAAGTTGATGGAGAACGCTCGCCCCTGCATGCCTCCCACAGCTCCTCAGACATTCGGCGGATGTGCAATGGCAAGCCACTGAGAGCGGCCCGTAGCAGCAGCTCTTCTGCACCACCACTGCCACCCAAGCCTAGCGCCAAGGCCTTGGCTGCTTGTGACAATGCTCCCTGCTCTCCTGAACAAGAGACACTGACTAGCACTGCTGCAGAGCTGGAGCTGGGGAGCTCTGTGGCACGCAGGCCCTCTCTGCACCGCTCCAAGTCAGACCTGAGTGACCGATATGCTCGGGCCGGTGCTGACGTGGAGCGCTTCTTCAACTATTGTGGGCTGGATCCCGAGGAGCTGGAGAGCGTAGGTGTGGAAAGCTTCGCCAGGGCGAACTCTGACATTGTGTCGCTCAACTTCCGTAGTGCTAGCATGATCAGCTCGGACTGTGAGCAGTCACGGCATAGCAATGACGACCTGACCGATGAAGAAGATGACGCTGGGGAGCGTGTTCCCTATGGAATTTCTGCTGTTGAACGGAACGCCCGGATCATTAAGTGGCTCTACAGCATTAAACAGGCACGGGAGTCTCAGAAAGTCTCCCATGTCTAAAAGAGAGAGCAGACCTCCCCAACCCAATCTGAACTTGGTACTTGCTTATATTTGCAATTCATGCACTGTCTTTGAAATCTTTAAAGATTACATGGCAAAGCCTTTTGAGTTACCAGCTCTTTTTAGTCGCTTTTGCATTAAGTGTTCTCTGTCTTCTGAATCTGCATGACTCCTTAGAAACTCAGCCTCTTTGCGGCCTCAAGGTAATGCAGCTCATGTAGAAACCTCTGTAAAGATCTTTATGCAGAGAACAATTCGTATTTCCCCTTTTGTTTTTTTCTCTGTCAAATGTTTTGATGCCAGCACCTTTCAGGTGCTTCTTATTTCACTTGGGAACACTGAGCCAGGAAGCCATATCGGTATGAATGCAGAGCTGCAGTGTGTTTAGATCTCTTTTGATCCTCTTTTTATCGGTTACTTTCTTTTTTTGACTTGTTCTTATGATGGATACGAGCTCTATGTATATAAACCTCTGTGAATAGGCGCAGCAGAAGCATGTTTTAGTCTATTCTCGAGATCTCCCCCACCCGACTTCTCTCAGTCAGCCTTGCACTGGTCATATTGTTCTGGCAGTGTCACGACACCATCCAGCTTCATGTGGTTTGTTTTCACTTTGTCTGTCGTCCATGAAGTTCCTGTTTCCCGGTTGATTATTTTTGTGGTCCTATTGTTTCAAAAGGTGTAAATGCTGTAAGAATATGTATATAATTTTCAGAGTTGTCAGAAAAATCATTGTGTGATGACGAGTCTCCTGTTTTCCTCCATAGCTCCTGGTCTGTTTGTCTCTTCTCTTGCATCGCGAGGCTGTGTGAGACTTTGTCCATGAGCAAATCTGTATGACACTGTTGTTGCAATGACATATATGTTCGGTATATTGAAGTTTGAGCTGTTACTTAAAAATTACATCAAGACGTTTGTTCATGTTTAGTTCTTTTTCATTTCAATAAATGGCTGATTTTGCCAACTTTTGCCATCAATCTTAAACGTTTGAATTGTTTTTTTTTGAATGTGATGTTTTTTCTTCTTAAAGCAAGGCATAAACATTTCTGTAAATATATTTTGTCATACAGGTTTGGAACAACATCAGGGTGAGTTAATGATGACAAAATTGTTATTTTGTAAAACTGTCGCTTTAAGCAAATATGTTTTTTTTATTTATCAGCTCATGCAGTCGTGGAAAAATCACACAGACAAGTCATGTGATTGTTCTGTTGCTGACCCTGAGAAAACAGCTGTCAAGTCTAATATCCTCACAACTTGCACATAAGCAAGATCATCCCTGTTTTGAAGTCCTATTTTCACTTCCTCATTGTAGCCCTTGTCTCTTTGCAGATCATGGCTGTCCGCAGGAGGGTTGGTATCTTTAATTTAGTCATTTGTGCTGCCTGGTTTCTCAGGGCAAGAGGAAATGATCTAATTCATCACAAATGTTTAGAAAGACCAGACCGCTGCACTAGAGGCCCCCTCATTCCCTAGGGCACCTAACTCACTCCCATAAACAAGCACAAGAAAACCATGGGTCACAAGCTGGAACACTTACATGAAACCTTATGTTTTCACCCACTTTTCTCTGCAGTTTCTAAAAAGACCACACAATTGTGTTTAGTATTGCTACTTAGTACCATTGCTCATGGTCAAAGAATTATGGCATGCAGCATCAATTATTCTTAAGACATTACCAAACACTCGGTTATTATTGTTAAAAATAGGAGACTTTTATTTTTTTTATTTTTATAACTGAATTAGCCAGGTGGACAAAATGATGGGTAATAAAAGTCTACTGACCACTATATTGTAGAGATTTTTTGACTTGCCATTTTTTACTCGAAAGGTTTTTTTTTTATTTGAATAGTTCCTATAACTAGTGGCCAAACTACTTGCTTTTGGAAGAACAGGGATTGATTTAAGTTATAAGGGGATTTGTCACTGTGATGATTTTTGTGATGATTGCACATCCAAAACCAGAAGCGATTTTATTTAGACAGTTAGAAGTTCTAGAACTAAAATGGTTCCAACATCCTTTGCTGTGAACACACCAAAAAGAAATTACATCTTTCAATTGTTCTAGAAACTGTGAAAGGTTTTATTTTTTCACTGCGCATGTGTTGGCTGATAATGTAGCACTACAAAATTATTTTCTTTACTCTCATTTCATATATTGTATATCTACATTTCGTCTCCATTATCATGAAACCCACAACGTATTAATTTATTTTGATCACAGCATTCACCATCCTCTTAATGCTTTTTTTTTTGCTTTTGTTGATATGAGATTACTAGAAAGATGGGGTAGAAAGAGTTGCGATAGATCGACTTTGAGACAGGAATCGAACTCGGGCTGCCATGAGTGCAGCTGCAATGCACTTAACCACTAGGTTATCCACACTGGCCATACTCCAGGTTTTGATTTTATTAAATGATGTGCTCAATGTTGCTGTTGGCTGGCTTATGTCACTTCAAGTTCCAGTGCCCATAGAAAAAACTGTTGTTCTCAGGGATAGCCTTGGCATCTAGTTCCTTTAACTACCTAGCAACCACTTAGCATTGCATTTAAGCACATTTTGACATTTTTCAGGTTGTGCTCTTTGATGATGATGATGATGATGATGATGCTAGTAACCAAAATAAAACATGTCTGTTAAGCCGCAAAATGGCTGCTGACACTTGCTGTTCTGAAACTGAATTCTGTATTACAGTAATTATAAATGACTTAGTGCCTGTTAAACAATATTTACACAATGCACAACCCCTCCCATTTTGCCCAGAAAAAAAAGTGTGTAATGTAGGATTAGCGAATCCTCCCTCTGGCTTTTCATTACATGAAGATAATTTCGCAGTAGATCTAATGACTAATGGGGGTTTATCTGTTCATGTCAGGAATGCATGTGACTGTTGAGCCGTGATGGCATAAAAGGCTCATTTCTCTTGTCAGGACTTGGATTGAAACAAAATGGCACCCCAGGCAAATCCGAGACTCGATAACAATAAGGAGGTGAATTTAATTTTCCGTTTTGTTTCCTGAAGATACACCAATAACATCAGACCCCCTCCTGAACACCTTCATTAATTTCCATCTTGCTTGCCTGACAAAGGAGGCATTGATGAATGCCCTTTCTATAGTCCTTTCTTTCTCTCTCTCCTTTTCTCTTTCCCTGGCAGGAGCGGCGCAGAACATTAGGCTATTAAAGCAAGCCATGTTTGAGCCGTGTCTCTCTCTCCACTGGAGGGATGCTGGGACATGGTTGTTGGGGTTCATTTTCTGTAATCATTCTCGCTACATACCTCCCTCAGTAGCACAAAGTTTCTTCATCCCTTTGACTCATGCTTTTCTAAAGCAGCAGTTTAAGCCCAGCACTTACAGCTGTGAGCTAACATGACATTTACCACTGATTTCCTCTCTCAATCTCCCTCTCTTTTTCTCTTTCTCAGGCCAGAGGCTCACGGTCATCATAACAGGCTGAGTGAGGCTTTTGTTTGTTTTGCTAGTGTTTTACTGCGACGCTGCAGTATTAATATCTAGAGATTCTTTCAACACTACAGGTGTATTCACATTTTTACTTTGGTTCTCTTTATTTCTCTGTAATAAAAAAAGAAAATTATACATTTAGTATTTTCTAATAAATCTACTAATTGATGTTCATTAGGGTTGTTCTGATATGGAAATTTTGGCTGGTAACTATAACTCTATATTTGCAAGCAATAACTGATAATGATAGGCTATAGGCTGATAAATATGAATCTTGATATGAATTTGCCTGGTCACAAAAATAATACACAGACAAATACAATGGTTAACTGAAGCGAATCAACTGATCGAAATAAATAATTCTTCATTTATCATCCGATAAGAACCATAACATATAAAATGATAAATATATTTTTAAAGTATGTATGCATAGGATGTATGGGCTCATTTTTGGGTGAATTAACCTTTTAATGAAATTACTTTTTAGCACCTACCCACCTAAACCACTGCCTAAACTTAAAAATAATATCTTATCTCAACAGCAACAAGTGTTTTTAATGTATTACAAGTTCATTTGACCAATCCAGTTAAAGATAACTAAAGACGCTTGCTGTAGCTTCATTTTCACATCTTTGTATTTAGGCCATTGGACACCATGTTGACATTGGCTAGTAAGGCTATAATTTATCAAGTATTTGAACAATACAAGCAACCTGTCAGAGTGAAAAATCATTACAAAACTCAAGGGGACTCGTCGTTAAAATTCCAATAGCTTGGTAAAAGCTGTCAACAACCCACATTCACTTGTGTTCAGTCAGGAGAGTAGGCTCTGTGTGCACTGAATACTCCAGAAATTGAAATTCAGATGGTCTCTCACAGCTAACCAGCATCAATAGAGTCCTCTCTAGCCTCAAACGATGGAAGACACCTGACAAATAGGGGGAAATCTTTAATTATAAAACACAAATTTGGGCTTGTCATGTGTACTGTAACTGAGAGGCTTCATAAGCATCAACAGTAATCATCTGATTGAAGTGGCTTTTTATTGTGATGAGAAATGAACAGTATAATCTATTCATTTCTGAATACCTTTTAATGGATATGAAAGTGAGATGACACGCAGATGTTGTAATCAGTGTGATGCACGTACTGCAGTGCCTGTATGTGGTATGAAATGAAGATTAAGTAAAGCCTCTGCTTGGGTCAGATAGTTCACCCAAAATTAGGAGATTTTTATTTGAAATTGTGGTTTCTTTGTAATTCTTGTTGTCTTATACATTTGTTGATGTAGTTTTGGTGATATACAAGAATTCTCCATAGGTGTAATGTATTGCTATAAAAATGGCTTTACCCTACCCCTAAACCCAACCCTTACTGGAAACCTGTGGCAATTTTTGTCAAAAGTCCCTGTTACTGAAAGTATGATTTTTTTTAAAATTACGAGGACACAAAGCCTGTCTCCATAAAACACCCCAACATTGTGGTTTACATGGGTCATGGTATGACATTTTACAAATCGGTGTACTTGTAAACCACCCAAAGCAGTACAGACATACAGGCAATTAAAAAAATATTTATACCCATAGATTTTGGTGATGCATTTTGATGGCATATTAAAATCTAATAAAGCAAACAATTAGTCTGTACTAGAAAATTAACATTATTCATTCATTCATTTTCTTTTCGGCTTAGTCCCTTTATTAATCTGGGGTCGCCACAGCAGAATGAATCGCCAACTTATCCAGCAAATGTTTTACGCAGCGGATGCCCTTCCAGCTGCAACCCATCACTGGGAAACATCCATACACACTCATTCACACAAATACACTATGGACAATTTAGCTTACACAATTCACCTGTACCGCATGTCTTTGGACTTGTGGGGGAAACCGGAGCACCCGGAGGAAACCTACGCCAACACGAGGAGAACATGCACAGAAATGCCAACTGACCCAGCCGAGGCTTGAACCAGCGACCTTCCTGCTGTGAGGCGATCGTGCTACCCACTGCGTCACCGTAAGGCCTAAAATGAACATTATTTACAACATTATTAAATTTTCTTTAAAAAACATTTATAAAAGACTCACTGAATGGTAGTATATGTAAGGTATTTGGGACTCACTGGTTCGAGCCCCAGCTGGGTCAGTTGGCATTTCTGTGTGGAGTTTGCATGTTCTCCCCGTGCTCGCGTGGGTTACCTCCGGGTGCTCCGGTTTTCCCCACAGTCCAAAGACATGCAGTACAGGTGAATTGGATAAACTAAATTGGCCGTAGAGTGCGTATGGATGTTTCCCAGTACTGGGTTGCAGCTGGAAGGGCATCTGCTGTGTAAAACATATGCTGGATAAGTTGGCGGTTCATTCTGCTGTGGCGACCCCTGATGAATAAAGGGACTAAGCTGAACAGCTGAAATTGAATCAATTTTTACACATGCTTGAACAGATATGTTTTTTTCAGTGTTGGGCTAAGGCATTCGAAGTAGAACAGAAGTTACATAGTCAGATTTTTTGTGCGTTTTTAATTTACAAAAAATATCTGATTTATTATTTAAAATAAGTAGCCTACTGTACTGGTTACTGCAGTTCTAGACTAAAAGTGAATGTGTGGTATCCCTTAAAACAAATACAATTCAACAACTGTAAAGACAAATGCAGAATAAAGCAAACATACAGTTATAACCTGTAAAATAACGAGCTATATTATTAATATTA
>CAIGQW010000532.1:5296915-5308625 GCA_903798125.1 Danio choprae
ATTTTTGGGTGAACTATCCCTTTAATTACAAACCTAATAAAACACCTGAAGCAGCTAATCAGGCTTTTCAGGATAATTTCATAATATGCAGTTTGTCTGCGCTCCATTGTTGTCTAGTAACCTCATCAGAGTATGATTTATGCAGCAAGTGCGTCACTGTTAGGATTTTTAATTAAAGTGTAAGCCTATATTGATTTTGGTATATTTTTCATGCTGGAACTGGATCAATCAAATCAAGTGAACTGAACTCTAAGATACAGTATATCATATGCTTTGTTTGTGTATATAATACAGAATATGTTGACATATCCTGTCCTGTCACATATTTAATACGTTCAGATTACTAAATGCATACTTACAATTTCCCCACAAGTGTTGCCAAAAGTGATGTCCTGAGGCACCATAAGATTATGGGAAACATATTATGGGGAAGAGGAATTCGCAAAACTTGATTGAGGTATTTAAATAACAAATATATTTGGCAAAAATATAGTTCATCATGAAATGTGTTTTATTGTACCTTGCAAGGAAATGCACAGAATACCAAAACAACTCTTCGTTGGTTTCCCCCTCTTTTTTTGCACACCCCCAGCCTGTTTCTTTGCATATAACAACTCAAATGTACAGCACATATACACGTTTTACATTCTCCAAGCACTATACAGTATGCTTAGACATATATGTTAACAATCTAAGCATGTTTAAATATTAAAATTTTAAACCTTTTCATGAATTTTGGCTAATACTGTCTCACCCCATACTATTTTAGGCACACCTGCTCTACTTAAAAACACCAGTCAGACAGTCGCATGACTAAGGGGGTCACGATTTCGAGTTTAAATCGAAATCGATCGAAATTCAATCTCGATTATCGAATCAAAAATTGGAATCGTCGATGCTGCCACGCCCCCATGTCACATCAACTTGGCTTGCCAAGCGAAAAGAAAAAAACACGCTTGTTGAAGTGCTGCGAGTCAACCTAACAGCTACAACAAACAGCCAAAAGATAGCATGGCAACTGCAGACGCAGGAGACCCGTCGACAAAACTTGAACCCCCTTCTCTTTCACTGAAGTCGCCGGTGTGGAAGTATTTTGGATTTCCAGTGAATCATGTTGGCAACGTTCGTGTTGTCGACAAAAAACAAAACAAAACACAGTTCGCAAGCTCTGCTATGTACGTATGTATACCATACTATTCCACCGGCTACACGACTAACGTGGCAGGGCATCTTCGCAGGCACCACAAAACATAGATTTATCTGTTAAACCGATAAGTGTAACACAAACTACTCTCCCGTCTTCATTTGGAACAAAACTTCCAAGTAACTCAACACTCAATAACAAGCGCGGTAGGAGTATTTATAGCTGCGGACATGCGACCTTATTCAGTGGTAGAAAACTCCGGTTTTAGGCATTTAATCAGCGTGCTAATCGCGCTACGAAATCCCAAGTAGAAATCTCACAGCTACGATAAAAACCCTCCATGTACAATAATGTGTGGCAAGTGTTCTCAGCACCTGGGGACATTGTGACATCCCAAAGAGCAGCCCTCTCCACAGAGAATGTTCTTAAAGAACATAAAACTATAAAAAAATATCTGCCCATAGAAATGTAAATAGTTAATATTTTTGACAGTATTTTTGCAATATTTTTAGCATTTCTCTTCATATTCCTTTTTAACAAGAACTTAAACACTGCTATTATTTTTGTGAACTTGAATGTCATCATCTATGAAGAAAACTGCAGCTACAGATCACATGGAAGCAACCATGTATGAGGTGTTACTGGAAGGTTTCTGAATGAACACATCAATCTTTTTTTTTTTTTTTTTTTTACATAGGACCTCTTGTACAGCCTGCTACATAATAAGAGCCAGTTTCTATAATTAAAAGCATTCTTTACAAAGTGATCTTTACAGCAGTGTTGGGGTAATGCATTACAAGTTATGTAATTGTTATGTTCCAAACAGTTTTCAAGTAACTAATAAAGTAAGGCATTGCCTTTGCATTTCTAGGAAAATATCAGTGTAACAATTATAAGTGCAGATGTGGGTAAAAGTACTAAAAAAGGCACTAAAGAAGACTCAAGACAGGCTATTCTGCTTATTTCAAATAGACTAATATGTCAAGAGCTATGAATCAGACAGTCAACCAGTCCAAACAGCCAAATAACTGCATGGCAACCACTCCTAGCAAAGACTAAATCCCATCAAACAAGGCACATCTCTGGTCTCTTCAATACTCTTACAGTACTCACAGCCTAAATAACCTTCATACAAATAACCTAACTTTCATACAATGCTTTAGCAAGTTAACATTCAAAGTTAGCCTTGACAGACTTTCCTTTTTCTTGTTTATCTTGCAGATTGTTCTGCTAGGAAGACTTCTCACATTAGGCAAATCGGCTCCTACAACAGCACACGCTGACACATCTCATCCTTTTAGCATATAGAGGGCTCATCGAGTCCTGTGTTCTCCCGAGGGACCTGGATTTCTTCAAAGAAATTCCTTGAGGGACAGGTGGATGACATTCAGTAGACTGTGCAGACAGTTTGAGGAGAGACTGAGACTAATTACAGTGAAAAAAGAAATCAGCCTGACCCTCTTGTGTATCATAAAACCAGGTGATCTCAGGAAACAAATCATCAGTAATGAAGGTATTACAGTAGTCAGGTAGAATTTGAAACCTGAAGAGTTACAGGTCAACATGATTAAAATACAGGGCTGTGAAAGAACTGACTGTATACTACTTATGATGGGCCATAACATTATGACCAGGGGTGATTAACAGGTGTTTGACCCCCCTAATTTACAAATGATCCCCTCCCCACCCTTAAAGACTGTGAGTGTCAGTTCTTTAATTAGTGAGAAAAAGTTTAACCCTCCTGTTGTCTTATAATACTGTATACGGTACATCAGTCCTTTCGGGTCAAAAATGACCTGCCTTCACTAAAACGCTAAAGTATACCAGCTAAATTTAATTTCAATCCTCAAATATATTTTGTACGAAGAACAACCTCATCTTCATCACAAACTTTGTGTATATCTTTGTTTTCCCTCACCAGTGTGGAATATATCATCAATGTTTAATCAGAGGTAACCCATTTTTGACTAAAGAGTGTATTTAATAATACTAAAAATGAATGAAAAACTAAAAATGAAAAACGTTTTTAGCAAGACAGTATTCATAAACGTTAACGGAGCAGATTATTATTGTGTGTGTGTAGTTTTTGTGATGAAAAATGGTTTTATAGTTGACGGGTCAAAATTATACAACACAACCGTTGTACCCTAAATGTGTACAGCCTTCATGAAAATCAGAAAATTATTCATTTTTTCTAATGTTGGGGTCATTTTAGAAAAGCGTTTTACTAAACTTCAAGATAAAAAACAACATTGTCATTGTCAACGGTCATTTTTTTGACCTGTAAGTCATCAGGAGGTTTAAATAATATTATTAATAAATGAAAAGATATGTATTTATGGGGCTGCACGGTGACGCAATGGGTAGCACAATCACCTCACAGCAAGGAGGAGCAGATTATTGGTTCGAGCCTCGGCTGGGTCAGTTGGCACTTCGGTGTGGAGTTTGCATGTTCCCCCCGTGTTCGAGTGGGTTTCCCCCGGGTGCTCCGATTTCCCCCACAAGTCCAAAGACATGCGGTATAGGTGAATTGGGTAAGCTAAATTGTCCGTAGTGTAAGTATGTGAATGGGTGTGTATGGATGTTTCCCAGTGATGGGTTGCAGCTGGAAGAGCATCCGCTGCGTAAAACATATGCTGGATAAGTTGGCGGTTCATTCTGCTGTGGCGACCCCAGATTAATAAAGGGACTAAGCCGAAAAGAAAATGAATGAATGAATGTATTTACATTTGACCACCCATATAACAGTCCATACCATTGTAGAAGAACCCCCTAAATGTCAATGTTGCAACAGAAACCAAACTGTTAAACATATACTTTTGACATGCCCTATTTGTAATGTTATTAGACAACGATTTTTATCTGGAGAGACTTTAAATTAAATATTTAAAAAAATGTAAATCCTTGCAAAATTGTAAGATTTTTATCAAAAGTAAACCTTAAGAAACTATTAGAATTTTATCTTGTCTGATATTATTATTTCTGTATTTTATCTTATGCATTATTCATTGCTGTTGATGTTTTTTTTATTGTTGTCAACAGTCTGAAGTGGGCAGATCTCGAGCAACGATAGATGCAGTAAGTGTCCACAAGACACATTTCTTGTAAAATAGGTCTTTATATCAACATATAGCATCTAAGTAAAGTAAGATTAGACACAACGTTTGCATTTTAATAGACACCTGCTCACACATGGAAGTTAAACATTAAAATAATAAGGGCAATCTTTCATTGTCCTCCATTTCTGGGTAAAAGAGTTCAAGAAGGTCTCATAGTCTCATAGCATGTTGGATGCAGGAGAAATGCGGAGTACCCAAATTGTTATTGAAAGGTTTGTGGGTTACTTTTGTTCAGCGGTGGTGAGAAATGACCAAGAGGGGTCAGAGGAGGCACAAACACAAACAGCCACAGAGTTTTGGGTGCTGAAGGCTCACCAATGTGTTAGGCCAGGGGTGTCCAAACTTGGTCCTGGAGGGCCGGTATCCTGCAGATTTTAGCTCCAACTTGCCTCAACACACCTTCAAGGATGTTTCTAGAAAGCCTAGTAAGAGCTTGATTAGCTAGCCCAGGTGTGTCTGATTGGGGTTGGAACTAAACTTTGCAGGACACCAGCCCTCCAGGACTGAGTTTGGCCACCCCTGTGTTCGGCTTTTACTGAGATGGTCACTTTTTCAGAAAGGTCTGCTGCTGTATAGTGTGCTGGTGACCTGAAATCAATCAAACAAACATACAAACAAAATAACATTAAAAATATTAAATACTAATTTAAAAAGGTTCAATTAAAAATAAAAATTTGAAAGAAACATTTTAGAAATTCGATTCAAATTGATCAATTAGTATTAGTAAATAAATCAACACAATACTACAAAAAGTACAGAAACGTAATAGACACTAAACAATATTATGCATAATATTTTATACCCATACAAACTTGTTTTGTAAATGTTATTTTTTATTAATGAAAAATTCTAAATAAATATGAAACCTGATTAAAAGAATACATTTACATTACAAAGAAATGGAGGTTCTATCAATGTTAAAGTCCAATAATGATTATTTTACCGGGTGCATTAGAAATGTGTTCATTTCTGGAACATAAATTACATTTAGGCTGAACAGACCTTCTGGGGGAAAAGAAATATCTGAGATTTGTTCAAATATTTAGCGAAAGCACATCAATAATAAATGTTTAATTGTTATGGTTTGAATTGAATTTTCATTTTGGACAAACTAACCCTTTAATATATTCAGCTTGTTGTTGCATATAATTCATCCCTGACCTGAGTGGTATCTTAATTTGCCTATTATAAATATGGCTTTAATGAAAGATAATCTTATCTTTCATTCTTTCTTTTTTATTTTTAAGATAAGGAAGTTAAGCAAACAGAGGTTGAGAGAAAAGAGGGCAGGATTCACGATTTAAATCTCAAATTCATGTGTTCACATATTCCCAGTGTGTTTATGGACTCATTTACCTTCCCTTCTGCATCACAGTCCAATCTGTGGATTAATTATGCGTGACATAACATGCAGTATGAATCATCCTACAGCAAACCTAATGGACTTATTGTGAATCCCCTTTCAATCGTTTCTAGTCGCTCCAACATCAGTGACTGTCTTGCTGAAATAAAAGGGGATTTAAACACAAAACTATGCCATGATTAAGAAGTACATAACATCCAGAAAGTGCAGATACTGTGTGCACAATTTATTAGGACTTATCCTTGACCTTAAGTGAATTGAAGTCTGTTGACTGATAATACTGTTGCTATTGGTAGCAATAAAAATAATACAAAACAGCCAAGCTATAAAGCATATTCAGATATGGTATTTAAAATGTCAACCCACTGTAAAAAATTAGGGATGCACAATTATCCAAAAGTTTCTCATTGAATATACCTATTTCAATGAGAAACTTTTGGATGATTAAGATATTTGTCATGACCACATGGAAGCGACCAAATACAACATGCTACTGGAAGGTTCAGGATGTACAGACCAATCATTTTGAGCAATGCAGGGACATCTTATAAATACCAAAAAAGCATAATATTTCTTTACAAAGTGACCTTTACAGCAGTGTTAGGGTAAGGCATTACAAGTTACGTAATTATAATTTTTTTTTTTTTTACTTTTTTCAAAATGTCTGAATTATATATTGTGAGTAAGCGCAGATGTGTTCTGTAACTGCTTACCGTAGTTTTATAGCTTACATGTGAGCATGTGTTTACTCAACTCACTTGAACAGATTCGGTATCCCTTAAAATTAATTAAAAAAACAACAACATTAAATGCAAGAATTGTATTGTATTGTATTGTATTGTATTGTTGAGAAAATGTATTGCTGAAGAGTGAACATTGCTGAACTTTCTTTCCATACATTCTTTTCTGTTCCTCATGCAGTCCAAAAAGGCAGCACTACTGAAAGGTTTGCTTGAACAGGAAAATTGTTGAAACTCTTTAGTCATTTTAAAGTGAGATGCTAATGGTCTAATCTGATTCAATGATTTATGCTAAACTAAGCTGAAATTGGCCCTCCAGACCCAGGGATTGGCTGAATGGATTGACAAATGGTAAAAATAAGCTGTGTAACACTATGGGACTTGTAAAATGAGCCTATTTCTAAAAAAAAAAAAAAAAGAAGAAAAAAAAAAGTGGAGCGATCCTTTAAAATTAACTTTCCCCAACGCTATTTACAAGTAAGCCTAATCAGCATTGGTTTACTGGAGCTGCAGAATCATAGCAGAAAGAGATTGTGGTAAAGGTTGACATCAAGGGTTAATTAATAGAGCATCAAATCACCTGACAGTATTTATTATGCCTTTGGGACTGTATTGGACTAGAGTCATCTGAATTCCTGCCACTCATGTTCCAACTTGATTCAGCCCACAGATGAGTCACAGACACTTGCATAAAAAGAAGATGATGCAAGTTAAAAACACATATTATATTATATTTATTTAATATATTATACTATATTATATTATACAACCCCCAATCAGAAAAAGTTGGGACAGTATAGAAAACACAAATGAAAAAGTAAAGTAGTGATTTCCAAATTTACTTTGACTTTGACATTGCAGACAATATGAACACAAAATGTTTGTCTGGTCAACTTAATTTCATTTGTAAATATACATCGTTTCCTGTCATTCAGACCTGCAACACAGTCCATAAAAGTTGGGACAGGAACAATTTAGGGCTAGTGTTACAATCTTGAAGATGGTCAGTCAAGGGGAAGGAGAGTAACATTAGTTTTGGGGATGAAACACATAAGCAAACCCACAATATCAATAAGTGAGAGACCAAAAGAAAAATACCACCACTAACTAAAGGCAATAAAGTGAGTTTTATTTACAGAAAAAGAATAATAATAATGTTAATAAGTGCAATATATATATATAAAGAAAAATACATATTCACAAAAATATATATATTATAAATCACATAACAAACGGGACACAAAAACAGGTATATGGGAGAGTTGGAGAGATGAAACGCGGGCGGCGTCCAAACAATAGAAATTAATAAAACAAAACAAGCTATTCTATTGATCCAACCTCTACCCTAACTATACAAAAGAAAAACATATATCAGTAATAAAAAGAAAATCTTCGCGTCTCTGACGCACTACCTTACCTACACTAAGATAAGAGAAAAAAAACAAAAGTACAGCGGGTGGAGCACGCCCCTAACCTAGTGTGTCTAGCAGAAATGATATCCAAAAGGCTACGTGTGCACAATGTATGTCGCGCGACCTTCTTACCTGTCCCACTCTCCAACCTCAGATGCGCATAAAACTGACGGTTGACGAAATGGAGAATAGACAACAAAAAGCGGACATTTAACAAACTGTAACACGCTAAACGGATTTTAAAATCTACTAACACACAACACACAGATAAATTCAAAGTGTCCCGTCCCGCGGTGGCGTCCTGTCACCACTTTTATGCCACGGTGGCAGCGGCTGGATTGGAGACAGTATGATGACGTCAAAGGGGGAACACGGCGAACAGCTGGGCAGCGTGAGCCAATGGGAACCACTCTAAGAAAGGAAGCGGGAAAAGAGAAAGAGAGAAAGAGAGAGAGACTAGCGAAAGAGAAAAAAAATAAATAAATCATGATCACACAACACAGGAACGTAACAGCTAGTAATCAGGCAAATTGGTTAAATAAAGATGTGATTTGAAACAGGTGATTGTAAATATGATTTGGTACAAAAGCAGCATCCAAGAAAGTCTAGTCCTTTTAGAAGCAAAGATGGGCTGAGGATGGCCAGTTTGCCCACAAATAAATGAGAAAATTATTGAAATGTTTGAAAACAATGCTCCTCAAAGAAAGATAGGAAAACATTTGGATATTTCACCTTCAACAGTGCATAACATATTTGAAAGATTCAAAGAATCTGGAGGAATTTCTGTGCGTAAAGGACAAGGGCGCAAGCCTAAGCTGAACTACCGTGATCTCCAATCCCTCTGGCAGCACTGCATCAAGAATCGTCATCCTTCTATAAGCGATATCACCACATGTGCTCAGGACTATTTTGGCAAACATTTGTCAAGTACCACAAAATGTAGTTGCATCCACAAATGCCAAGTAAAACTGTACTGTGCCAAAAGGAAGCCCTATGTTAACAGTGTCCAGAAGTGCCGTGGACTTCTCTGGGCTTGGAGGCATCTGGGATGTACCATCACACAGTGGGAACATGAACTGTGGTCAGATGAATCAGTATTTCAGGTATTTTTGGGAGAAATGGATGCTGTGTGCTCCGGACCAAAAAGAAAATAATAATCCAGACTGTTACCAGCAACAAGTCCAAAAGCCAGAGTCTATTATGGTATGGGGTTGTGTCAGTGCCCTTGGCAAAGGTAACTTGCACTTCTGTAATGGCACCATTAATGCTGAAAAGTACATAGCGATTTTGGAGCACAATATGCTGCCTTCTTTTCCAGGGATGCCCATGCATATTTCAACAAGACAATGCAAAACCACATTCTGCAGACATTCCAAAGTCTTGGCTGTGGAGGAAGAGGATACAGGTACTTGACTGCAAGTCAAAGTAAATTTGAGAAACGCCAGCTGACCCAGCCAGGGTTCAAACCAGTGACCTTCTTGCTGTGAGGCGATTGTGCTACCCACTGCGCTGCCCTGTATTATATTATATTATTATATTATATTATATTAGCTACTTAGCTGTCAAATAATTTTTCTATGTCCATATATAGCCTATAGGTGAGGCAAACATTGTCCACTCACCTAATAACCAGTAGAACCTACCTTGTGTGAGGCATTTATTTACTGAGCTGAAAATAGGTCTTTTGTGATATAAAGGTCTATAATGCCAGCATCAGGCCCCCAATTCCCATACATTGCAGAGTAATGGTAATGTATCATGCTTTTCCAAGTTAAACTACCCCAACATTTGATTGTATTCATGTCAGGTGAATTTGTTATCCAAGGCATTAACAGAAATTAATTTGCATGTTCCTTGAACTATACATAATGGCAGTTCTATACATTCTGGCAGTCTGGCATGGTGCATTGTCCTGTTGCCATGAATGGGTTCACAGGTGCAGTCTTGCAGTCCACTCACCTTTGGCCTCAATGAGCTGTGGATAAGCAAAAGTGCATGTAAATATGTAATACAAAATATACATTAATATCATTGTTCTCCTGCTAACTAACAAGTTTCAATATGTAATGTGTAGTTTGCTTGCAACATAGTTTGCAAGATATTTGATAGTTTACAAGATGTTTGATTGATGTCATTCCTTGTTTGAAATACAGAAGCTCCATTTTAATTGATCACATTGAGTCCATATATTTTGCAATGTTCATTGCTTCCCTTTCAATGACACAGGCACAGGATATCAGTTTCAACTTCCCTTCACTTCCCAAAATGCATTCATTTGGAACACAGAGAGAGGACATGCTAGTCACAAATGTTTGGAGTCTGATATATGTATATGTGTGTGTATATATACATCAGTTTATTGTTCTGGATTTTTGTTGCTATTACATATATATACTGTATATATAAAATTCCAACAAAAAAATCCCAAAAAATGAACTGATGTGTATGTATACATATATCAGATTTCCATTTTAATGAGGCAAATAAGTATTTGACCCCTTTGCAAAACACGACTTCAAATCCTTAGTCTGCAATCACAAAGGTCAGGCATTCCTTGTAGTTGGCCACCAGGTTTGCACATCTCAAGTTTGCATCTCTGGAGGGATTTTGTCCCACTCCTCTTGGCAGATCTTCTCCAAGTCATTAAAGTTTTGAGGTTCGACGTTTGGCAACTTCAGCTCCCTCTACAGATTTTCTATGGGATTAAGGTCTGGAGACCTTAACTTAATGTGCTTGTTCTTGATCCACTCCTTTGTTGCCTTGGCCGTGTGTTTTTGGGTCATTTTCAAGAGTTCACACTTAGCTGATGAATTATCATAAGCTTGTTTGGCATGCTGTCCTGGGAGAGAGCCCTGAGCTCAAGGGATCCTTGAGCCTAGGGCTCCCTCCCGTTCGCAGGGTGAGAGGGGAAATTGAGCTCAGGTAGATCTCAAAAGCTCCCCGGCTGATATGGCTAAGGTGAACTATTTTGAGAAAGAAAAATACTGATGCTGGGATATGCCGCATATCTTTGGACGCTGGGAGGAAACCGGGGGACACAGGGGAAACCCACACGGACACAAAGAGAACATGCAAACTCCGCACAGAAACATCAACTGGCCTTGCGGGGACCAGAGCCGGCAGTGTTCTTGCTGTGGGGCAACAGTGCTTACCACTGGGCAGCCGTGCCACCCAATCTACAAGAAAAAAGGGGGAGGAGAAAGGGAGGAAGGGGGGGTTTCTTCCAGACTAAGATAATAGTGTAATGAAGACTGTGGTTATTTATAGTGACTTAGAAATCAATTGGAGGATCATGATTAGCTAATGCAGAACTGGCTGTGGTAAATCATAAGCATGTGATCCTCTCGAAATGAGTTTATAAATAAACTTCACTTAATGCTGAAATACCCATTCACAACCCATTTTTTTAACGGTTCTCACCCAAGATCTGATGGTACATGGCTCTCTCCATCATCCCTTTGATGCAGTGCAGTTGTTTTGTCTCCTTAGCAGGAAAACACTCTCAAAGCTGAATGCGTTCACCTCCATCAGCTAGGATGGCGTTCTTGGAGTAACAGGCAACATTCCTCCTCCTTCAAAACAAGGTGAGATGGGATGATGCTAAAAAGCTTGATCTTGGTTTCATCGGACCACGACTCCTTCAGATGTTCAGTGGGAAACTTCAAATGGGCCCGTTCATGTGCTTTCTTGAGCAGAAGGACCTTGAAGGCACTTCAGGATTTCAGTCCTTGATGGTCATTGCAAGTTATAGAAAACACATGATTGCAGTTGTTGCTGCCAAGAGTTATTAGGTTTAGGGGCAAACACTTTTTCAAACAGGGCTATGTAGTTTTTTGTCATTTGTTTCCCCTTAATAATAAAAACGTTCATTTAAAAACTGAATGATGTGTTTACTTGTGTTATCTTTGACCTCAAACCTCCAGGTCAAAAAC
>CAIGQW010000532.1:5316407-5336791 GCA_903798125.1 Danio choprae
ACACACACACACACACACACACACACACACACACACACACACACACAAAACAATAGTTGTGTATTCATTGTTATTATGTTATTAAAGGTTGTCTGAACGACCTATAATTGTGAAATACAAGTTTCCGCAGAAACTGAACTGTCTAACACTTGCGTTGCATAACTAGTATACAAATGTGCAGAAGACGACTTGCCTAACTCTTGCATCAATGACTTTTGCTCCTTAACTGTCACCGGTTTTCAGTACAATTTTAAGATCTTTTTTTGTAGAACATATTTTGACAAACTATATATCATATTTCACTTCAAGTGTAAACTCAAAAATTGAGGAGACAGTAAAGGGGTTAAGAGAGTTTAACAAAAAAAAAAAACACAAATCAAAGACCTTGAAGCTGTTTCCCAACTTTGCAATGCTATCAAAGTACAGTCTACTAGACCTCAGGTGGAGGTGTCCATGGACTCCGTTCAAGGACACACACATGCGCACACACATACACATACACACACACACCTATTGGGAGGTTTTTTTTTCACTTAAAGACATCTGGCACGTTTTCAGAAAAAGTAGCATGGTGGGCAGTCATCAATTATGGAGCTACGTCAGAGGCTGTGGCTTGTAGGGAATCATATAAAAACAGTGCTGAGGGCATATGTCTGGATCCTCAAAGAATACAGTCAAGCTTTAGTTCCACCTGATTTTGTTTCACCAGCAGTCATGATTCTAACCATTTCCTTCATTTGGGCCATAGTGGTTGGTCTCTGTTGTTGTCTTTGGCTTATTACAGGAATACGCAGAAGGTAAAAACTCACCGATTTGTGACAAAGTTTTGCAATGTTTGGGGACATCAATGAGGCTATTAAAGATATAAAATTTGCTTTGTATGGCAATTAATTTAATTTAGAGTAGGTGCCTACATGATAGAACTTGTTCATAAACTCTGCATTTACAAGCTGTTTTGTAATTGTTTAATACTGTGTGTTTCAGACATCCTGCAGAGCCTCCATTAGAGAATGGCTGGATCCCCTTCCTTGGCTGTGCTCTTCAGTTCGGTGCAAACCCTTTGGAGTTCCTTCGCAGCAGACAGAAGAAGCATGGTCACATTTTTACATGCAAGATCGCTGGGCAGTACGTCCATTTCCTTTGTGATCCATTCTCCTACCACGCCGTCATCCGCCAAGGAAGGCACCTGGACTGGAAGAAATTTCACTTTGATGCCTCTGCAAAGGTAAAGGAAATAACATTTGAATTGGTACAGCAATATAACTTTTAAACAAGCATGGGATAACGTGTGTGTGTGTTCTTGCAGGCATTTGGTCATGAGAGCATGGATCCCAGTCAAGGTTACACCACCGAGAATTTGCATCAGACTTTCCTGAAGACCCTGCAAGGGGACGCCTTGTCTTCTCTAATTGAGACCATGATGGAAAACCTACAGGGCACCATGCTGCAATCCGGAATGCTGAAGGCCACAACCTCTGAGTGGCAGAGTGATGGTATTTATGCCTTCTGCTACAAGGTCATGTTTGAAGCAGGCTACCTGACCCTCTTCGGAAAGGAACTGGATGGGGACCAGAGCATTGCACGTCAGCAGGCCCAAAAGGCTCTGGTGCTCAATGCTCTGGATAACTTTAAAGAGTTTGATAAGATCTTTCCAGCTCTGATTGCTGGGCTCCCCATTCATGTGTTTAAGAGTGCCTACAGCGCTCGTGAGAAACTTGCCAAGACTATGCTCCACGAAAACCTCAGCAGGCGTGCCAATGTGTCTGATCTCATATCCTTGCGCATGCTGTTGAATGACACATTATCTACCTTCAACGAGCTGAGCAAAGCCCGGACCCACGTCGCCATACTTTGGGCTTCACAAGCCAACACTCTGCCTGCAACCTTCTGGACTCTGTTCTATATGATCAGGTAAGACTTATATTTAAACTGCACAGTAGTCACTCCCAATGGTTATCAAATAGCACAGATAAATACGTTAATTGTAGTGGTGGAGATAAGAATTACCTCGAACAGTTCTTTGAAAATACTATAGTTTTACTCGAAAGCAGCAGAAAATACTTACAACATGTACTCTTTATGACAAATGTTCTGCTTGTTTGTAGGTGCCCTGCAGCCATGAAGGCTGCTAGCGAGGAGGTGAGGCGAACCTTTGAAAGTTCTTATCAGAAAGTCGATCCTACAAGTTCTCGGCTTGTTCTGACAAGGGAGCAGTTAGACAACATGCCAGTTTTAGGTAGGAAACAGAAAATATTTGAAAATATTTTGAAAATATTTGAAAATATTTAAATGCCTATGAAGTCGACATTCTTAACATAGCGAAAGGTCACATGAGCTAAAGCTTCACTTTAATTTTAGACAGCATCATTAAAGAGGCGATGAGGCTGTCCAGTGCATCCCTGAATGTGAGAATGGCCAAGAGCGATTTCCTTCTTCAACTAGACAACAAGGAGTCTTACCACATTCGGAAAGATGATATAATTGCTATGTACCCACCGATGATTCACTTTGATCCTGAGATTTATGATGATCCTCTGGTGAGTATTCTGTTCTTTGCTGATATAGGTAGCATCTTTCACCTAGAATTGTTTTAGTTTAATTTACGAGAATGACTCTCATAATGTATGTTTATGCACAAACAGGAATACAAGTATGATAGATACATTGATGAGAACGGGCAGGAAAAGACCACCTTTTATCGTAATGGGCGCAAGCTTCGTTACTACTACATGCCCTTTGGCTCTGGGGTGACCAAGTGCCCGGGACGCTTCTTTGCAGTGCATGAAATCAAGCAGTTCCTGTCTCTGTTGCTAGCGTACTTTGAGATGGAACTTTTGGACTCTGGTGTGAAAGAACCGCCGTTGGACCAGTCTCGGGCTGGACTGGGTGTTCTGCAGCCCACCTATGATGTTGACTTTCGTTACAGACTCAAATCTCTCTAGGTTTCTTGCATGTATTTATTGACTGTTGGCTTGAACTGTAAATAATGTACATTTTCTGTCATTTCTTAGTAGACAAATGTAAATAGCCCTTGTTGTGTTTTCTTTTCTTTTCAAGGTTTATTTAGTAGAAATGCCTGAAAGTTTGAAATTCACTAAGTTTTCAGTATCATTTACTGCACCTTTACTATGTGTATTCACAGTATTTCTTATATTTCTTAAATTATAATGTGGTTTTCATTCTTTTATATTGTAGACTGTTTAGCAAATGTAATAAACTCCACCGACCTGTCACTGTCTGTTCACCTTTTTTGTAAAATGATGTGCTTTGTGATTGTACTGAACTTTATTTTCAAAGTACAGAGTGAATTTTTTTAACCCAAAGTGGTCATTCTAATAATCCTGGTGAACAAAAAGAACTTCCTAAACCAACAGAAGTTGTCTGCTGGTACAAGATAGCTGATTTTATTAGTGATTGATTTTCAGCCAGGTAGACCAGGTAAAACTTTGCTAGTTTGGCCAGTGTAGGAGATCAGATCAGCAAAGTAGCTTAGGCAGTTTTTTTTTTTGAAAGATATATTAACACAACATTAAAAAAAGTCTGTTAACAATAATATAAAACAACAAAAAATGCTAATTAGTTTACTGTTTAAAGTACCATTTAATGGTATTTCTAGTGGAAACCATTAAAACTCTCATCTCTCACAATATGTATTTTTTTTTCTCAACAGGAAAGCCTATTCACCTTCTGCTATTTATCAGTTTGCACTATCCAAGGATGCCAATAGTTAAAATTCTTCCTGACATAGACCTAAATCTAGATGATAATCATATATACTGTATAGATAAATGCCACATTGATTGTGTCAATTGTATGGAAATATTAAAATGACTCTTAGTAAACCCAGACTGACGATACATCAGCTGTCTTTAAAGTTCAACGAGAGAGTGTTCTTCTGTGCACGTTGACCTTGACCTGATTGTGCAACTAATCTGCCAACACGAACTACAAAAGGTCACTCTGCAAAAGGACAATAAGTTTAGATTGAACACCACATACAAAGACTTAAATCTTTAATTGATTATCATTGATATGCATATCAATGAAGTCATTATGTGTCATAATACAGGCTGGAGTCATGTAATGGATGTGTATGTGGTCATGTATGTGAATGTTAAATTGTATATCCGTTGATTAGAGTGGTTAAAATGTACTTTTCGAGTGAACCTGATGACAGTCAGCAGGCAGATTCTGTTTGTCAGTGCAAATAATAGATGTGATTTAGTTGTTTGCTTGTGAGCTGGATAACCTTATCTTTTATAGGGCTGTAGACAATGTTTGTGCAAGACAATAAAAGGAAGTCCCTGTCACAATATAATCAGTCATGCCAAATATTCCATGTGAACTTTCTATAGGAATTTAGTTGGAGCATTAATTAATAGAATAAGAAAAGCAAAGGGTGTAATTGAAAAGTGAAGTAGTTCACTATTTTATACTATCTTAACTGCCTCATAAAGATTATCTCAAGGCCGCTGTAATTTAGGGTAGTGCTCCAGATATAGAGAGATATATGGAAATGGACTTCGCAGAAGCAAAGTTTCTGCCATATAGCTAAAGGCTGGCAATTTTTACAGACTGTTTAATGGGTTTACTTGTCTTATTTTTCAATACCTGAAGAGAAACACAAATAATTTAAAATGCAAATGAGACTGAAGCAGTTAGAATGCAGCTGCAAAAAGAGATTTAAATGTTTGAGGAGAAAAATCAGCCTCATTTGGCAGAGCCAGCTGCAACCCATCACTGGGAAACATCCACACACACCCATTCACACTCATACACTACGGACAATTTAGCTTACCCAATTCACCTATACCACATGTCTTTGGACTTGTGGGGGAAACTGGAGCACCCGGAGGAAACCTACGCGAACACAGGGAGAACATGCAAACTCTTTTATTTGCGTTTTCCATCCTTGTCCAAGTTTTCTGATTTGTGGTTGTATTATATTTCCACTTTCTTACAAAAACACCTTGCTGATAAGTGGTGTTTTACTTTTAACCCAAATAGTTGACTTCATTAGAAAATTGGGCAGAAACGGAAAGTAAAGTCTTAATTGAATTAACATAGTTCCCCAGCGGGAGGGGAACTACAATGCTATGTGGAAACTTCCACTAAGGGGATTTCGTGAGAAAGTCAATCATCTGAAGAGTAATAAAACGGGCCAATGAAATGCCAATGAGTTGGTGGTGTCAGTGCATGCAGTTGGCAGCAATCATAATTAATTAGTGTATAATAATGCCAGCCGCGCCTCCTAACAACACCTTTTCACTTTCAGAAGCCTCATGCAACTGAAAAAGTCATTTTGCTGTTCCTCCGAACTTCATTCGAGAGAGAGAGAGAGAGAGAGAGAGAGAGAAAGAAAAAGCTGCCGGCTACAGACAGGCTGTTTCTCGTGGTCCCAGAGCGAGCTACAACGCAAGCAACGGCGGTTGAGCTGGGTCCATTCTCCCGTCCCTGGGCGTTTCTCTGGTCCGGTTCTCCAAGAGCGGTTTGTATATTAAGAGCAAGTTCCCTAAAAGAGCAACACGGTTGAGCAAAGTGTCTTTTTAAAGATGTCGTTCCGACCGTGTGTTTCTGGATGCAGTGGTTCCCTGTCCTGGATGATGGGCTTCTTCCTGGAAGTGCACAGTGAGCTCATGCAGTCTTGGAGGGCACCTTTCTCTGCCGGATCTGCGTGCGCTTCCGCCCTCACCACCCTTGACGGTGGAGCAGCCAGGGGGTATGAGGTGATTCCCCAGGTTGAGCGTGCCATTGCGGTCAATCTTTGCCCGTGTGGTGCCTCTTCCTGGTGTGGTCAGCCTTGTCTTTCGTCCAAATCGTGTAGGTTATCTGCGTCCCTCGGGGCCAGAGCCTACACTGCTGTGGGCCAGGCTGCTTCTGCCTTGCATGCGATGACCACGTATCAGCGCTACCAAGCGCAGGCGTTGGCTCAGCTGCACAAGGGTGGTTCTGACCCAGGCTTGACGCATGAGCTCTGCATCGCAACTGACTATGCTCTGTGTACCACCAAGTCGGCTGCGCATGCCCTGGGAAGAACGATGGGCACATTAGTGGTCCAGGAACGCCACCTCTGGTTAAACCTGGCTGATATGCGTGACATTGACAAAGTTCGTCGAAAAACTTTCTTAGCGCACCCATTTCCCAGGCTGGCTTGTTTGGCGACACCGTTGGTGAGTTTACCCAGGAATTCACGGCGGTGAAAGAGCAGTCGAGTGCGATGGGTGAAGTCATCTATCGGCGGGCTCGTAAAACCGCTCCTTCCGCCGAACCATCCACCTCAGCTGCTCCTCGCCGAGGGTGCCCGCCTGTGGCTTCAAGACCTGCTCCGCCGCCCCTGCCCACTCCACCGACTAAGCGGCAGCGACAAGCACCCCTCAGACGGTCAGCGTCCCCGCCCCAGGGCGCCGTTAAGTCCGGTAAACAGACCGCGAAGCGACCCTGAGACGAGCTATCCACTGAAGAGGGGACTTGCTTTTTCCTCGGTGGAGGGCCAAGCGCACCATCAAACTGTGTTTTTCAAAATCAGATTTTCCAAATTTTCAGCGCCAAATTTTCAAAGAAAGAGCTTTTTCCCCCTTCTCTGGATGTGACAGCCCGAACACTGCCAAGTTGGGACGCTATACCTTCCAGCTCGCAGGATCAGTGCATCTCGCCATGGGCCCTTCTCTTGCACTTCTCTTGCACTCACTCCAGCACCCTGGGAGAAAGGTGAGTGTGATTTCCTTACCTTTTGCTCTTCCTCGGGACCCCATGGCACGATCGTTCCCCATGATGCCACTTGTGCAAGCTCTGCCAGCCTGATTAGCTCTGCCCAGCCCGTCGCAGTGGCTCATTCGCACAATAAGAGTTTTATTACTCTTCAGATGATGGGCTTTCTGACAAAATCCCCATAGTGGAAGTTCCCACATAGCATTTCCGTTCCCCCCTCGGGGAACGAAGGCTACGTAGTAACCATATCGATCTACATAGAACTTATAGTACAGTAGTAGTTTGCTAACACTTTATAATAACTGCATATTATTCATTATTAAGCATTACCAAATACTAGAAGAAAAAATACTAGAAGAATTAAGTTATAAGAACTAGAAAAATTAAGTTGGGGCAGCTAGAAAAATAAGTGATAAGAATTAGAAAAATAAGTTATAAGAACTAGACAAATTTGAGGCAACTAGAAAAATTACATAATAACAACTAGAAAAAAATAATAAAAAAGAACAAGATCTTTGTACAAGAGTTCGTAAGTGAAAATGAGTCTACAAATTTTAGTAACACATTAGATAATATTAGAATAGTCAACACTTCACAATAAGGTTTCTAATTTCCTTATCAAATGCTTTGTTAGGGATAAATCGTGTTAGTAAAGAGTCCACAAACATGAATAACATGAAAGTTGAAGATTGTGTAGTGCTGAACCTATTTTTTGCTCTTGATAACTAATGCATCAACTAACACATTACTATAATTCAAAGATTTAGTATTGATGAATAAATGCGTTGTTCATTGTTAGGTCATGTGATCTAATCAAAAACAGTAGTGTATGTGTAAGTAAATGTAAACATTAGCTAATTAAGCTGTTAATGTAAAGAGATGCATTAGAATATGTATAAGTTAATGCGGAACAAAGTCATTGGTCACCATTTGTTCATGTTAAGTATTCATTAACAAACTTTAGTCACGTTTAATTAATATTAACAACAATTAGGTAATGCTTAACATATGTGTTGTTCATCATTAAGTCATGTTAACTAATGCATTAACTAAAGTTAATGAATACAACATTATTGTAAAGTGATACCAGCACATTATATAGGCCTACATACTTTTAAATCAAGAACACATCATTTGTAGCTGTATTTATGAACTGCCTACTAACGTCTAGACATGTAGAGGTAATGCTCAACAAATAATAAGCTAATCTCCAAATGACTAATACATGATTCATAGTGTGCTGTTATTATAAATTGTTACCAGAAGTTCTATGTTAATTCAACTAAGAGCTTAGATATTTGGGTTAAAAATGTCAAAGGGTAGCGGCAAACTACACAATTAAAAATGGTCTATCTATCTATCTATCTATCTATCTATCTGTCTATCTGTCTGTCTGTCTGTCTGTCTGTCTGTCTGTCTATCTATCTATCGTAAAATAATAGATAATTTAAATAGTAAAATAAAAAAATACTTCAATACAAAAATATAACACAAAACCCCAAACTTCTAATCTTGGTGTGTATTGCTACAAAAAGTACTCTTTTCATGTGACCGTGCATAGTTTTGAACAAGAAAAATGAATTGTTTGTATTGTATGGTATTTGTTTAATATAAATCCATTTTATTACTGGTCTCTCGAGAGCCTCCTGAGCAGTTTGAGAATGATTGGTTATCATCTTTACTGGTCTTTCAGACGTCACATCTTTGGTTTGGCCCTGTGGCTACAATTGTTCTCAAATGTACACCGTGTGCACAGCAACAAACCCGATAGTTAAACTTTCTTGTGTGAACATTTTATGAAGTGTATGTTTAGCAAGTGCATATACTGAGAGCCCAAGCCAAATCATTGCTCAATTTAAAGATTTCTGTGGATTGGACTCAGTGTTCTTGTATTTTGAGCGCATTCATCATTAAGACAGCGCAAACATCAATAAAAGAGAACAGACGTCACTACGAGAGCTCAAGCGTCATTAATAGAGCAAATTGTAATTTGTTTGTGAATCTTTTTGAATACAAGAAAGTTTCGAGCAGTTGCGAACAAACTCAGTGCAGATGCAGAAATCAAACATGGTACATGTAGTTACCAGGTAATTAATTTTCTGCTTAATACCACTGAAAATTATACAAGAGTGTAATAATCAAAGCTGCACATGTCTTTCAAGCAACTCACAGGCATTGGAACACAGTTTCCAGTGTGTACAATCAGTTTCCATTCATACAATAAATGATAAATGTACATTTTTGGTAACACTTTATAATAACTGCACACTATGAACCATTTATTAAGAATTAGCAAATAGTTAACTCTTTTGTTAAGCATTAACTCTACATTATTGGACATTAAATGCAGCTACAAATGCTGTAATCTTAACTTAAAAACACATATGGGCTTAATGACTGTGTTTTCATATTTTGTTAATTATTAAAATTTTTACTACTAAATTAAGTATCGCATTATTTACAAACCATTTATTTAAGGGTAGTTCACAAATCTGTAGAAATTTGTTAATAAAGCATTAATTAACACAGAGTAATTATTACTACTAAATATGTCATATAAATGTTGATTTGAGTAGTTTGTTTATCATGCACTGAATGATCTAAAAACCACCAACTACTCTTAAATAACTGGTTTGTAATACTTGATAATGCAATACTTAATTTAGTAGTGACAATGTAATGATTAACAAAATATAATTCATACAAGCACATTATATATGTCTATAACACAGAATTTGTAGCTGTATTTATAAACTGCTTACTAATGTATATTATTGTAGAGCTACTGCAAATAATACATTTATTTTATGATTTATTTTAATTTGACATAGTTTTGATACTGTGGCTGGAGCACTTGTACAAAAGATTCTGTCTAACATTAATATGACATTTATGCTCAAAGCTTAGTGGTACTGAACTGTAGTTCTCTTCATTTAATTAACTGTACCCCAAAAGGCCTGGTTTTAGACTGTCTTATAGCAGAAATTGCAGAACTGATTGTAATGACTGTTATGAGGAAGTATCATCTTATCGCACTTGTTTGGACAAGTAATAAGCTTGATGAGCCAAGATATTATTTTATTGTAAATATGACAAATACTGATACAACCTGTTAGAAGAACATTTCTCTCTCTCTCTCTCTCTCTCTCTCTCTCTCTCTCTCTTTTTGGCCATGTCTCCATGCAGTTTATTGCACTTCAACACTACCTCTCTCTGTCTTGTGTCTTGCACAATTCTTATTAGAACTTGTGGTCTGACGTCATATCTCGCCAGCACTGATGACATCCACATTGTTCTTGGAGGTCAATGCAATGCAATGTTGTCAATCCCGTTTTTATTTAAATAACCTGATAAAGCTACTGGTGTTGTCTTTCTTGTACTTTTTGCATGATTGTTATTGTCTCATTAAGAGCCTTTCTAATATCATCATTCCTCATCTTACCTATGATGCAAACTCCAAGTATTTTTCGAAATGCTGCCAGTTCGAATGTATCCAACCCAGACTCATTGTGAAAACGTACCTCTGGATACATTTCTGGAGACAGCAAAATACGTCACGGGAGATACGTTTTTTTGCAGTTTTTGTTTTCTCAAATCCACCAGAGGCAGCTGTGTACGCTTTTTGAGATCTCAAATTTCCCTCGTGAGTGCCATTCGTGCCTGCCGTTCTTGCGTTAACCCACCAGAGGCCGCTGTTGACAGACCTTTGACTGACTGAACGTCTGACTAACCGATCAACTGACCCACCCTCCGCCTTGCCTAAACCCAACCAATTTTATTGATTGACCCGCCCAACCACTTCCCTAAACCCAATCAAAAATTTTCAAAAGCAATCCAGAAAAAAAAAGCCCTCGTCTGATTTTTACCACATTTTCAGATTTTAACCCTGTTATTTACTTGTTTATTTTATTTTTTGGATTCTGTTTTTGTCTTACCTGCTTTCTGGAACCGCTCTTTACCGGACTCAAACCTCGTCGTTGTGGTCAACTCCTCTCTGCGTCTCAAGTCCGCTGACGTACATGGCGATCTAACGGGACAAACTGGTTACAGCGGGGAAAGCCGTCCATACGAAGGTAAGCGGTCAGCTGGTAAATGCAAAAAGGAACGGCGTCATACTGCCCCATATCGTTTGTTTAAAAAATGAAATGCAGCCATACGTACCTCTGGCCAGAAGGTGCATAGGGCTACGTTTTCAGAATGAGCCTGTGTTGAATGTATCTCTCAAGCACTCTTAAGTGTCCATGCTTTGCAATCATTCAAGGAAATCAGGAGTATGATAGATCTGTACAGTCTCATTTTGGTCTCATTTTTGATATTTTGGTTTTTTAGATTGTAATTGTTTAGATCACTCCTCAATTTTAAGACCATGGCTGTCATTATTCTGATGTTTGAAGATCAGTCACAGTTTGCAGTCAGTTGTTCCAAAATACTTCAAATCTATTCACACGTTGCAGTTCTTCCTCTCTAAGCAATAGACCTTCCTTTAATCTATTTTCACTGTTTGCTCAGACTTTGTGCTTAGCAGCATTCACTTTGTTTTGGAGACATGTATTTCTTGCCCATACTTTGATCTGACCTTTTCAACTCAGTCCAAGGCTGTTCGTTTTATATCTCTGCCCAAAGAGCAGAAAGAGGGCTTGCATTTCAGATCTTAATAATTTTGATAATTTTTTGTTGTGATTAGTCTTATGTTGGAAATCACTGAGTCTCCTACATTGCACCAGTGAAAATGACTGCTGCAACCTCTTTCTTCAGAACCAGTTCACTTCAGTCTGAAAAACTGTCAACCTTTTAGAGGTATAACCTTTAAACTCACATCTCTCCAGATCTCCTTTGTGTCTGATTCTTTAGGGCAGGAGAATATTTTCTTCTTGGCTCCTTTCATTAGCAAGATTAGCTGCTATTAATAGAAATGTTTGAAACTCACTTTATACACAATTCCATCTCCTCACAGGTGATGTAAAGCCTATTTCACAATACAAACGGCTGCTTCTGCAGGTTCATTCCTGTGGGGTGAGTCTGCTGGATGTATTTTTCAACTCCATACTGTTGCAAATTTGGAAAGCTCATTCTCGAGTTCTGACCTCTGTAACTGTAACAAGAGCAAGCAGAACTCCTGCAGGGCAGGTCTGGCTCTCACAAAAGTTTTTCCAGGATCAGACCACAGCTTCTTTGATGAACAGAAGACAGTCCTTATTGCCCTAAGCTTTGTTTTATTCATCACATCATCGTTCACTTAATGAGGTCTAAACAGTTTCACTAGATTCAAATGTTCTGGCTGATGTTGTTTGCTCTGCTGGAAGGTCACCCTTTATCTGTGACATGTTTATGCTCTATAGCAGGGGTGCCAAGCTCAGTCCTGGAGGGCCGATGTCCTGCAGAGTTTAGCTCCAACTTGCTTCAACACACCTGCCAGGTAGTTTCTAGTATGCTAGTTGAAGCTTGATTAGCTGGTTCAGGTATGTTTAATTGGGGTTGACGCTAAACTCTGCAGGACACCGGCCCTTTAGGACCGAGTATGCACCTGCTCGAAAGCTTTTCTGTATACTATAGGTAATGTATTTTTTCCTCACTAAAGATTGTTGGCGGTGGTGTCTTGGAAGGTTGGTGGACAAAAGAGATCTCTGAATGCATCTCCCAATTCTCTCAAAGTAAGTACAGCTTTGTCACTGCAAAGCTAGATAATGCTATACAGTGTCTTGTTTCAGGTTTTCCATTTGGGTCACTTTTGCAGTGGACAACAGTGCTTTTTCCTTTTCACCTTTTGACATTGCTTTGGTAATGTTTTAATTCCTTTTTGTCTGAAGCCTCTGGTCAGTGCTGCAGAAAATGATTTCCCTTGTGGCTTGTCTAGGCCCTCTAGTACATCTCAAAAGTAGTCTCAAAAGGCAGATATATCAGATGTGATATGTAGCGAATTAGCTCAATGGGAATTGAAGATTCATTTGAACGGGGCTTCAAAAGAATCGACTCTTCAAATCTGAACCAACGAATCGTCCAGGTATTGTTTAAATGGACAGTTGACTTCAATTACGGCTATTGCTATCAAAAATAAAAATAAAAACCCATTTATGTTTAAGCAGGGTAGCAAGATCGACGTTTAAGACATTAGATTCATAAACATACACAGGCACCTTTCTTTATACAAAATAAGACTTTATTGACTAATCTAACAGAAACTAACACCTAACACAAACACACATTCATACAAGTGTAGAGAAGAGTAAAGAAAGAAAAATAAGAGTTTGAGAGAGTGTAATGATGGAAAAACCTCGGATTTTGCAAGACTAAACCAAGCGAACCAAAGATAATCAATTTAACCCTTCTATGGTCTCTTTAGGGTTACATTTAGTTTACACCAGTTCAGTGGTAGTCTGGAAGTGTTACTTGCGTTCCTCTTGTGATGTGAAGAACTCCCTCTGTTGAGCACGTGGTTATCTGGTGTTCAGTTCTTTTGTCCTCACGAGGCTTGGAATGGGGTGGAGTCTGTCGTTTCAAGTTTTGAGGCGGCAAAACGAACTTGTTGTGTGGACTTGCGGTTTACTAAACTTAAGCAGACTCTCGACGGGAATAAAGAAAGAAAGGTATCGGAGATGAGAATGTCTGAGCTTGCGATTAACCCATTTTCTTGGTCTGGGTCCCCGCTTTTTAGAGTCTGGGGTCTCTGGCGGTTCTCCGGTGGTTCTTCTCTCCTGGGCCTCTTCTCCTCCCTTTTCTCTTCCTCTGGGCTTTTCTTCTTCTTGTCTTCTTTTCTTCTTGGGTGGTGGCTTTTGGCACAAGCTTTTATAAGGATGGTTTTGTACCCATCCTCTAGAGCAGAGTTGACCAATGAGAAGTTGAACTCCCCCGAGGCACGTTTTATAGTCTTTGTTTCAGGACCTGGTGATTTGCATAGCATTATAGTAGTAAACTGATGCAAAAATGTTTAACTTTCTTAAAATGTTAATATGTTGCCCACATATTAACAGGAAATGTAAACAATCATTCAGTACACCAAATTAGCTTTGCAGGGACTTCAAACATGAACTATCTATGATCTTGTTTAGAGTTAAACATTGATTAAAGAAGTATTACAACCATAATATTAATACATGAGCAAGAGACTTGTTGCAAAACGCCTGATTACACATAAAGAGAGAATACAAGTTTACATTAAAAACAATTTAAGCAATGAGCGTATAGAAGTTTTGACCAGGTCTCTGTGTGTCCAGTTTTGAGCACATTCCTTTGTGTTGTAAATACCTTGGAATCGGATTACAACTGACCATCCAGTCTTTCTAGATGGGAGAAGCTGATACTGTGTTTGCTGACGCATTTGTTGAATAAAAGCAAAATAATTATGTGTCTGATCGGCCATATTCGTTACAGATAATACCAATTAGGTAATAAATACTAGCTACATGACTAACCAGTTGTCTCCTAGTAAGTGGATTAGGTGTTTTTCTCTCACCTCTTCTCCAAGGAGTTTTTTTTTCCTTTTTTCTTTTTGATCTTTCTCTTCGAGGCAACCAGATATCCAAATGTGAAGATTACCAGGTAAGTCACTGTGATACTTATTTTCTGCATATTTGTTGCATATTTCAATTTGTTAATGTAAGATGGTTGATGATTAATGTTGTTCATGAATTGGTCAAAGTGAGCAAATTTTTTAGCTATATTAGTAGATTTGTTAAACATGTTTGTAAATCCTTTTGTGAAAGTTATTATTAAGTTATTAAGATTTAAATTATTATTTTAAGCTATTATTGTTATGTGAAGTTACTACATAACTGTGAAGTTATGTGAAAACAATCATGGTCACCATATTGAAGAGTCGCTCCAAACTGTAGTGCTCAAAACTGGCCACTTAGAAGGACCCTGTGGAATGTAAGAGTTTAAAGGGTACATCTGATGAACACTTCAGACCCCCATGACGCTTTGCTCAGGGAAGTTGATTGGTTCACTCACACACTGTGCTTAATTTGGAAGGGCTCATACCTATGCCCTAAACTCACACTTTGAAGGGTAAAACCTTCAAAGAGATTAAGGCATAGGGATGAGCCCTTGCGAATGGAATGCAGTGAATATGGTTTAGCTGATATCACTTTCATGACAGCTTATTCTGAAATAGATGCAAGCTGCATTTTGTCAGTTTCTTAATTTTATCATTCTTGCAATCTATAAATATACCACATGCCCAAACTGTTTTATTCATTCATTCATTTTCTTTTCGGCTTAGTCCCTTTATTAATCAGGGGTCGCCACAGCAGAATAAACCACCAACTTATCCAGCAAAGTGTTTTACGCAGCAGATGCCCTTCCAGCCGCAAATCACTGGGAAACACCCATACACTCTCATTCACACAAAAACACTACAGGCAATTTAGCTTACCCAATTCACCTTTAGCGCATGTCTTCGGACTTGTGGTGGAAACCGGAGCACCCGGAGGAAACCCACGCGAACACACAGAGAACATGCAAACTCCACACAGAAATGCCAACTGACCCAGCCAAGGCTCGAACCAGCGACCTTCTTTTTGTGAGGCGACATCGCTACACATTGCGCCACTGTGCCACCCCCAACTGTTTTATTGTTTTGTATATTTTAATTGTTTGACTTGTTCTCTCCTTTTGTTTACTTTTTAAAATTTTCATAGCAACATTTGTCTCGAATACAAGTGCCTTCCTTTAGTTTCATGTTCCCACTGTTGCCATTATCTTTTCCATCATCTTTTTTTCACTCTAAACTTCCTTTTTGACATTGATAATTTAGTTTTGATAACGACATGCTCTTTTTTTTGGTTGCTATTCTCTGTTTTTGGATGCCATTGCCATCTTTTGCCATTCTATCTGATTTCCTATTCCCCTGGTTGCACACACGTGCTGCGACCCACACGAATGAACGCTTATACCAAGCCTGCTTATTCTTTAAGCCTTTATTGTAAACAAACTCTCCTATACTAATTCTTGATGGTTTCTATTTATTCATTTATTTTCTTTCAGCTTAGTTCTTTATTTATCAGGGGTCACTACAGTGGAATGAACCACCAATTATTCCAGCATATGTTTTACACAGCGGATGCCCTTCCGGCCGCAATCCAGTACTGGGAAGGTTTCTATTAATTCCAGATATTATTCTACTAAGAGTTGATACTAAATCACTGCATATTATAACATTGTCACACATGGTTTGTTCAATCCATTCTAAAATAATTACTATAACATATATTTCAACTGTCAAAACACACCTATACAAACACACACACACGCACACACACACACACACACACAAACAAACACACACACACGCACGCACGCACGCACACACACACACACACACACACACACACACACACACACACACTGTTTTATTACAGTTTTTTTACGATCGTTTTGCTGCCAATTTCAGAACCCTGATGTCATTTTTTAAAACTCTAGACACAGGACTCTTAAAAGTCTTTACTTTTAACACAGGCTATCCAGCATTTAAAACTTTGCATGTTGCATTCTTTTCTTTAAAGAAGTCTTGCATTTGCTGAATGATTGGTAAACGTAACCCATTTATCATACAAGTACTACAGGATCATTGCTTTAGTTCTCTCACGCACACGGTACACATCGTTTCATTAAACATTCATTAACAATCATTTAATATTGTTGTTTAAAATATATGATACAGGTTTCATTATGGTTTATACATACATAAGTGTAGAGGGAATAATACAGACAGTGGAATCATTGAACTAAAGTTTTATTCATTCAATCACAACAAAATCACAAGTTTACTGTAAAAAAATACATTAAAAAACACAGCATAGTAAAGCTGATATATGGCATGATATGTGGCAACATACGCAAACAACATATGTGACATGCAAGTTTATATTTGTATTTTTCATATATAAAGCATGTCCAAATGTTTTTTTTGTTTTTAAATTGCGTGTGTGTGTGTGTGTGTGTGTGTGTGTGTGTGTGTGTGTGTGTACATACAGCCATACATAAACAACATCTTGCAAAAACAACAAAATTATAGGTTATATATTTTTTTAACATTTATCTGTACATATTTGTAATTCCAGTGGTTGGAAAAAAATTTGATTTTTGCAATTTTTTGGACATATATGACATTGTATATATGTGAAATCCAAATATGAACTAGTATGTCACGCATGTAATTTACATATATTTACATATATCAGATCTCTATTTGGGATCTGCATTTCCATCAATCTGGTCTTGGCCACAGGTTCTCCTCCACAGCACAGTGCATGTTTTTTTATCAGCCAAACATCTTTAATAGAACCTTCTGGCCAATCCAGGCCTGACATTGGTCTGCTTTGATGCTGTGATTGGACTTTCTTGCATACAGTAATGTCAAATATGATTTTTTTTTTGTAAAAGTGGTACATGGGACCATAGAACACATAGCTGATACAGAATAAGAATGAAATATAGCATATACTGTAAAGGTCATGTAATCCAGTTGGGTCATTTTCTGTGGGACTGCTGTCATTTGATTTATCCTAAAACCTTCATCATCTAAACATGTAATATTCTATGTTCTAATATTCATTCTAATATTCCATGCATCAAGAGTAATTCAGCGGTTACTTAGCATTTTGTTCAGCATTGGGACACTGACTATGAAATCAGAATGTCCTCATTGTACAACATCAAATTGTAAATTTATAATGAATATTTTATAAATGAATATTTTTCATATAATGATTTTATATTTTTTTTAAAAAGTACATTATAGCTAAATAAGCTGATCGTTTTACATATTAGCAACATTATTTATTTCTTAACCTGTCTAGCTAGGTTTGTTCTTTAAATAAAATTTATACAACTCCAAATCAGAAAAAAGTAAGGGACTGTATGCAAATAAATCAAGAAAGTAGTGATTTCTAAATTTACTTTGACTTGTATCTCATTGCAGACAATACAACAAACATTATTTAATGTGTTCCTTATTATTTTATTGTCTCAAAATAAAGAAAGTATTCCAATTTGGAGTTTTGCAACATATTTATAAAAAGGTTGGACCAGTAGAGCATTTACCACTTTGTAAAGTTGCCATAACTTTTCACAACCCTAAAAGACATTCAGGGACTTAGGGCACCAAGTGACGAAGTGTTTCAGGTGTAGTTTTGTCCCATTCTTACAGTTTTTTTTACAGACGCTAGGACACATTTCTTAATACTTAGGTCACATTCTCAAAACTCTTCACACAATTCTCCTAACCGACTTTCAGCTTGGCAAAATGCAAATACAACTACCAAAACACTTTATTCAGGTCTCAAATAAAATCATTCTTCCAGAACACTAGCAAAGGTTGACAGCTGACAAACACACTTTGTCATCCACAAAACAATGACGTAAAAAACACTAACAACATGTAGCATTACACAGTGTTTTCTTGTGTAAAACAAGGACCGCAAACCACTCTGTGATTGCCTGGGAGTGGTGAAATGCCACATTGTCCCATACAATTATAAATGTTGGCTGATTCCTCCTCTCTGCCTCCCTTTCCTCACCTAGCACAACCCTTCCATAGAGATCATGCAGGAATGCAAGGAGCCGTTCAGTGTTGTATGGCCCAATTAGTGGTCTGTGTAACAACAGTCCATCAGTGGATATTGCTGCGCACATCCTGATGTTGGCACCCTTCTGGTCCAGGAAATTCACTGTTGCTCTCTTCTCAATCACATTCCTCCCTCGTCACCGTGTTTTGGTCAAGTTGAAGCCTGCCTCATCCACAAAGATGAAAATGTGGTGTGTTTACCTGCCTTTAATCTCCATGACCCTTCTTACTCTTTCAGCCACTTCTCTATTTCTGGCTGGGTCCATGTTTACATCACAATACAAACCTATTCAGCAGTTGTTTCTTTTTGTAATGAACAAAAACACCTGTGTTGATGTTCATCTACAAAGAGAATAAGCTTTGGCTGGTTAAACTGCATTTTTAGATTTGAAATATGTTTCAATAAAATATTGCTGTTGAATTTTGCTGTCTTATTCAGTTTTGCATTATGTTATTGTTTTGAACACAAGTTTAACAGTTTTGAAAACAGCATGTAAGCATGTGCAAAATGTCCTGTATGTACAAAGATTTTTTGGCAGTTGTTGTGTCTGAGTGAGAAAAGAATTCATGAAATTTAAGAGATGTAGTCATTGAATGCATTTTGTCTCAAAACAATCATAATTGATCCTCAGTTTCGCCCACATAGACTTCTGTTGTGCTCACTGTGTGAATAGTTTTGCAAAGCTAAGCATTGAGAAATGTGTCTGTAAAAAACTAAGGTGGACAACAGTACGGGTCTTCTTTGTCACATTTTGTGCTCCAAATGCGCCACACATTCTCTATTGGAGACAGGTCAGGACTGCAGGCAGGCCAGTCAAGTACCTGCATCCTCTTTCTCTGCAGCCAGGACTTTATAATGCGTGCAGAATGCAGCATTAATGGTGCCATCACAGAAGTGAAAGTTACATTTGCCAAGGGCACTACACAACCCCATACCAAGACAGACCCCTCTGGACTTAATGCTGGTAACAATCTGGATAATCCTATTCTTCTTTGGTCTGGAGCACACGGTGTCCATTTTTCCCTAAACATATCTAAAATACGGGTTCATCTAACCACAGCACACATTTCCACTGTGTGATTGTCCATCCCAGATGCCTCTGAGCCCAAAGAAGCAACATTGTTTTTAAATATTTCAATAATTTTCTCAAGCATTTGGTGGCAAACTGGCTATCCACAGCCCATCTTTGCTCCTAAAGGACTAGACCTTTGCTGGACGCTGCTTTTGTACCAAATCATAATTACAATCACCTGTTGACCACCTGTTTCAAATCACGTCATTATTTAACCAATTTGCCTGATTAATAGCCCAAAATTGCTCCTGTCCCAACTTTTTTGGAATGTGTTGCAGGTCTGAATGACAGGAAAGGATGTATATTTACAAATGAAATGAAGTTGACCAGACAAAGCATGAAATATTTTATGCTCATATTGTCAGCAATGAATACAAGTCAAAGTAAATTTGGAAATCACTGCTTTCTTTTTTTATTTGTGTTTTCCATATCGTCCTAACGTTTTCTAATTTGGGGTTTGTATTGGTGCTATCTGTGATACTCTGGTTCATTTAGCACTTGCAGACTTTGTGAGCATCAGCGCACCCTGATTCGTACAGTGCATTGACTTTTCAGGGCACTGGAGGAATGTTCTTGTTAGGACAGCACTTAAAATGTCTGATTCCCTGATCAGTGCACTGACCACTGAACAAGGGTACTGATTAAGACGCACCCTGAGATGGACCTTAAGTCTGTACTTTTCCCCCTTTTTTCTCAGAGATGCACACATCCCCATATTGTCAAACACAAGCTAACAGGTTTCAGCTCGGCCACCAAACCACACTGCCCATTGAGGAATTTAATTAAATGTTCAACTGAATGTGTGTGTGTGTGTGTGTGTGCGTGTGCGTGTGCGTGTGTGTGTGTGTGTGTGTGCGTGTGCATGTGCGTGCGCATGCGTGTGTTTGTGTGACAGCCTTGTGGAATCTGAATGTCAGAATGACACAGACACCAAGAGAAAGACATAGTTTCATCTTTAGCCGTTATGCAAATTACATAAAGATAGATGATACTAATCTATATTTAAGGTCTTGCTATGTCAAAGATAATGTACATCTAGC
>CAIGQW010000532.1:5346791-5356904 GCA_903798125.1 Danio choprae
GTTGCATTTTGGGTGGAAATGAAAATCTGGTTGACATCAGTGTGCAATGTTGGACAGACGTTCACTTTCCACCACATCCTAAAAAAACAACCGAATATCAACGTCTAATGATGTTATGGCTTGACGTGTGGATGTTGCCACTATGACATCTATGAGACGTTGGATTTTGGTTGTCATACCTGACGAATAAATGTCAGCATTTGATGTTGGTTTAAGATGTTGGCTCGACCTTGGAGTTTGGTCACTTTCCAACACAACCTAAAATCAACCAAATATCAACGTCATTTGACGTCGTTATTAGTCCAAAATAAAGTTGTTCTTAGATGCTGACTAGGCATTGAATTTTGGTCATCTGACATCACGACCTTAAATCTAACCTAATATTAACGTCTTTTGTCAGCTGTGAGGTTTGTAAATTGTAATAATACTGATACTGTTGTTACTGTATTTTTAAACAAATGCATGCTTATCAAAAGGGATAGAAAGAAACATCATAATTTAACCCTCCACCCCCTCCTTTTTTATTACATCTAAATAGCCGTTAAATCATCCCCTCTATGGCTGCCAGGTTTGACTTCATTGTTTTAACATGTTTATTTACACAAAGAGCTTGGGAACCATGAGTCAACATTCATCATAATCTCTTAACAGTTAATGACAACATTTTTGTGTTGTCCAGGATACATTTCACACGTACAAAAGCTTGTCTAGCTATTTTACATTTGGCCAGAGAACTGATGGTGATTTTAAATGAAATCCAACGCATGGAGTTTGTGTGTACACTGTTTTTGTATACTATATATGCAGAAAGGGGCTTGTTTTGGTGAGAAGAATCCTGTTCTGTTCTCTCTCTCTCTCTCTCTTTGTTTTGGATGAAGTGATAAGGATCAGGACAGGGTAACATTAGTCACCTATTGCACCATCTGCTAGCCCTGCCCAGTCACAACAAGAAATCACTCTGTCACTCATAGCAGAGGCCATTTTCCAGTCAGCAAAACCTGTTACCTGGACCACGAATCTCCATTTAACGGTGGAAAAACACACATGAGTGACATTTGTGTTACATAAACCAGTGGAATTCTTTGTAATCTCGCCAATCTCCGCTGCTGTTCGGCGTTTGGCCACGAGATGGCAATATTTTGCCATCACTAAAAATGAACTCTATTACAATGAGCTGTTTTTCAAAAACAGCCAGCTAGTTTGAATACATACAGACAATTACTGTGATCTATCTTTAGCTTTTAGTGGCACCCTTATACAAAGTCTGTTTATGCTGGCCATTGTCCAATTAGGGTTTGGGGTCAAAAGGAAGATCAACTTTGGCCTTGCTTTACCTTTACAATTCAGTAAACAATTGTTTTATGATTTGCAACAATTGATGATTGCAGATTCACAATGCTTAATAATTAACCTTCTACTTTCAGTCAGTTCATTTGAGTGGCCAACAATAAAAAACAGTGATTAGATTTGTCATTTTGTTAGGACAAGCATTGCATTACTTGAGTTCGAATGTAGCAAGCTAGTATTTAAATGTGAGGTAACCTTTACTTTAGTGTTCTTGTTTTGAGTACTCACTGTAGTACTTACTACTGTATTAACAGCAAATTATTCATAATTAAATGCTACTAGAATAAACCAAACCTATTCTTAACCCCATACAGCTATGGAAAAATTAGAGACCACTTGAAAATGACAAAAAAAGGAATTATTACAGTAAGTTTGGGTTTGAGTAAAATGTTTGATTTATTCTATAAATGTCTCTTTTTCTTTCTTAGAAAATTGACAATTGTTCAGAATAGCAAATGTTTTTTCATTTTATATTGCACCAAATATTAATTTCTTAACTTTTTTCTTTGGATTTTTCAAATGGTCTTTTTTATTGAACTGTATATTAAATATATTCTGTTATTAGATTTCTAGGTTGTATTGCACATCTAAAAATGTAAACCAACGTAACCGTGATAGTTTTAAAAACATGAAAAAGACAATATTCAGTTGTATGAAAAAAACAATTAAAGGTATGATGTGATTTAAATGACGCCAAGAAACCATTTAGAGTGAGTTTAATGTGAAAACGCTTATGTGAATAAGTCTAGGATAGTTTTATGGTAAGGCAGGAATTTGCTCTTGACATTGCAAGGTTTATTTATGCTGTGTTCATGGTTGGAAAATGAATTGTTATTATTACACTCTGTATCAACAGCCCTGTGACCCAGTTATGAGATATGAGCGAGGAAGAGAATTAGCGTTCATTATACATAAACTTAAGACTGACCTTTCTCTGCCAGTGGAATTATGAGGTTATAAATGTTTCACAAAACATCGAATACAAATATTTTGCCCTGAATTCCTAGTAATAAAACACTCGTGACACTCGCTGATTAATTACTGCACAAAAATGCAGGTTTGCCTTTATTTATTTTCAAACACAATAAAAACTAAATAAGAATTATTCACATTGTTGCCTGGATCAATTCTGTCAAAACAAATGAACAGAAAAACATCCCTGGAACTCTAACATAATTACTCAAAAAACACCTACAGTTATTTTTTTTTTCCTTCATAAATAGGCGCAAACAAGTACCATAAAAAGATCTCATATAGACACAGTGTAGAGGAATAGTAAATGATCAGCCATATGCCAGGGTTATACAGCAACTCTCCAATCTGCCACTGTTTCTTCTAATTAACACCATATAAGCATCTGACAGTTTCTTACACATAGTTTGGATGACATTAATCAATATGCCAGAAGTGATACAAAAGAAGTATTTTGCGTAATACAAAATAAACTTTTCTTTAGTACTTTCCTTAATGGATCATTTCATGCTACCTCGCTGGTCGATGCCATCAACCTTAAACTTGGGAAAAGAATACGTCTTTAGACTCTTTTGTCGGTCTAATCAACAGCGACTTGCCAAGAAATGACCCCTCTTGGTTAATTATCCCTTTTCGAGTTTTAAACGAACTGGTGTGGTCCAATTCAAAATCACATTGTTACTAGAAAAAAAAGAAGAAGCTGAATTCTTATACTCTAGGAGTAACACAGATTCTATTTACAGCTTGAAACGAGGGCTGCGTGAAACAGCCCGTCCGGCCGTTCATAACGTTCCTGTTTTTATACTTACAACAGAACTCTGTTTCTAAGGCAGTTGACTAGAAAAGATCATTACAGAGAGGAAGAATGATACGACGAGAAAGGGCGTAAAGGAGGAGCGGAGCGAGACGCAGGAGTCATATCATTTGCATTCTTTTTTTTTTGTGGCTTTTTGTTTCTTTTTTTTGCACATTGCGATTTTTCCTCTTTGTACACACACGAAAAAAAAAAGAAGTTCTGTTTTGGTTTTCGTTCCGCTGCTTGTCAGCGAGAGCTTGGAGTCTCCGACACGCAGCGGTAAGTGCTTAGAAACCGATGGATTGACACAACCTTCCTGTGAGGCAAATTGACCTACGCAATGTCTTAAAAACCATAAGCAATCTCCAATAAAACGCACGTCTACAGGGGGTTTCCATACACGGCCTCTTATTAGGTACGCAACGAGGACGCGGAACAATAGGAGGGCGTTCAAAAAGTCAATATCGTTAGAGAGGTGATTGCATTTAAACAAATTTTTAGCATATAATTTACATGTTCATGCTTTCGATGATTTAAACTCTATTTTAAAGATCCAAAATGTCTGAATGTCAGAAGCTAGAAGGAGATACAAATTCCAAAGCCACCACGATAGGGTGCACTAAAGTGAGCCATGAGAAAGAAAACATTCAAATGTTGTTTAGCTGATGCGTGGATTGAGTCTAGTCTAAAAGAAGGCCTGAACTCTCAGGCCCTGAATAGCTGTACTGGGATGAGGAACTGCCTTGGTCCTGTGAGCGTGAAGGAGCGTGAGGTTGAACATGTGGATCAGGTCAGGTACAGGCCTTTGTCCCTCTGCAGAGACCTGTTGGGGAGATAAATAGAAATAAGTCAAAATGGCCGTGGCAAAAATTGGCATGAATGAATGTGGCGCAATCCCAAATGGCACCATTGTTAGAAAACTCTAAAACTAGCTTGATAATCTAGAAACTACTCATCAGGAAATGTAGCTAAGCTAATGCCAAACTACTGTACACTTCTAAAACGTAGCTAGTTACACTGAAGCTACTTTTTCACAAAGGTGCATATTACAAAAGCATGAATAAACATTCATTTTAAGTAAAATATTTGCTACTTAAAACAGTGCATAACAATTACAATGTCAAAGCTTAATGTTTCATTACACAGTTTTCACATTTCTCAGACTGCCAAGAGCACAAATCTACAACAAATGTAGCATTACAAAAACAACATAATTAACTTAGATTAAGCACATGGTTGCATTTTCTCAAAAAAAAAGAAAGAAAGTGACATATGTCTCCATTTTGGTGAGAAATATTATTGTAACCATCACACAACTTTCTTACTTCAGGTTAATTGCCAATTGTTGCAAGCATTGAATTTCAACTGTTGCTATTTGAAAATAACAGCAATGAATAAATAAATGTAAAACCCTGAAATGTGTGATTTACAGTACTAATAGATGGCTGTAATACACTACTGTAGATTGTGATCTTGTAAGTTGATGTTGTGCTGCTTCAGACCACTGCAGATTCACTAAATGAAATGTAGATGTTGCAAGCTACTCGCTAGAAAAAGGTTGCTAGCTACTGGAAAAGCTACATTGTATCATAAGTAGCTGAGCCACTGTCAATCTACTGAAAATTTAGCTAAGCTAGTATTTTTTGTAGTTTTTTGACTGCTGTTTACAAGTCTTGAGCATTGACGGTGCACGTGGCCCCAAGCAGGGCCCATATGCGAGCTCTCTTCTGAAGACAAAAACTGATGAATGGGATACCCTATGGTCTTGTGGATTGAATGTACACGGGCCATTGTACATTGACTGCAAGGGGTTGGACTACCATTTGGGATTGGACCTAAGATTGACCTGTCTGCTCACCCGTTGCCGCAGTAGTCAGGAGACCAGTCCAGGCCCTGGGTCGGTCCATTCCTGCAGCCGGTGCGGTAGTCCATTGAGGGGGACAGGCCAGGTCCGGCGGAGTGTGTGACATTTACCATGCTCTGATACTCTGCCTGAAGGGGGAAACCCTGAGAAGGAGAACACAATAGCAGATCACATATTAGATCTCACAGACCCACAGAGATGAGGCTCACAGTGCAGAGATGTGAGAAGCAAATTGGAATTGTTATATGATAATAATAATGTATGTGCCAGACGAAATTATTTCAGCACAATATTCAAGAAATAGTTTTAGCAAAAAGGAAAATTCAGGCATTTATTTGTATTCTTCCATGTTGTGTTGTTATTTTTTCTATATAATATGAATGTACATATTTCTTTTATAAGCTTTTGATAAGGGGGGCCTCACAGTGGCGCAGTGGGTAGCACGTTCGCCTCACAGCAAGAAGTCGCTGGTTCGAGCCTCGGCTGGGTCAGTTGGCGTTTCTGTGTGGAGTTTGCATGTTCTCCCTGTGTTGGCGTGGGTTTCCTCCGGGTGCTCCGGTTTCCCCCACAAGTCCAAAGACATGCGGTACAGGTGAATTGGGTAGACTAAATTGTCCGTAGTGTATGAGTGTGAATGGGTGTGTATGGATGTTTCCCAGAGATGGGTTGCAGCTGGAAGGGCATCCGCTGCGTAAAACATATGCTGGATAAGTTGGCGGTTCATTCCGCTGTGGCGACCCCAGATTAATAAAGGGACTAAGCCGAAATGAAAATGAATGAATGAATGAAGCTTTTGATAAGCTTTTTTGTGTTCTGAAGCCTCAGAACAAGTTTTTGTTGGGGACTGACATTTATTTCAAATGTTTGAGACTGTTGTGATTAGATTTTTTTCTAATGCTTTCTTATGGTAATTTGTTCCTGTGATGGATTTTTAGCATCATTCCTCCAGTATTCAGTGTCACGTGATCATTTAGAAATCATTATAACAAGCTGATTAGCTGCTAATGCAACATTATGCTGCTTAATACATTTACGCTATCTATGTCCATCTTTTCTGATTAGTTTAATGCATGTTTAGTGTATAAAAATATTAAGACAAAAAATCTTTTGGATACTAATTATGCAGAAACAGGAGCTTTTAACACTTTTGAACAAAAAATTTGAGTAAAATGTCCATTTATTATTTACATTATGCAATGCTCATTGATGATATACTGACTGATAGAATGTCATTATTAAAGCTCGTTTTGAATATGATTTTTACATTTGCATGATGTGTCCTATTGAGACGTGTTACAGTCTGGCCTCAGAATGCTGAACTATCCCTCTTATTTGATTTACTAAATCATTTTCCCCCCATGAGGAAACCAGAGCAAAGCGCAAAGCGGCTCGTCCAGTCTAATTTCAGCAAACATCCTACGCCATCTGAAGTGGACACGATGACTGTGTAAAGCAAGGAGCCTCAAATGAGCATTAATGAGGAACTGCATTCGGCGGTCGGCAAGGCTGGTGGGGGTAGAGACGAAAAATAAACCAAGCAGATATTCTAATTTGAAGACTTCTTCTCTGTTCTTAGCCTAAGAAAGACTGCATGTGAAAAGGAAGTTAATCTCAGTGGTACACAAGAGAATCTGCCTGAAAGAGCAAGACAGCAGGTGGCTGCGTTTTTTTCCCCCTCCAGAGATTCTACCTATTCATGAATTGTTCCTCAAATTCTTCTCCTTCATTCGATCACAAAGGCTCCATCTGCCCCTTTGTGTCCCCACACCCCCCCATCCCAGCTCCGCCCCCTCCCCCCAGCCTGCCTCGGCTCACCGAAAAAGTTGAACCGGCGTTTTTGTTTGCTCTCCACAAATATGCAAAAATGAACGAGGATTATTACTCCCCTTTGGATTTAAAAACTCTCCCATAAAGGCAGGATCTGCAGAACAGGCTTAAGAACTCCCCAAACGGAGGAAAGAAAAGCCAAGTTTAAGCATTCGTACTCTCCTCCGTGAGATTGACACAACCATACAAGGAGCCCTGTGGTAATCTAAAATTGGACTTCAGACAAATTCACACTATAATCTGCATGAAAATTAGACACTTTTTTTTTTTTTTTGCCTGACGACGATGATCATCCACAGCAATAGTTAATTTTCCTGCCGAGCAGTGATAAAAAAGAAGCACATGAAATTCAATCAAGTAGTTGCTCTTTTAAATACAACGTTTCCCAGAATTCCCAGCAGGCACAGGAAGAGAAACTTACAACAATGGGTTCTTTCATATTCAAATGTGCACGGCAAACTCTCTTTTTTTTATTTTTTATTTATTTTTTTTTAGCAGCAACAGTTTGAATTGGAAATATGTTTTTGTGTTTCATCAATACATGGCGACGTAATTCAAACGGATCCCTCGGCAAAAGATCAAACCGCTGTCACTGGATAGCATGTCACCTGTTCTCCTGACCACCTGATTCATCTCTCTTTATGAAGCTAATCCCTGTTTACCCCAAGACAATGTGATTCTCCGCCCTCTCCTTGCCTCCAGCAGCAGTCAGTCCTGCCTTCCAGCTGATGCTCATCTCATAAAGAGCTCGCAGACACAAGGGTGCTATTCATTAGGACCTCATTACAACCTCATCTCAATCCCACTGAAGTTCCAGCACAACTCAGGCCTATTAAGACATGAAGCAGATCAACACGTTACCCTTAAAGAGATAGCTCACCCAAAAATGTACCATCCTTAAGCGGTGACAAACATTTCCGAGTTTCTTTCTTCTGTTGAACACAAAAGAAGATATTTTGATGAAAGCTGAAAACCTGTAACCATTGATTGCAGGAAGAAGAAATACCATGGAAGTCTATAATTACAGATTTCCAGCATTTTTCAAAATATCTTCTTTTGAGTTCAACAGAAGAACTTGGAAACTTGGAAAGGTTTGAAACAAGGAAAGGGTGAGTAAATGATGACATAATTTTCATTTTTGGGTGAACTACCCCTTTAACGGTGTTCTCAGTGTCAGTATTTTTCATCCACCTATTTAATGCACATTTTCAACTATTGCAAAACTCTTGAAATGCCAAGATGTGCATAAATTCTGAAAGTGTGCATACCAAACATATCCACACAAATGAGTAGGATCAACTTTTTAACAGATAAGAGAAATATGCAGAAACTACGATGGAAACACATTTACTGAATAAATGCCAGCAGGCACATTGAAAAAGCAACCCAAGCTTATTGAAAAATGTGCCTCAGGCTACATTTTCGAAAAACATAAATTACGTTGCTCCATTTACATTTATTTGCACGTTTTAGATAATCAATCCACTAGAGGGCTTTGTCTACATTTTTGTGAATCTGAAATACATTACCTACGATGTTTTGTTATATGTTTCAGAGACACAATCTTGTACATGTCAATGTGAAGGCGGGGCTTGGAAGATCACCTAGCTTTATCTTGATTTTACATTCATTTGACTTCTTTTGTGGAACCGTGCTTCACACGACTCAAACCCGAGCGCTCTGCATCACAAGTACAACACCGTACAAAGTGAGCTACCGAGCAAACTTACCATGCCAGAAAAGTTGTCCACATGGGCATAGAATAGCGAGGTGATTGTATAATTATAATTACAAACCATAAACATTGTTAAAGTGTTTTGTGGTATTCATTGGATGTTGTGCAAACAATGGCATTAAAATAATAATCAATCAATAATATGTCACAGTAAATATCATTAGTGTGAAAAGGAACAAAAATTGTTAGTGTCATACTGTCCCGTAGCATGTACTGCAGTCAAATGTACAGTATGCTGAAGTACGTTTTTGTGGTTTCACAAAATAATGTAGGCTGAAGTACAAATTTTCCTGCTTGTGTTGCAAAAAGAGTCATGTGATCTTGTTTTAACAGATCATGTGATAACAAAATGGGCATGAAGGGATGGCATTAAGTGCACAGCCCACATCTGAAATGTTGATTTGGTTATTCTAAAATCCCTTAGCTAAAGTCTATCAAAGATGTTTGGTGTTATTGCCTCCACAACTTAAAGTCTTGAGTGGCTACGGTCCTAAAAATTGGCGTTTATTGCGCTTCGTCTTTATCTTCTGAGGCACAAGTAATTTATTGTATAAGAAAAAAGGCCCACAGTGACTTCTCCTACCGCAGCAAATACTTCTTTTTGATATTTGGATATGCCTTACATGATCTATGCTAACATTTATGCTAACTTTAGACTATGTGTATAATATTTTATGTGCTATTCCAGTTTTTTGCATAAGTTTAATTTGCATCTTTGGATGGAAGCATAGCTAGTAAGTGTGTATTGAGACTCGAGCTTCAAACCTTTTTGTAACCACCGCTGCTTGAGATCTTTATCAGAGGAACGAGGGTTTAATTAGCGCTGATGCTAATAATGAGGATGAGTGTTTAACATGGCACTGCAGTTAAAACTCCCTCTACCTCCTCACGTGCTAAAGCTGGAGAGGCAATAAACACAGTGGATGTTATATCAAAAGAGGTCGTTTTCTCTTTTAATTAGATTTTTTTTGTGTGTGTGTGTGCGCGCGAATGGGTTTATTTGCTTTCTCTGCTTTTCTGTTGTGTGCGTCCTCAAAAAACAGCTTTCTCCTCCTATACACTTTAGCAGAGAACTAATTTCATTTCCTTCGGCCCAGTCTGAAAAACTGTTTTCATCAGATAGCTGAGGCGTTTTGTCTTCCACACTGATGTATTCATCAATCTCAATGTGAGATTTTTTTTTTTTGGTGCAACCTTAAGTCACATCCAAATCCTAATGCATCTGTTTATTACAGAGAGAAAATTGAAAATCTGTCTGTGTGATACGCTGGGATTTTTTTTTGCACGGTGTGGACATAAAACAAGCTGGCAGATATTAATGGTTCCTCTCTTGACCTCATTCGCTGGCGCGAGAGATAGGCTGAAGGGGCCGGAAATGATGAAAAATGAAATGGTGCAACATCTGCTGCATAAACAGCACTTCTTCTACTCTCACATTCATACGAACATATATGTATTTATATGTATATAATAAATATGTGTGTGTGTGAATGTATGTATGTATGTATGTATGTATATAATGTATACACACACACACACACACACACACACACACACACACACACACACACA
>CAIGQW010000532.1:5376259-5406731 GCA_903798125.1 Danio choprae
AATATAATATAATATAATATAATATAATATAATATAATATAATATAATATAATATAATATAATATAATATAATATAATATAATATAATAAATGGAATCTGATTTAAAAATAAATTGTATGACTCTGTAAATCTCACAACACACATAAAAATCCACATTGTAACTTCAAAATGGAATAGCGAGTGAATAGATGGTGAAATGCAACGAGCATTCTTGTCATTCATGTCTCGAAAGGCAGCATGAAAAAGGCTTTCCAAACAGTTAGTTTGAAATACTGCACAATAGGGGGTGAACCGTAGGCTAGAACAAGGACAGACTGTCCATTTGATACTTATAAATAAGAGAATGAAATGGGTTACGGCACGAACAGAAAAAAAAAGAAGAAGAAAATCTTGTTGAAAAGCAACATTCTTTGATGTTCTATTTTCTGCCACCGAAACGATCCAGCGATGGCAATCTTTCACGCTGTATCAATAACAGAAAAAAGACTAATCACAACTATATAGGCAGCAAATAAAAAGCTGAATAAAGTACATCAAAGCGCACTCACATTACAGTGATTCATTCCTACTATTGGAGCCTTTGAGGAAGTAAAATTATATGCAAATGGTCAATCAATCTCATTAGACTCTAACAAAAGGCTGCTTTTATGAGGCTGAACAGTCTCTTGCGTTTGGCTGTGAAGTTTGCTTTGGCTGCTTTAAAACGGGCCGTCCTGCGCTCTGCCTCCTCCAGCCTCTGTCAGTTTAGACTGTGATGAAAAAAATGTAAAGCAGATAAGGAGATGAAAGGCTGTACAAATCCAAGCAAAATCATAAATTATTCTGCAAACGCTCCCTTGGAGTAAAATATTGTAGAAAAACATATACAGTTATCATAGGTTTATTACAGGGAAGCAGGAGAACACGGCAACCACAAATATGCCTCTGATTCGACTCGACGATCCCTCTCTGCTGGTTTTTTTAATACCTTCAAAAGGGGCTCTTCTTTTCTGCAGCTTTATTATCTCTAATACATAGCTTTTATTTGCAGCAAACTAAATGAACCTGTCAGACAGCCAACTACAGGCAATTAGGTATGAAATTGGTTCCAAATTCAAACTCAACTCAAATAACGGTCCAACTGTTACTTTTAAGGATTGCAATAATCGTTTTAATGAGCTTCCTACTTCTGCCTCTAAAAGCCAATGTATCATGCTCATTTGCATATTTGATTGTGTTGTGCCTCACAGATGTCTGCGTTTGTTTGCGGGGAAATATGCTGGCATAATTCATACAGTAAGGCCCTTAGAGGAACGATTTTACTGCCAAATTAAAAAAAATAAATCACATAAAACAAGACGACTGTGCTGCCGTGGCTTACGCTGCTGTTGATACATGCGAGTATTTGTGTAATTATTGTCGAAGGAGAGAAAAAAGGGATGAAATTATTATATTCAGGTGAAAAGCAGAGTAATAAATAAGAGAAGGAATCCATGGCAGTTTCGAGAAGGGGTGCAATTATGTTTATGCGGTGTACATGTGATGTTTCTTAGTATCCTGTCTTTCTTTTTTTACTCTTGCGTAAACAGGCAGCCAAAAAAGAGAGCACAGGAAACAAATAAGCCTGTGCTGTGGTGTGTGGCTCTGAGGAAAAAAAAAAGTGAAATGCGCAAAAATTAAGAGCACTGCAAACTACATCTTGTGAAAAAGATGATGTTGGATGAAGCCGTGGGTACAAACATATCAAAAATGGCATCATCGGCTGCAAATCTACTTGAAACGGCGATGAAAATGTTTCTGCTAATCTAAATAAATACATTTTCTGATGCAGTGTGTGCTGTGAGTTCAATTCAAACGTCTAAATTACATCTGCTAAAAACACACACACAAAATGATTAAACATGCATCTGTAGTCAAGTCAAGCCGGTGGTAATATTTTTGTACCATCTTATGAATCCTCCAGGGTCAGAAAGTTTTGATCTGAATCAGATAATTAGCAATGAACGTTTTATATTTTGAGTCAGGATTGTGGGAAATCACCTCCACAATATCTGTACGTTCTGTTCAGTGTTTACTATTCATAATCCAGTTACATTTGCTAACACAATTTAGGGCGTGCGGTTTTCCTCTAAAAGCCTAGCTTTTCATTTATCAATAAACGAAAGACTGAAGACAAAAAACTATTTCTGTGTAAATCAGGACTTCAGATGACACATAGTTTCCTTCACTCGCATTACAGTATATGCAAAAAAAGGCGAAGAAGGGGGAAAAAAAAGGCAAGTTTTGAGATTGTTCCACATTGTGGAAGTCCATTTCACGTGACATCATTTCAACTGGACAACAAATCTCTCAGGGAGGTGATTGCCTGTCAAATAGCACAAGGGTAATGGGACTGGTGGGAGATGAATGGCAAATGAGCAGGAGAGTCATTTAAATCTACTATCAATTACTGATGATGGTCATGATGGCTGTGTGGAGTCATTGTCTATGGGCGACTTCACAGTCAGCAGTCAATCAAAGCTTCACAGCAAAGGGGAAAGAGGAATAAACTGTATGTATCTGATGTGGTTTACACTGACAATAAGGAAAAAAATGATATGAGGAGAGCTCTCCTGTTTTTAACAGTGTGGTGAGTGAGTGGCAGAAATGCTCCACCAGCAGAAATTACGCATTAAATTACAATTGTGCAGCCACACAATAGACATGTAGATTGTTTATAAGCCTTCCATCTTGACAGGCGTAAATCAGCTCGTCATTATGAAAGAGGTGCACACATACTGCGATATGAGGTGGATGAAAAAAACGTGCATTTTCAGATAAGAGGTACATCCCGTTATTATGCCACAATAAGCATTTAAACTGATTTGCAAGATGCTTTCTGATTGGAGAAGAATTCAGAAACAGGGTTATTGCAGATAACTAAAACCAAAAAACACTAACATGTTTGTTACTTGAAATAAAGTAAATGTTAACTGAAACTTTCTTATTTCATTGGTTGCCAAGTAAATACTTTTCTCATTTTTATTTAGTTTAGATTAAAACTAAAACACATAAAATCTCATCTTATTAATAATTATTTGTCAAAATAGTCCAATGATATTAAAATTATAGTGGATGGGTAACACTGAGGCTAGTGGTCACACGAGGAAGTGTATCTCAGTAACTGTAATGTATTAAATCAAATGTCTTCTTATCTCTGTTTGAGGTTTTGTATGTTGGTTTCAAACACCCAGTTCAAAACCAATGGCAATTTGGCTTATTGTTGTCAACTATGAATATTCATTAATTCATTTTCTTTTCGGCTTAGTCCCTTTATTATTCTGGGGTCGCCACAGCGGAATGAACCGCCAACTTATCCAGCATATGTTTTACGCAGCGGATGCCCTTCCAGCTGCAACCCATCACTGGGAAACATCCACACACACTCATTCACACACATACACTACAGACAATTTAGCCTACCCAATTCACCTATAGTGCATGTCTTTGGACTTGTGGGGGAAACCGGAGCACCCGGAGGAAACCCACGCCAACACGGAGAGAACATACAAACTCCGCAGAGAAATGCCAACTGACCCGGCTGAGGCTCGAACCAGCGACCTTCTTGCTGTGAGGCGATTGTGCTACCCACTGCGCCACCGTGCAGCCCCAACTACGAATAATGTCTTTTAAATCATTTTGGATATAAAATACATATATAAACTTGATAAATTACATGAAAACTCTTTAAATGTAGAAAACTAATTTTTACATATGTTTTTATATGCCAAAGAATTGTCTTCAGAAAGCAAATTACACATTTATTCAGCACCAGAGAGGCATAAGGTCTGCTTAACTGTATATTTAGTTAGTTTAACGTGTATGTAGTGAAATTTGCCACATATGTTGGTAATGAGGGAATAGACAGACGTAGACTGCTGAATATAAGTGTTTAATGCACATTTATGCATTGTATCATACAGCTCTTACTGTGTTTTTCTGGAGTGAAAGAATGCCAATAAAACTAATTTGTTTATGTGTAAGTTGACATTAATGCCTGCCTCTGTTTTCACATACATTAAATCCACAAAATGCAACTTTAAATACTTCTCTGTGGGCTCCTTTTGTCAAGTATAATTATAATTTTGGCCTATATTTCATCCACCACACAACTCAGAAGCAAACTATTTTATTCTGTTGGCATAAATATATAGTTCACTTGCTAAATCTAGCTAAAATATTTGAATTATGTATTCTGAAAATACAATATATCACAAGAAGAAAAGAAAAAAAACTCAGACCCTCTGCTTAAAAAATCTAGCTTCACGCATTCCATTTTAATAAACATTTGAATGTTTTTATAGAAAATGAATAGAAAATGAATGCGGACATAAATACAAACATACATACATAAATGAATGTTGAAAAAGACTGAGAAAAATATTTTTATATCTTTATAAACCAATCCACCTAATCATTCAATAATTTCATCCATATGTTTTTGAATGTCTGATGATTGCATTGCTTACATTTTTGTAAACAATTACGCTAACGCTCATTTCTGATTCTTTTTCCATTTGTGTTTAGTTGCTAAAAGGCTGTACTATTTCAGAACAAAATGTGCAATAGTGCCTACCTGCCATATAACAGTCAAAGCATGGAAAGCTGGAAAGTTCTAATGTCAGGAAAAGAGTTAAATGTTGTGCCTGCTAATTAATTTCATTTCCTTTTTTTGCTTAAATTTAGCTGAAAATCCTATTACTGACAATGAAATTGCATTTACATTTTGAACATTTACCCACCGAAGGTGATATTCTCCAGTATCGGGGCAAAAAAGTCAATGAGCATTAAACAAACAGTATCTTTTCTCCCTGGCTTTAACAGTGTAACTATTCAAAAGCTTTTTAAGGCAACACTGAGGTATTTGCCTTTGCAGAAATTGACTTTCAGAAAGAAGCCCACTCTATTTAAATGATCACTCCAGGATTGGCTGTGGATCATTACCCAGTGCTCCATGCGGCATGAGGAGCGCTCCAACATGTTGTCATGCCCTTCCACCAATTAAATTGCCAAAGAACAGCAAAAGGACGCGTAAACAAAGGTAACCTGCGCCCGCAGATGAAGCGGCTTTTTCATAACGTAATTTTGAATAATGAAGATGTCAGGTTAAATGCTACAGTAGTTAAACTTAATAAGGTGCCCTATTTTTTTTCCAACCGGCTTTTCATTTGCCATCTAGGCTGGGATTGTATGTGAGAGGCAACGAAAGCAATTCAGCCTGTAATGAATACCTTTGGGACCCAGGGGTGGTGATCATTTGAATGCAACATTCTCTGGCCGGGCCCCCAAAACAACCTCAGGACCTGCTGAGCTGCCGATTACTGTTGAGAGCTTCTGGATAAATGCAGAAGGGCTTGTCTGCTCTGCACTAGCATCAGTGTCAAGCATTTTGGAGGAGGTTTTAACTTTAATAGAGATGATAATAGAGATGACACAAGGGTGTGTGTGTGACCCGGTGTGTCTTACAAACCCAATGGGACCAAAGTAGAGATCAAAGTATAATATTGTGAGTAGTTTAACAATGTGGGAGCTGCCATTATGCAGTATTATAGAAAGACTTTTGTAATGCAGGTATAATGGTCCTATAATTCAAGTTATGAAAGTAAAAAAAGATCTCTGTGTAAGTTTTTTTAATATGTATGAGATAAAATATAGCTATGCAAATTCACAGTAGCCAGAGTATCCTTTATTTCCTTAAAGGTTTGCCCACGTGTGATCACAAATGTGATATTGATATTATTGATTAATTATGGACTGAAACTAGTAAAAGATACAAGCAGAAAAAAAAACATTTAATAAAATACTGTTTAATTGTATATGTGTGATATACAAATGTGAAATGTAATATACTTTTTCAGATAAAAAAAAACTAATTTTTATTGCTGATTCAAAATTTATTGGAAAAGAAAGACACTTGCTTAATTTCTAAATAACTCAGTGGTTTTAAATAATCATTTTGATGAATAAGTATATTTATTAAGACAGGGCATTTTTGCCATCTACTGGCAGATTGAGGGCCCTATCATACACCCTGTGCAATAAGGCACAAGACGTGTTTGCCTCGACGTGTTGCTATTTTCAGACCAGTGCAACCCTAACTTTCCCGATTTCCACTACGTTGTTTAAATAGCAAATCCATTTGTGCCACTTTGTGGACTCATGGGTGTTCCGGTCTAGAAAAGAGGTGTGTTAAGGCACATTGTTGGCACGTTGCTATTTTGAGGAACTAAAATAGACTGTGCAATAGAGCAGCTGAAAGCAGGTCTAAAATCCAGCACAGAGCGCGTTAGTTGTGCACCTTGCTTAAAACATGCAGGATGTACAGCGATACGCAAATATCTTTACAAATGAAAAAAATAAAAGGATTAAAATATTGCAAAAATGATTACTTTCCACATAAATATAAAAACCACTGCCTCCATTCCTTCATCTCGAGGGGCTTTTTTCAGTTTATTCATGACAACTTGCTTTTGTATAATGCTATTATTATTATTAGTATTATTTATTATATGCATATTTATATTTGTTTTATTAAAAACAAGGCTTAGATTTGTCCACCTGTCAGGTTTTGGACCATATGGGGCATAGGACGTGTGTTTGGATATAACTCAGTTTTTTGACCACACTTCGTTATTATTGTTTATTTATTCGTTTGCTGGAAATTAGAACTGAATGTAGAAATAGTTTTGAAACAAATCTTTGCGCTTAACAAACTAAATTAATTATGTAGGCTGAAGGATGTCTTCAGTGGAGAGTACAACAACGTTTCCTTATCCACGAAAGAGAGAAAGAGAAAGTGAAAGTAAAGGCTGATTAGAGGAGGCTCATTCTTTATCCTCGCACTGCAGATCCTCTGTTTAACTGTTTTCTCGCAAGTGAAGCATTCAGTTTTTCCACTTACAAAGTCCGCCATATACATAGCAAATGCGCCATAGTGCAAAGCAACTGACTCTTAAAGGGAATGTGAGATGAGACTCTGATAGGTTTATTCTCAAAACACACACATAACTCATTAAGAGAATAAGCACAACCCTGTTAGACCATGCGCCGCAGCGCAGAGTGTATTTTTCCATCCTTAAAATAGTGGATAAAAGTGGATTCGGGCACGCCCTTAATGCTTTTGCGCGCTGTGCTTTAGACTTTGCGCCTAGATCGTTAAAATAGAGCTCTTAGTGTGATGTTGATTCACGATGAACCTAACCCAGCAAATACCAGAACAAAAACACACTTAGTAAAATACGGTTTAATGGTATAAGACATAAAGAAGTTAAGTAATATCACAGAAGAGTGCTGTTTTCTTGCGCGCACACAGATTGCAAATGTGATATACAATGTGGTATACTTTATTTTCAACAAAAAAGCTAAATGAAACAGAAGTTAATATTAAGTTGCATTTTAGACTCAAAATTGGCAGTTTTTTTTGATGATTTTGTAAAACATATACAGAAATAGTTCCTAACAAAGCCAGAGAAAAACATTTGTGCATCTCAATCAGAAATGCTGATTCAAATTCAGTTTTTAAATGAATCAGCTGTTTTAAAGGGATAGTTCACCCAAACAATTCACTCATTATTTACTCACACTAAAGTGGTTCTAAATCTTTACGAATTTCTTTCTTCTGTTGAACACTAAGGAAGATCAATTTGAAGAAAGCTGAAAATTGACTTCTATAGTAGGAAAATCAAGTACTATGGAAGTCAATGGATACAGATTTTCAAAATTTGTCAGAATATGTTATTCTGTGTACAACAAAAGAAAAAACCCATGAAGGTTTGAAACAAGGCAGACTTTTCATCTTTGGGTGAACTATCCCTTTAAATGAATAATTTAAATGAAGGATTCTATGAATCAGGGGGCATTTCTTGCATCATTATTAAATCAGCCTTCTGGCTGGTTTAATGTCATATTTATTTATCTATGGTAGGTCTGAATCAGCCAAAGAACCATCACAAAAGCACACTCCGGAAAATATTGTTTTATTACCATATATCCCCAAAAATACCAAAATACAGCCCTAGATCAAAGCAAACTAGCACAGTCCACAAGCGACCACTCCCTGTCCGGCACACTGCACCCATGCTTTCCAGCAGCTTAAGGCTCATGCATGCATGAATATGCAATTCATGAATATTTCTGAATAATGCATATTATAAGAAAAACAATGCTGGAGCGGCAATTTAAAATCTAATTCTGTGGGAATGTTCTATACATATACTTCTCTACATATGGACGCTGGTTTGGCTCAGGAGAACACTTTTTTTTAGTCGATGTCTGGAATACACGAAAAAAGCACATGTTTTTTAGGGCCTCTACGGTCCCTGGAGGGAGCGCAAGGTTAGTTTATGCATGTTTAAAATGCACAGCTTTCTCCAGGTCCCACAAGAGCTCTGCAACATCTGGGGGGAGGGGGGCGAGGAGGCATACGAGCACCTCTATACAAACCCACACACAAGTCTGACAACCCCCTTCATCAGAGACCATATACATGTCAAACCATAGCGCTGGGCAAATACATTCTGCACAAAAAACAAACAAAAATCGTATTAGTCTGTGCGGTTCTTACAGTATTGACCTCAAACACACTTCCTGTATGCTAATCTGCAATGCAGTTCAGACAATTTCGACCAGCCAAATGCGATAAACATCAGTCTTATCAGGTTTAAACAAAAACCAACAGTCGTTCGACGAACATTGCTGGCTCTGTGAGTCAAAGCGAGCACTTTCACAAGTAGTGTCTTTGAGTGTAGTCCACAAATATGAGAAGTGGGTATATTTTTAGTGTTCGTTGAGTGTATGTTGTAGTCGGCTTTATCTTGCATCGCTGGCACACGCTACTTCATCTTGCTGCTGCATTAAAATAAATAAACGTTGATATAGAGCGCTTGTGGGCTGACATGTGCTCAGCACTCCGCCATTTTGGGCTAATAAATGTGGCTTTTATTTAATGGCCAAGAAACACATGGTTTGGGTTGGAGGAAGGGGGAATGAGAGGAGATGGTTTGATAGGAGAGAACCTGTGTGTGGACAGACAGTGCTGAGGTGCAGTCTGGACGATGAATGCGTTGTTTATTTTAACATCTCATCGATTCCTTCTTTTTTCTCTTCCCTAGGCTGTTATTATTGTTATGTCTTTCAGAGAGGAATGAATCTCCACATTCAGAGATGCTCGGATGGATAACAGTATCACATTTTGTCACTTCAAGCAGCTACAGGGCTTTCAAAAAGTGTTGTCGAGTCAGTGGTGATGTTTTGAAGGGAAAAAGCCAAGGCAGAACCAAGAGATTAAGAGCACTTTTTAAATGTCATTTTATTTTAACTCATGCAAATATAAAAGTCCCTTTCATCACCAGCTCTTATTTTCCAACCACAATTCTTTTTTTTTTCTTTTTTTTCAAAATGAGATTTTAATTAATTGCAATATATTCTAGAAAACCAGAATTAAGTTGCATGGGTATTTTTTGTAGGAATACTAACAAAATATTGCATGGGTAAAAATTATACATTTTTCTTTTGTCAAAAACCATTTGAACATTAAGTAAAAAGACCTTCCATGAAGACATTTTGTAATTGTTTTGTTTTTTTACAGTAAATATAAAAAAAACTATTTTTGATTAGTGACATGCATTGCTAAGATCTTAATCTGGACCATTTTAAAGGCAATTTTCTCAATATAAAATGTTTTTTTTTCGAATCCTCAGATTCCAGATTGTCAAACAGTACCAAATATTATCCTATTTTTACATGAATGGAAAGCTTATTTACTCAGCTTTCATTTTCATTTTATTCAGCATGTGTTGTCACATACTGTATGATGTAATACAAAATTTGAGTATTCTACTCGTGTCGGACAAGGGTAGATGTTTTTTAAATGTCACATCATTTATACTGTTATACTGTAATTTGTTTATAATTAATCATTAACTTTTTACAATTTTTGCTGTTTTTTTTATTTGTTTTTTTTACATTTTTGCTGTTTGATTAATTGTTTTTAATTTACCCAGAAAGCCAATAATTATTTAATGAATGATGCATGATTATATCTTTTTTTTTCTGAGCTAGGGCTGGGCAGTATGACAGAATAAATTGTCAACCGTAATAGATTTTTTATTCTGTGTGTACCAAAGGTAAATAAGTGGGCGTGGCTAACTCACATAAAGTGAGCAAGATGCTGTCCATGAGTCTGAAGGAAATGCTGCCTGGAACATATGGAATAGTAATTTCAGGTCAGCAATCTGAGGTGAACTTTTACCTGTGATTTAGATGAACTGTTTGTCTTGAAACTGCGAATGTTAGTACAGAACAACTCCATGTACAATATCCCTCAGTAAGTTAAACAGTCACTTATGTCTACAGACTGCTGACTGACAGCCTCCCCAGGTCCTAATGCTCGGCAGTCCTTTTCATTTCTAACGTATTTATTATAACCCCTTTTGTAGTTTTTCTGGAATAACTACCTATTAAAATAACTATATTGTGAATTTTATTTATTTGTGTACTGTATACGTATGTATGTAACAGTACAGAAACTGAAAATCTAATTTATAAATGATAAATAGCCTTCAAAGCCAAATACTAACATAATGCTTATTAGATCTATCAAATACTCAGGCATACAACTAAGCTGTTCCCTTTTTCATACAAGTGTGATCTAGACATTGGTTTTTACTTATTCCACTACACACAATGCGTCGTTTCCTAAGTTTCCCCCAACTCTGAAATCCCATACAAACACTGTACACGATGCTCTGTTCTCTCACCAGCACTGCATCTATCAGCAGCACTTCTAGTTCCTCAATATTCATGTACACAAATAACATCCATAACAGTACATCAACACCATTGATCTCACAAATCACTCTGAGGAGCAGTTTCTGAAAGCAGCAGTGCCGTTCATACCAACACACACGGTAGCCCTCGGATCTTCAAAATCAACCTAAAAACCATCAGATCAAACCCCAAGTACTTCTTCGAACCATTCATGTAATAACCATGATCCTTGCGCCTGGCCTTGGCCGCTCTCCAGGTTGCCTTTGGTTCGTATTATAGAGCAGATTAAAAGACACTATTGCAGTGCATGTTTTGCCTTCAGCGCTGGAGCCGCAGACGCTTTTCAGCTTGAGTTTTTGCTTCCTGAGTGTGAAGTTTAAAATAGGCACAGGGGTGCACTTCTCTCTAATTCGGTTAATGTGTGTTTAAAAGCGGGAGAAAGCTTTGTGGCTACGTACCACACACTGAGGTCAAGGTGAATTTAACTGTTGTTGCCAATAAAAGTAATTACCTGTTCCCAACAGAGGGAAAGAGAGAAGCGGAGAAAGAAGGAGAGAGGAGCAAGAAGCACGAAAACAGCAGAAAACAGAGAGAGCGCAGCTCATAAGCCAGAGGAAGTAATATCTACAAAGTGAGTTTTAAGATTCAAAGGGAAACATAAAAGTAGTGCTCGACTCAAAGCAGCTCTGAGATTACAGCAATCCTATTCATACATGTGAAATCAATGTGGAGCTCGATGGCAAATGAAAGTGTGATCTACACAACAATGGAGTGCAGGAGGCAGTGACAGACATTGACTATAGACAATTTTCACAGACTTTGATGATGTAGTTTTCCTTTTAATTTGCCAGGTTGGCTGTTTTTTCTTTTAATGTATGTAATTTAATGTATAGTTATATCAGTGCCATTCATGCTATTTTCGCTTGGAATAGCATGACAAAAAAAATCGAGCTTATTAGCTACACAATGCTATACCTCATATTCAAAATTAGCATTAGCAACCATGATTACTGATAACATTTCTGTTTGTGACAAAAATCGGTAGAAATGTTGTTAGCTAGCAAGCATACATCTGCAGAAACCCTGATTTAAACACCCACCCACACGCACACAAAATGTAATAATGCATTTAAATGAAATCCATAGAAGACCTCAACATAAATAAATAAATAAATAAATAAATAAATAAATAAATAAATAAATAAATAAATATTTTTCATACTGTACAGTACACTCATAAATCAGAAGGTATGGTAAATTGTATTTACATACAGAATTCTCTTGTTGGACTATTTCACAGTAAAAAGATTCAAGCAGCTACAGCTAATTATTTTTTATTAACCAGTTTCACAGATTTAGTTCATGTTCACTCATTTTTTGCCATCAAAACAAAAATTACTTGAATTGTTATTTTCAACGGGGCACAAATTGAATTCCAACCTAATGAATTATAATATTGGATGATTTGTGTTTATTAGTCCATTGGTCAGCATCAGTCATTATAAATGTTGACTGGATTAAAAAAACAAACCTATTTGACATTTTTTAAGTATATTTTTAGACTTAATATGTCTTTTTATCTAAGCCCAATCAAGAATATTCATTAAATGTAGATATGAATCAGTAAAAGTTGTATGTTTATGTATTATAAAATAAAATTACATTTAGATAATTGTATTGTTTTTCCTTTGTAATTTAGACAAAATCATATTTTTATATATTAATAAACAGAAATCAACAGCTTACAAATCCATGAATGTAAAAAGGGTCCACATGTGTGCGACACACACACAAACAGACACTGTACATAACATTCAGATAGCATGTGTTGGTGTTGTTCATCACCGATATGGAGTTACTGTATTTACCCATGTGAGACGATGGCCATCCGTGTGTGTCTGGGTCTCTCTTTTCCAGTGTCCGCCAGCCTGTTTGTTGCTGTGCTGCGACTGGCTGGGACTCGCAGGAATGCGGAACTACAGTGGGATGAAGGGCCAAGGGTCAAACGACACAGCAGAGAAACAAGAAATGACAGCACATGCAAGACTCCATTCATCATTCATCACTTTTCAATACAATTTTTTTTCTGGGCTCTGTTGATTTAGATTCTCAATGCATTTTTTTATCTCCAGCGGCATTAAAGCTGCAGCACGAGCACCTTAAACACAGTGATCTGGGACATACGATGCAGATAATGCACATTTGAAATCAATTTCAGGCTGTGCAGAATGCAGCTTTTCCTGTTTAAAGAGGTATAAGCTCTATGAAGCAAATGAGTGACCTATAATTTAGTGCACTTTCCTTTACATTCTCCTGAATGCATTTGCTACAGTGTACTGAATAATACATGAGTCAAATATCATTTATTTATTTTTCCTCTTTCTATTGAGAGCCGTGACACCACTGGGCTTTCTTCTCTGTAGCCTACAGGTTAGACTGTAATTCCCAATAATTCTCTATATCACAATGCATTTTAGGACTGCAAGATTATGTACTGTAGAGTATTATATAGTATATAGTAATATATATGTACATATACATTTAAATCACATTTTTATGTGTAAATAATTGGCATATTTAGCTAGCAAGCAAGCATATATCTGCAGAAACCCTGGTTAAAAAACGCACACAGAACATTGTATAATGCTGTTAAATGTACTCCACAGAGGAACTCTATACTGCTCACAATAATACTATAATAAACTTCTTTCTCATGTATTACCATTTAAATATTGCATCCTTTTAAAATAATGCAATACAATACAATACATAAATATTGAAATATAATAATATTAATCACATTAAACATAATGATAATAAATGTATTTATTAATTAAAATATTTGTTTATTTATAGTTGTTGCTTGTATTATTCATTCATTCATTTTCATTTCGGCTTAGTCCCTTTATTAATCTGGGGTCGCCACAGCGGAATGAACCGCCAACTTATCCAGCATATGTTTTATGCAGCGGATGCCCTTCCAGCTGCAACCCATCTCTGGGAAACATTCATACACACCCATTCACACTCATACACTACGGACAATTTAGCTTACCCAATTCACCTATACCGCATGTCTTTGGACTTGTGGGGGAAACTGGAGCACCCGGAGGAAACCCACGCCAACACAGGGAGAACATGCAAACTCCACACAGAAAGGCCAACTGACCCAGCCGAGGCTCGAACCAGCGATCAGCGACCTTCTTGCTGTGAGGCGAACGTGCTACCCACTGCGCCACTGTGAGGCCTTGCTTTTATTATATTATATGATATTATATCATTTCATATTATATTATATTACATATTATATTATATTATATTATGGGCCTCACGGTGGCGCAGTGGGTAGCACGATCGCCTCACAGCAAGAAGGTCGTTGGTTCGAGCCTAATATTAGGTGTCACGGTGGCGCAGTGGGTAGTATGATTCACAGCAAGAAGGTCGCTGATTCGAGCCTCAGCTGGGTCAGTTGGCATTTCTGTGTGGAGTTTGCATGTTCTCCCCGTGTTGGCGTGGGTTTCCTCTGGGTGCTCCGGTTTCCCCCACAAGTCCAAAGACATGCGCTATAGGTGAATTGGGTAAGCTAAATTTTCCGTAGTGTATGAGTGTGAATAAGTGTGTATGTTTGTTTCCCAGGTTGCTGCTGGAAGGGCATCCGCTGCGTAAAATATTTGCTGGATAAGTTGGCGGTTCATTCCGCTGTGGCGACCCCAGATTAATAAAGGGACTAAGCCGAAATGAAAATGAATGAATGAATATTATATTCCCAGTACTGGCTGGAAGGGCATCCGATGCGTAAAACATGCCAGAATAGTTGGCAGTTCATTCCGTTGTGGCGACCCCTGATAAATAAGGGACTAAGCCAAAGGAAAATGAATGATTATTATATTATTCATTCATTCATTTTCATTTCGGCTTAGTCCCTTTATTAATCTGGGGTCGCCACAGCGGAATGAACCGCCAACTTATCCAGCATATGTTTTATGCAGCGGATGCCCTTCCAGCTGCAACCCATCACTGAGAAACATCCACACACACTCTCATTCACACACATACACTACGGACAATTTAGCCTACCCAATTCACCTATACCGCATGTTTTTGGACTTGTGGGGAAAACCGGAGCACCCGGAGAAAACTATTATATTATATTATATTAAATTATATTATATTATATTATATTATATTATATTATATTATATTATATTATGTTGTTATGTTATGTCATGTTATGATATGCTATGCTATATTATATTATGAAAATAATTATAGTTGAACTAAACTCTTTTTTATACTACTTTTGTCAGCTCACAAAGAGCTACAACTTCGTCAAACTGCAAGCAAGTGTGTTTCATGATTAGATTTAAATATACTACGTTCGACTTGCGTGAGAAAGGTGTGAATTGCACCTTCACACATTTGAGTAGAACAGAGACCTGTTAAACGTTACTTATGTCAAACTAAATGACAGGAAGATGTTTTGAGCAGGTTGCCAAACCATATGGACAGCTTTTTCTTCAAACGTGTTTCATTATTAAATTTACTTTTGCAAATGGAATAATTATTCATAACACTTTTTTTCAAGATGTAATGAGAAAAACACAAGTGAGACGGGGAGGAAGGGAGTTTTATTTTAGCGCGCATTATACCCTGCATCTCTTACAGTACATTAAAGGCCAAACTCTGTGATCCACAAACAGATTGAATTCACTGCTTTTATTGTGTTTACTGCGTCAAGGCGCTTTGCAGAAAACTTGTTTTTAACCTTGAGTAATATTTCAGCATCCCATTGTGTATGGTGTTCGAAGTTTGAAATGTCAAAATGTAGTTTGCTTAAATTTCATGGAATGCAAGCGCATATTTCAGATCAATGCGTCTATGAAAACAGGCCAAACCCAAACAGCTCTTGACAAAAGAAGGAAGGAAATGTTTTAATAGAGCAGCAACATCACACATAGCCTGCAGCTGCCTGATAAAATGAACACGTAGAAATAATGTGGGAAAAATCCTAAAATGTGAGCCTACAGTCAGTAAAGGTGCGCCGTCTACAGCCGCCTGTCACGTTCGTTTGCACACAGCAGCACATGGCAGGTGTCCTGGGGGCCGCTAATTAACCCGTAGCCTTTATTCATTAGGCAAACATGTAGAGGGTCCCTTAAGACAAGCTGCTCTCCTCAAGCAAGCACGTTCACCCTTGACCTCAAATACGCCCAAACTGCATGTTATAGTTTAAAATTTTAATCAAGCTGTGCTTTTTATAGCAATGCGCACTATCTAGTGAGTCACTGATGAAACGGCCTTTTATCTTGGATGTTCGAACAAGCATAAGTATCCTGAAATAAACTTCCCTCGGTGAGTAACTAGAAGAGCATCGCTCAGAAATGCTGCAGTCTGAGGCTACGTTTACATGACAATGATGTAGCCAAAAAAGGAAAAAGATTTTCTCTTCACGTTTACATGAAAACATTTTACGCATTTACACATCTATGAAATGGCATTATGGTATAACCTATGCCAGGTCAGTATTTAGTGCTGTCACCTTCTTAGTGAATAGTAGCTTTAAGAAAGTGACGACACGTGTGTAACTTGTGTATGTAGAATTTAAAGAATATATATACATTATAAACATTTACAATTTTATAAGTCACCTCAAGTTAAACAGTGGATAATTTTTTTAATCCATTGAGCTGATCTCTGGGTCTGGCAGGAGCACTTTTAGCTTAGCATAGAACATTTAATTGGATTACGCCTCTAACGTAAAAAAAAAATCTAGTTTAGATAATTTTCCTATTTAAATCTTGACTCTTCTGTAGTGACATTGCGCACTAAGCCTGACAAAAAATAAAAAGTTTAGGTCAATTTTAGCAAATCCGTGGTCAAGCTATTTTAGGTCAATGTGGCTAGGAAGTATGTTCTCAATTTGGCATAAAGAACCTTGCTGCCATACCAAGCCTGTAGGCCATGGTAGTTACCTAGTCCTAGGGACTATTTTTAAGAGCTGCGCAATGTCATTGAGACTTCTGCAGTCATGGTACAGCAGCAAAGTTTCTTAATTATTGGTCTAATGATCTAATCAACGATCTATGCTAAGCTAAGCTAAAAGTGCTCCTGCCAGACCCGGAGATCAGCTGAATAGATAAAAAAATGGTAAAACTCTGTTTAACACTATAGAGGACTTGTAAAATAAGCCTATTTAAAAAAAATGGAGAGTTACTTTAACGCATGTGTATGTTGTATAAAGTAAATCCACACTTTGCTGATGAATCGTTAGCAAAGATTTGAGCAACAACAACAATTGTATATACTTCACCATTGTTGTTTATGTTTGTTTGTGCTTGCCTTTAATCTACACCTCTCTAAACATGTATCATGCACGCAAAAACGTTCACTTTGTCACCCGTTTTCTTATTTATATGTTTTCAGTCCCAAAAATGCAGCAGTCACATAAAAAAAACTCAAAACACATAAAAACTTTCCATTTTTGAGCTGAAAATGTTGTGTAAACGGCCTCTGTCTCTTATAGGCCTTGTTTTGCAGTCTGTACTGGCTGTAGTTTTTAATGAAAGTGTAAATGGAGGAAATGAAAGCCGGCGACAATATGCATTAAAGCTTTATTTCATTAAGCTGAGACAAAGCTTTAAATGCTTTGTTTACATGTTATAATAGCCCTTGATTATGGTGGCGACTGATAGCGGCTCTAATTTGCGATGCGCCGGCTTAAATTTGTTTAATTACGACTTAAAACAAAAGGAGTGAGCAGTAATTAACCCACCTGGTTCCCTGGCACAAAGTCCTGGCTGGGCTCTGGCATACTCATGAACATGTTTTCACTGTCGTACTGCAAACAGATAGAGAGAAAAAACAATAAATAAACAGTTAGAAATGTTCAATTGACACACAATACGAGAAAAGTCACAGAACATGCGCTTGGTATTTCTGTTCTGTGTTTTTCTTCCCAAAACGCGGTGCTCAAAGACAATTAGTCTTTGAAGTCCCTGCCGTATCAGATGGAGATGTCAGTGATTTGATTAGTAATTAGTACAGTGGTAATTAAAGTTGCTGGTTGAGGGGGATGAAGGCAATGCTTTCATGTGCGCAGTGGAATAAAATATGATTGAGTTTGATGAGCCCACACAAGGATAAACCTGAGACTGTTGGACAGGCCTCTCACCACAGATATGAATGCACACAAATCTTTTAAAGCAACATTTTGAGTTATCAGTATGAACTGTACAAGCTGACTGGCCAACAATTAAACAGAAAAAAGCTTTTTAGATTAAGGTTTTTATGATTGGCTAGCCACAATTAGGATGAAATGAACACTAACAGTGCACTTATTAACACTAAAATTATTTTAGCACTGCAGAATGAATGACACATGCTTCTCCTGTTTTTACATTTGTAGTTCAATTCTCTTGGATAAAGGAAAACAACAGGCATTCACACAGTCATTTTTAAGACTAAACTGAAAGATACAAACATCTAAATAAAAGTTGTGAGCCAGGCTAAATGTACTTGTTAAATTTGTTAAGAGATTATAAAATGTGCAAAAGGAGTCAAAACAGCAACAGGAATTCCTCTGTTGACAACAAGATTTTTCTCCAACCCTGTACTAAACTGTAACATCCCAAATATGTCAAGCTTTTTCGTCTTGTGACAACATTCTTAGTTTGTTTAGACGTCTATGGTTTTTTAGATGTGTTGTTTACATATTTCGGTCGAACCTCATCAGCGTTCATTTGGAAGCAAATCGAGAAAAGACTTTTTAGGTACTTAAAAAACATGTTTAATAGTATTTTTAGGGATTTTGTTTTAAATACATAAGAAAAATTCAAAGAAACAGTTTTTGAAAACAGACCATTACAAAATAAACGGAAAATGTTAAAATGGAAAACACATGGTACACATGAAAATACTCCACAACCACATGTTTCATGTGTGTTTCACATGTGATTTTTCATGACGCTCATTTGGTTTTTCTGTAAGGGAGAGATTTATGCATTTTGTCATAAAAATGTAATAAAAATGCTCTGCCTCTAAATCATCTTACATTTTGACCTGACATATTCCCTCATACTTTATTAAACCCCTCCCTTCCAGCAATACGGCTCTATTCTGGCATGTAACTAGCACATATATTAATTCCAGATGGATGAAATCAAGCCTTTTTCTCTCAATTAAATATCCTGTTGCACTCAGAAAAGTATCATATTACAGAAGTAAAATGGGTTGCACATGCTCGTTCCCGCTAACAAATCTTTACAAAGCAAGAATTGCAAATCTACACCTACATGACCAACAGAAATCAATCGGATGGGACATGGTGTGTCTTTTACAGTACACATGCAGCTTGTGCAATCACCTGCTGAAGATGCTCGAAACAGCTTCAGCTGAGTCAGTGCAGGTTAACTGTGTGATGAAGGAGAATGAGCCTGTGACCCAGCTGTGCAGCACACCTGGGAAATTACAACAGCCCACACTTGCTGCCTGCTACAGTCCACTCAGCAACACACACACACACACACACACACACACACACACACACACACACACAAACACGCAAATTCTGCTGACACGCCTGCCTGACAAATATCCGCCAATTTACATCTGCTCCTCTCCTATACAACTCAGGGAAAATGGCTGATTAATATCAAAAGCAGAAATCAGATGTGTTCTAAGTTCCTCGGCGATAGGTCCTGGACAGGGCTGTCATTAACACGGATTCATGACACTTACTTGAGTGTTATGAAAAAAATGAGCGAGGGTGTCATGAAGATGAGGCGACTGGCTGTCACTGGCTGAATGTTTGTATTTCTGTTCATCCGAGCAGCACATCTCATTTCATTATGCCTGCTCGAGATAATTCTATGGAAATGAAATGGCAATAATCCTAATGAAAGCCTATCACATTGCGACCTTTTAAGTGCGCAAGTTGATGGGCCAATCTGATTGGTTTTTGCACACGGATGACAGTTAATTTCATGCTAGCTTATTGATTGTGATTAATGTGATCAGGCTGATCTAAGATGTGGCTATTCTTAAACTATGAAATGTGCTGGTTTATGAAACACCACCAGTATAGCTGTGACTGTACCGAACTCTATTCATAACAAAAATGATTTGAAAGAGCTGCATATAATTTTTTTGTAGCTAAACTGCAGTTAGATGCATTTTCATTACAATGGCTCCGTTCCAAAACCTAGGAAGCTGCCTTGCTTTTTGCTTTTTATACAGGAAGTAGCTAAAATAGGACCTAGTGAGCTGGCCTCATATAAGGCAGATCTGTATATACATACTGTACCAAGATGATTCACTCAGGTTACTATTAATGGGAGAAACTGAGACAAACAATATGGCAGAATATAAAGCTCATCTAATAAAAAAGAGCCAATCACCAATTTGTAAATCATCTTAATAAGAGATGCAAAATACATAGAAGGCCATATCGATATCAGTCGATAAAGGCTATTTTTTATTATTATGCATTATTTATTAATTACTTAAGTTAATGTAAAATAATGAGTTCCTCAGTGTATGTGTTTGCCTTTTGTTTTTGGAATCATGTAGAAAAATGTGAAAAATATCAATTTTATCAGTCTTTATATCACTATCGGCCTCTAAATCTAAATAGTTATTGAATTGGTCGAAAATTCAATATGTGTGCATCCCTAATCTCAATCATAGAAACATATAAGTTCTTGAAATGTTCACTGCAAATTTCTTGTTCCATTCTTTGGTATTAAACATAAACATGAAAAATAGTTTCAATGTTTCTTTTTAATTACAATCACACATAATTCAGTTTCACTGTTAATATGTGATTTTAACTGTTTCACTGTTAAAAAGTGGTTCACTGTTAATATCTTATTCATGGTCATCTGACCTCAATAGCAGACAAGAGAACATTCACCTAAGAAATTAAAAAGGCGGAGCTTCATAGACACACCTACCTATTGCATCATCACAAGAGGCTGTTAAAAGGTTTACCAGCTGAAACAAACTCCATACCAACTTTGTTTTGGCCTCATATTTTTCTAAATGATATAATGAATGATGTGCACAGTAAATGTCACAAGTACATTTAAACAGTTTATTTTTAGCATGTTGCTAAAACGATACTCTTAGTACTCAAGTACGCATAAAACAGCACATTTTTGTTTTATTCAAAATGAAGTTCTTTATTATTTTATACATTATTACTAATTTATCTTTCTTTTCAAAATGCATTACGAGATTGGCCTCTCCACAAAGGATACAAGAAATAGTGCAAACTTTTATCTTTAGATTCATTTTCAAGCCAATGGAATCTTACAATATAGGGAGCTTAGTAGGTTTTAGCAAAGAACCTACATCTCACTGGCACAGAAAAGCTAATATTTGAAACAGTAAGCCTAAACAGTAAATGCAGCATCATAGAACAGCCTAGGTCTGGTTTTACTTCCAGTTTAGTTATATATATATATATATATATGGCAGTCAGTTATTAATAACAGAAGGTTTGAGACGCAGCCACTCACACTACATCCATTTTTATAAAGATTCTCTCTAGTTTCTCAGTGCGCCGACCTCTCACATGTTTCTCTCAGTGTCCGTGCGCTGCTCTATCTGCTTAGCTCTTGCCCTCTATCAGACACTATTTGCATATGAATGTGCTTGTGGAAAGTGTGAGGCAGCCTTAGCTGAAAAAGTGAAACCTCAGAGCTAAACCCATCAAACTGATACCAAATCTGTCCAGCAACAGTTGGCCAACACCCTCCTTCACCTACATGCCGAATGTGTCAACGTGCAAACTCCATTTTACAAACTGTACAGGCCAATTATGACTGAGGTTTTGCAAACTAGCGTTTCTCAATTTTGTGGCAAGCTGCAAGCCATTTTGTGTCACTGGAAAGCTTGAGGTGCCATTGCATGACCAATCAAACCACACCGAGTGCAGATTGAACATTTTCAAATCTGACAGACCGACAGCATGCGCTACTTAAGCAAATGATTGCATTATTAGGAGAAAAGGCACCACAAGAGTCCATCATCAAACCCTAGGGCTGCAGGCATTGGCTACATTCTAAAATAAACACCCGTTTTAGTGTGTAAAAGCCAGAAAGTATCTGTGCAAGCAGGTCAACAAACGACTACAATGTGCGTTCGGCAGCTGCCACGCGGATGCAAATGAGCTATCAAATAACAAAAACAACAAAAAAAAAACAGAGCCTAATGGCTGCAGGACTGTAAATCGATCCCTTCTACACTCCGCCCCGAGCGTCTGGCAGCTTCATAGAAAGCTTAGGTAAAAGAAATTGATCCCAACTGACATGACCACATGCTAACAAATTCCTCATTATGATTAATAGGACGCGTTCCTCAGGGGGAGGAGGGTAATGACATGCTAGTGTTCTCCCAGAATAATATTAGAAAGTCTGTGGCAACACTTATTAGCTCGGTAATTAAACTGTTCATCCTTAAATGACTCCCCTGGTTCAGAACGACGAGGCCTACGGGCCAAAGTGTGTGTGCGGGGACTGAACTGTGGCCAGGGATGTGTTCAGCCGCTAATGCCTGTATTTATCTTACAAGGGGTTTTCTGTTAATTTATTCTAATTAGTGTCACTGGAGGGTCTTGGCGTTGACGCTCAATCGGAACGAGGTGTTTAAGAGAGCTGCATTTGATTCTGATCCGACACTAGTTTTAAAATTTCACAAATCAATTAACGTCTGAAATAGGCTGAAGGGAAAACTGAACTGTTTCATGAGATTTTTTAAATTCATGCTTTTGCCTGATATGCTTTTTGCACAATATGTGACATTTCATCATTAAAAAATGTAAAAACCACTTGAACAGTGCTATACAGTGCTCAGCATATATAAGTACACCCCTCGCAAACCTCTCATTTAAATTAATATTTTAAATTACATTAGTCAGTACTGAAGCCATATCTGGAGCTAATCTAACAAAATGTTTTACAATAGCAGTCCATAAACTAGTAGCCCAAATTTATGTTAGGGAAAAATATTAAACAAAAAAATTTAAAAGACCAAAACAAAACACGCCCTCTAGAGGCAATACAATGTGAATTGCACCAAAAGGTTTTAAGAACAAAAGATTGAAGCTCCATGCATAAGCATACCATAACTGCGGCAAAAGCAGATCTAGTAAAAAATTTAAAGTATGAATAAGATTGGACAAATTTAAATGAATTAAGCCACAGTTAAACTAGGCATTGAGTACTCAAAATGTATATGGACACTGCAGAAGTTGTAAAATGTTGCCACTCAATGGTGTCTTTTTAAAATATATAATGTAATAGATATTACATTCGATATGTACAATTGTACAATCTACTGCACTTGCAATTCTGCAGATTTAAATTTAATGGGTTTTTTTGTTCAATCAAGAGGTCACTGATTTTCTATTGGTCATGCATGTAATTATGTAATACGAATTTGTTCACCAAACTTGAACTTCGGGAATGCTGTAAAATTCACATATGCTTGCATTTCCTGTCTGTTGTCCAGATTAATTTTGTTACATGTCTGTTTAACAGCTGAAAAGTGGCCAACAAAGGTTGTTGCAGTGTGGGATTTAAGGAAAAGAAGTATGCCCATGGCCTATATGGCTAATGTCCTGATCTAGGTGCAGTACCTGATTGAGATGCACCTAATGTTTCCTGTAACTAACTCTACAGGAACCTAGCGATATTATCTCAAGAGTATTTGCATGTAATTTACATATCACATATATATTTAAATACATTTTCATAAACACTGAAATATACAACACTGATGTTTTAACAGCATCTAAAGATGAAATACTGACAACATCTAAAACATAAATAATTTACCTATAAGGGACTTAACTTAGACTTAAAAATGAATACCTAAAAAAAAAACAAATACTGTATTTTCAAAATCATGGCATTAACCATTTACTTAACCTTTAAAATATACTTCAAAATCATTAAAATTAACAACATTTCTGTAATTGTTTAAAAATTTCTGTAAACTGCAATCCCGTTCTTAAGAATCCGTAGGATTAGATGGAACAGGCACTGATTTAAGCTTTCATTCAGCACCCTTCATCTTAGAAGCAAATGTATGCATCAAAAGCTGCCCTCATTTTAAATTCGAAAACTGGCACTTCAATATCAAGTATTACTTGTGAAATCAAATGCTCATTGGCTCTCATCACATATTGCGACATGCCATGTTTTGGTTGCATTTGAAAAAGAAATGTGTGCCTTCACTGAGTGTATCAGGGTTATATTATTAAAATAATATATTTTTAATCAAATAATTTATCTAAATACTAATGTATACTAAACTATTGAATCCTGCCATTTAAGACTGTCATTGCAACACTTTATTAATTGGACTACTTTTGGCACCATTCTTGATTCTTGCAATAAATTATTGCGATTAGGAGGTAGAAGTAGGATTATCAACTCAAAATGCTACACTAAAGATATAATATTACTAACATCAAAACTTTTCTGCACATTTTTTTATTTATTTTTCACATGGTTTTGTTGAGGGTTGGGTGTTAGTTTAATCTATATGATTCAAAAGATTTGTAAATTAAATTTTTATAGCTATAAATACACTGTAAAAAATATCTGTAAATTAATAGTTTTCCACATTTATTTTCCCATATATTTATTCTTTTTAATTGCATTATGGCATCTTGATCTTTCCTCCAACAAGTTTTGATGTTGAAAAGTTTGATGAAGTGACTTTTATTGTTATTTAAGATCATTTGAAGTGATTTTTTGGACTTAATTCTATATACAGTATTTCCTACATAATACATTTCTTCAAACTACAAAAATTTCATTAAAAGTCACTCTGTTAAACTGCAGAGTTGAATTTTCACCATCAAAAGTTGACATAGCAGAGATCAACATCCCATAATGCAATTAATAACCTTAAATAAATGGAAAACACCCGTGAATCATACGGAAACTGTTAACTAACAGATTTGTAACAGTGTATGTACTAATGTATACATTGTAAATGTTCCTGTGTTCAATTTGTATTCTTCAGCATCAACCAAAAGTGCACATTCTGAAGTTGCAAATGTTACGTACTAATACCTGTTCATCCTTAAATGGAAATAGCAACAGAGCTATGCTGTAGCTAAGTTGAACTGAATAATAACCACTCAGTCAACTCTACAACAAACAATCAGAACAGCCAATGCAATCAGATGCTCACAACATTTAAGAGCCTTTTCAATAAACATCAAAATAGCTAAACTGAATCGCAAACTCATCAAAATCGAAACCAGGAACTTAAACAGGTTTAAGTACATGATGTTAATTAGATCAAAATTAACATAACCACGCAGCGACTGTTCATATGGCAACGTGTAGGTAAAAATACACATTCAGAACAGACTTCGGCATAAACAAAAAGACAACGCAATTAGAATCAATTATCTGGTGCTTCCTCAACGGAACCCAGAAACCGGAATCATTAAGCGAAATCGGAACCAGAATCGTTAAATCCTGAGATTCCCATTTGTAATCAGGAGAGTAATAGCTTTCAGCACCTGCAGTCTGAGAGCCGCTGGTATCAGTGCATTGCTCTCGGAGCTCTCCAGAGGTCAGCGGGATTTCTGCAGAGCCCCCCTGCCTGGCCCCATCATCCCACCGTACACACAGATCAAATGGAAACGTTCTGGCTAAAATCTCCCCTCCTCCTGGCAAACTCTGTTTCCTGGCATACACCATTATATAAGAGTACCAGCTATTGAAGAGGAAGGTACCAGGGCACCCTGCCAACCTCAGCCAGCTCTGAACAACTCTCTATTAAAATATATGAGCAACTTCTGTTCCTCTAATCTTAAGTGTTTGCCACTTAGCTGGGCCGGGACCGACTTCTGAAAGGTTCTGGGATGAAAACAAGCTGTGAAGCTGGGATGATGTTAAACCCTTATGTTTTATGTTAGGACCAGTCTGTGCCCTTGAGCGAAGTACTTGGCCACTCCAGCTAATTATATTGTACTGTGTTCACAAAAAAACCCTCCTCAAACATGCATATCTGACGGCGTGCCACAGTTTTTCCAAAGCTAGAGTTATGGAATATAATATCAACATGATATGCTACTGATTTATGTGCAGCTGTAATTTGAAAAACAGAAGCAGATTGCAGCAAAAAAAATCACATTTGAACAAAAAGTGCATTTAGTTTGTCTTCATAATGAGATAAGGGCTGTGAAATGTTGCATTTGTTATAGGAGCGAAATGCAAATGTAAATGAGAGTATTATGCAAAAGAAGGTGCAAAATGTATGCATCTGTGGAATTATGCAACAGCATTATCGTGAAAGTGCTAATGAAAAAGTCATTCTGACTGAAAAGTGTCTACAATTTCAGGCTATTAAAATCAGATATAGGTGTTGGGTTTTAGCTTAAGTTTTCAAGATTTGTCATTCGAGGCAATTTCATGCAACTCAAACCTAATCTTTCTCACAGTCAATGAACGCAAAAAATTGAATCCAATAAACAGTTGCTACTGCACGTGTCTGTCATTCCTCTTTATACTGTGCATCTTTTAGATAGAAGAAAGGAGAGAGATTATTGTTTGTATAATAGTTTAATTCGAGTTTAAGTCAATAAAAAAGGGCATCTGTACAAATATCTTCATGAAATAAAATATTTATCTGTAAATACGTAATGCTAACATTTGAAATGTTTCAATACATCCAAACTGTGTGGCAGAATCAATCAAAACGTACACAAAAAAAATATGTTTTATAGCTCTACGTTATATGCTAATACCTACATATAAATAATAAGACTGATCTTTATAATATCATTATATGCTGTTGATTTATGTACAGCTACATTTTAAAAAACGGATGCAAAGGACTTTTGTGATTTCGCATCGCAGTCAAGTATTGCATTTGTAGCAAAACTGCATCTGGTATGTTTCCATAATATAATAACAGCTATGAAATGTTGCATTTGTTATATGAGCAAAATAGATCTTGGGTGAGGATTTGTAAATGAGCGTATTATGCAAAAGAAGGTGCGAAATATATGCACGTGCGGAATTCTCAAGCAACTTCGTTTCGAAAGTGCTAATGATGATAAAGGTCTTCCAGAAAAAGTCATCCTGACTGAAATGTATCTAAATATTCCCTGCTATTAAAATCCGATTTTAAGGTGTTAGTTTTCAACTTAAGTATCATACATTTCACATTCCAGCCAATTTGATGTAACTCAAACCTAATCTTTCTCACCGTAAATGAACCCAATAAATCAAACCCTGAAAGAAACGCTCCCTCTCCCTCAACGAGAAGCATAATTTTATGCAAATGTTATACAATAATCTGTATTCTATATCTGAGCATGGTAATGAGATTGGTTGCTCTACATTATTCATATTGTACAGATCCAATATAAACAGATATCATAAGAAGAGGGGGAAGGGAGGAAAGACACATGATGCCGCAGCAGACATATTGGTGACAGAACACATAGCAAACAAAGGACGTTTCGAGGCCTTTTCAGTGAACCTGCGCAGATTATAGTGCATTTTCCTGTGTTCTCCTGTTTCAACACGACTCTCTCCATGCCCGATCAAAATGGCCGACGTTCAGGAAGAAAAGTAATGAGATACGAGAGCAATGGAATGGTTTGCGCTGAACATAATCATGCAACTTGCGCACAATCAATGAGCCCTGCATCATCTCTGGTGATTGCCTGTTGTACAGACGCGGCTAATGTTTCGCCCAGCGCCATGCATCACGTTTGACTTCTACGACTTTGTAAATGGCAAAAAATATAAAATGATCCCAGAAACAAATAAGAAAAGAGGAGCCAATTGAATATATTTGCTGAACAGTGGGGCCATTATTTTGACGTTTATAGCTCTTGGCAGATCTTGTAGATTTCTTTTTTATTGGATGCTGTATATTGACCCCTTTGTCAAATTGGCTTTATGCATTTGCTTCTCTGCCACTGGATGATATGTCTAGAAGTGACATCTCTCCTGCTCAGTGATACATACTGTAATCAAATAGAACGAATCCTATTTCTGGCGTTGCACCTGTGCTCAGACTTTATTGCTGCGCTGTACTCATCATTTCATGTGACGCAGATGTGAATGGCATCATGTTTTGTTTTGTTTTTTGCACAAATGTTTTAGTGCAGCTCTCAGTCATTAAATGCAGTTGGTTGGCAGGAATGAGGCATTGGTCTTGATTGTTAGTGTGACAGTTTTTCACATCGTCTGAAAGTAAGGAACCATTTTTGCTGCGCCCACTTGGACATTTTGTGCATTTGTGTGTGTGTGTGTCCGTGTATGTCTCTCTCTCTCTCTCTCTCTCTCTCTCTCTCTCTCTCTCTCTCTCTCAAATGTCCAGATGTGAATCAGAGATTTTTGTGTGTGTGTGAGACTGGAACCAATTTCATTCCTCATCAGTTTCTTATGGAAGGTCAGAGTATGGGAAAATCAAACTGCGAGTGTGTATTCTTTCCACACCCTGTGGTTTAAATGCACTCACTACTCAGCACCATGCTCATTTTCGTACCCTTTTATGTTGGGCTCTGGGCCGCTGGAATATATGGGGGCCCTAAAATATCTATTATAAAACCTCTTGAACTGACAGAAATGGATATAATGCATTTTTCAATGCTAATGTGCTTCTTAAACATGAAATACTCCATGGCTGTGTTTTATCTCCAGCTCTTATTTTTTATTTTAAACATCTAAAATGCTCAGATGAAGTAGTCTTGTATAAATGACAGATTAAATAAGATTGACCAATAATGAATAAATAATAAAGGGGGCTTTTTTTTATATATATTTATGCAGATAAATATGAATATACTTAACACACTTCCAAATCAGTGGAAATTGTTAAAGCTCTATTTTAAATATATTAATGCAATATGCTACCATTTATTATGCAGAAAGGGATATAAGGCTTTTTTCATTGTTAATGTGTTTTTTAGCAGTTGTATCTCAATTATTTTATTTTGAAGATATACATCTAAAATGATCAGATGAAGAGGTTTATCAATAAATTAAAGACTAAGATTATTAACTAATACTACATAATTGATTAATGCCAAAATTGAGTTTCATTTATAAAATACTACTTTAAAAAATAATGAATAAAATATTTATGCAGTTTGTTATTTATTAACAGTTATTTAAGTAACAGAATAAACTAAAACACATTCTTGAGTTTTCTTTTGAGTTTTAGCTACATTTTACAATAACTGATGAATAACTAACATTAACTAACAATGGCCAATATATGTGCTAAAGCATTTTTGTTTATGTTCAGTGTTCAGTTCAATGCTGGGTCATATTATGTCAGGTCAACGAAATAATACCATCAAACTTTACAAAAGTGAATGTATTTACTAACATGAACAAGTAATAGACAATACATTTATTTATCTTTGTTAACAATAGTTAAGGACAATAGTCACTCATTGTTAGTCATTGTTAACTTGCAGTGCAATAAGTAATGCTAACAACTAGCGCAACTTTAGATTATAATAATGCATTAGTAAATGTTGAACTATGATTAATAAATGCTGTACTTGTGCATTCTTAGTTCATGTTAGTGAATGCATTAACTAACTTTAAATAATGGAACCTTACTGTAAAGTGTGACCAAAGTGTTCATGTTAATTCATTGTAAATGTAATTTCTAAAAGCAATATCTAAATCTAAAATCAGGTAGGCAGAGAAACATGCAAATGCTTGCCAAAAATGTATTTTTTGTTTTAAGTCTATTCATGCTCTTAGCTTGCTAAAAACCCAATCTGCTGTTTATATTATTCAGTTGATCTTCTTTTTCAGACCCATACCATACATCAAATGATATATAAATATAATTTGCTCCATCTGTATATACATGACTTCCTAAGAAACTGTTGGCAGATTGAGGGAAATAGTTAATCCTGTCATCTTGTTATCAGCCTCTCCTCTCGTATCAACTTGAAGGTACATCTGGCCTTTCAGACCTTCTGCCGACCTCCCTATGTCAACATGTTGTGGACCCTTAAAAGCAGCAACATGTCAGGTAATAAAATATATTCCTCAGCCTTCTCGCAAGATGCTAATGCTGTCTTGGAGACGTGCCAGAAATGCTCTCTGTTTCACTTATGATCAGCAGATGCTCGAGCAACGAATAATATCAACATCCCAATGAACACCTTTGCTTTCCCCAGCGTAATTAGTCACCGGTGAAACTTCACTTTCTAAACATGTCAACGTTTATAAAACAACAGAGAAAATGTGAGCAGCGAAGAGGAGGAGGAGGAGGACGTATGGGCGAAAAGGAGGAAGGTTTCCTCGTGGTTTCATTTCAGCTGAAATCTAAAGGTCAAACGCTGTTACTAAAAGCAGTAGTTCACACTCAAAAAGCTTCCTGTGCAGAAAATTATACCTTATACCCCAGATATGAGTACATTATGATTTCTTTTATATCGAAATAAAGAAATAAGAAAAATTACTTGATACGAGCCGCTGTCGATAGCAACCACTTCTCGGGAGAGGAACATGCAGGGGTTTGTTGTCAAACCAAATTACACACATTCTTTCCATGGATAAACCGTAGCCTGAATAATAAGCAGCCACAAAAGTGGGTCAGGGTCGTCATGGAGAGAAATAGAGGCAAAAGCAGAGAGAGAGAGAGAGAGAGAGAGAGAGAGAGAGAGAGAGAGAGAGA
>CAIGQW010000532.1:5413205-5439503 GCA_903798125.1 Danio choprae
CACAAATTAGCTTTGATTCTGATAGCAATTAACAAAACAACATACTATATATTACATTACAATTAGAAGTGGCTGTAGATCAAGTTACATAAACAATTTTTCCAAATGAAAATTAATGGTTCTGTGGTCAAACAAAGCCCTAAAATGACCAATTATGCTCCACAAAATGTAAATATGGACACAAAAACACCCCTGCACAATTAAACTAAACTCTTAGAGCTGTCGCAATCAAAGTGAAAAGTGTCAATTTGAACACTACATTTAACTTCAGCATATTTCATGCATTTGTTGCTTTTTATGTAATTCTCACAGTGTTGAGAATTATAGTCAATCACATATTATACATTCCTGTTATACAAGCCAATCAGAGGCATTCAGATTAGTCATCACTAAAGAGTATGCATGCTTATTGCCTCAATTCTGTACGCAATTCTGTATTTTCTGTAATATACTCAAAAAAATGACTAAAATATTAGATAAATATTAGTTTTATTTAATATCAAAATGTATTTTAATATAATATATATACTAAGTCTGACATTATTTTTTTGGCTATTATCATTATAAAAAAAGTTAACATGTATGGAAACTGTAATTTTTTTTACCATAGGCGCAGTATGTAAATTTCGTATTTGCAACACACAAAGGCATATTTTGACAACATATTTTGAGTGTGGAATCATAGGAGCACTGTAAAAAGTCCTGGGTTCCACACAATTCTTTCAGGTTGTCCCAACACAAATCAATGAAGTTGATTTTTTTACAATCTTTTTACAAATTTAAGTGGATTGAATATGAAAAAATTAAGAACTGTGATGTTTCAATAGTTTGAACAAGCAGCAAAAGTCATTTTTTGAGTGAGTTGTGGTCTTAATTACATCCTACAGGACACCTGCAGAAATGTTCATAGATGAGCTAAAGTATTCAGAACTTATTATTATCTTAATATGAAGCAGAGTAATCCTAGAGAGTGATTAAGCAATTGCTGAAGAGTGAGGAGTGCAATGCAGCATGAAAACAGCAGAGCTTTTATTATGACACAGACCACCACTTTCGGTTCTTACGGCCATGATCACATGGGGAATTAGCAGCACTGTTTTATCATAACTACATTTTCAGGTTCTGCTATAATACTGCTCTTTACATTCTATATAACACATTAAAGCATTAGTATTCTTTGGTTCTATATGTATTTAGTGTTATATGTCCCTGTTGTCTATTATATAAAACCAGAAATGGATGGTGTATGATTAGCATGTCGGCACATGGGACAGTGTTAAAATTGATTATTTTTCTGGATTTGAACATTAATATAAAGATTTGGGATAATGTAAGAGTAAACTTCAGCTAAATACATAACCCTGTTCTAGTAGTTTTTGGGTATTTCAATGAAAAATATATATTATATTATATCAATATACATATTGTGCTTTTATCATAACACTGTAAAATTCTCGATGTCATGGCTGAATAAAGAAAAAAAAACATGGCACTGATCTCAAACATTTCACCCATTCTGTACATCAGTTCTATTCAATAACATAAAACTTGCAGCAAAACACTCTCATCATCCTGAACCCACAGCATGATTAGTGCAGTATTGACGTTCTGCACACCACCCTACTTTTTTGCGCTTATAGGTTTTGATTACAGCTAATGATAAGCCTCAGAGAGTGGAGTCCATTTTGATGATTATGTTCCAGCGGAGAAAGGTGTGGGGCCCACCTGTTCAGGAGCTGCTGAAACACGATCTCACACTTGTCACAAGACAGCGATCGGGAGCTCGCAACATGTCCTTCCTGATCACAGGAGAACAGAGCGGCCAGGCATCAAAAGGCTGACAGGTGCCACTTAAACACCAATGGGGAAACGCAACAGGCCATTAGTTCACCTACAGACGGGCCCACAAAGGCCAGGGTTTGCTCCTTCACAAAGCTGCTGTGTGCGTATGTGTTGCTGGAAGTCCCTCCGCACAATGGAGCTGGTGGCACTATTGTCGAGGCCAAGCATGCAAAACAAACACACAAATGAGTATTTAACAGATGCTGGACTCATTGAAAGCGTGCGCATGCCATGAAACAACATTGAAAAGTTTGTGAATTAAATTTCAAGATGCGCCTTGCGTGTTGATGACACATGCACTCAAATACTACAAACAGCGGAAAATGAATTATTATGTTGAGAGTCCTTTGAAAATATTAGCAATTAGACTTGATGGCAAAAGAGGATGTTTGGGATATTTTCAGACTGCTCCGAAAAATCCTGGATCCGCACCATAACTTTCATTACATTCAGCGAGGAGGGGGGAGAAAAAAAGCCTTTATGTGAAAATGATTGCAATATGTTTCATAGTGAGATTAAACCAAACAATTAAGCTATTCTGGATTGGTTTTCACTGAGCCATCTGTTTGGATGTTTCCTCAAACTGGGGAGCCTAATCAGCTATTCATATGTAGACTGTCATTGGGCAAAGCAGACCCAAAAAATGAGATGCCTCCAATGAATCGCAATCACAGATTTGTGCCAGAGATTTCTCGATGCGCATGGTGGCCCAAAAAAAAAAAAAAAACACCATTCCCCCAGCCAAAATAAAGCGAACACATGTCCAGATTTTATGATCATTATGTTCAGCTACTTAATGAGTTGATCTTTTGGCATTTTCTGCATCACACCACACTGGCTGATCAGCTAGCAGAGATGGAAGCTAATTATATTGAGAGAATCTTATTCTGTAACAAACAGGGCTGTGTCACATTTGTTTGAATTACACTCAAAGACTGGAGAGGGCTGAATGACGACGGATGACCGATATTGTAAACACAGACGACGTAAACATATCACAAAATATTCAAGGCCGCAAACTCGCAACTGAGTGCTGTCTTTCTCACAGGAATGCTGACATTTATGGCCTTGCGCTTTTTTTTTCCACAGTGACAAAGACAAAAAAAAACATACCAAGCAGGCAAAAATTCTCTCTTTTCATCCCACAAAATAACGTCTTAGCACTTCAGTACAGGTCCCTTCTGAGTGACTACGACGAGCTCTTTTCACTTCTTTTACAACATACTCCACTTATGCAGATCTTTCTTTGTCATTTCGCATTTAATAGGAGCACTGATAGATTTCCCAAACCACCTTGGCTGATTGCGAATAGCACATTATTTTCCTCGAATCTGTTTTTCAGGTTTGGCCCTCTGGGTCTGTGGAACGAGCAGTGACAACAATAATCATTCTTCCAGCATAATTAACAACACTTCTGTGGGCTTGGAGATCATGACCGGCAATCATTCTGGACTAGAGGTGCGCTGATTACACTCTCTCTTTCCAAAGAAACCATCCAGTGCCAGAAACATTTTTTTTCCCAACTGTACAGCTCACTGTAGGGAAGTGACTGAGGACTATAACTACAATTTAAAATACATTTAAAGGAAAACAAATGTTTAAGACTAACACAAGTGTGTACCTTTATGGTTAACTAGATCAAGATTTTATTTACTCCATGGAAATGGAACTTAATCGGAAGGATATGATTTTGCCAGATACTTGACACTCTAGCAGTTATATTAGTTTATATATAAACAAATAAATAAAATATTTGATAAAAACTAATTATAGGGCAGCACAGTGGCGCAGTGGGTAGCACAATCGCCTCACAGCAAGAAGGTCGCTGGTTCGAGCCTCGGCTGGGTCAGTTGGCATTTCTGTGTGGAGTTTGCATGTTCTCCCCGTGTTCGTGTGGGTTTCCTCCGGGTGCTCCGGTTTCCCCCACAAGTCCAAAGACATGCAGTATAGGTGAATTGGGTAAGCTAAATTGTCCGTAGTGTATGAGTGTGAATGGGTGTGTATGGATGTTTCCCAGTGATAGGTTGCAGCTGGAAGGGCATCCGCTGCGTAAAACATATGCTGGATAAGTTGGCGGTTCATTCCGCTGTGGCGACCCCAGATTAATAAAGGGATTAAGCCGAAAAGAAAATGAATGAATGAAAACTAATTATATTATATAAATGTACAGTTGAAGACAAAACTATTAACTCTCTTGTGAATTTTCTATTCTTTTTCAAACTTTTCCTAGTATTTCCTATTATAATTTATTTATTTATCTATTATAATAATTTTCTTATTTCTTTTAGTTTGGCTGGAATAAAATATGTTTTTATTTAACATTTTATTGTCAATATTAATAACCTCAATTGAACAAGCCACTGTTGTAAAATGACTTGCCTTATTAACCCGAAGTTGCCTAGTAAACCTAGTTAAGCCTTTAAGTTGCATGTTTAAAAATGTGTTGAGAATTCTTCTCTCTCTTAAACAGCATTTGGGAAATATTTAAAGTAGAATTACATTTTCACAGGAGGACAAGTGAATATAATGATAATAATGACAACAAAAATATTTTACATTTATTCTAAAAATTATTGATAATTTTGTAAAACATACTTATTTTTGCAGTTTTTTACGTTTTAAATTCATTCATTCATTTTCTTTTCGGCTTAGTCCCTTTATTAATCTGGGGTCGCCACAGCGGAATGAACCGCCAACTTATCCAGCATATGTTTTACACAGCGGATGCCCTTCCAGCTGCAACCCATCTCTGGGAAACATCCATACACACCCATTCACACTCATGCACTACGGACAATTTAGCTTACCCAATTCACCTGTACCGCATGTCTTTGGACTTGTGGGGGAAACCGGAGCACCCGGAGGAAACCCACGCCAACACAGGGAGAACATGCAAACTCCACACAGAAACGCCAACTGACCCAGCCGAGGCTCGAACCAGCGATCAGCGACCTTCTTGCTGTGAGGCGAACGTGCTACCCACTGCGCCACTGTGAGGCCCCTACGTTTTAAATGTATATTTAATTATTTATTGTTATGTCAATTTATTTATTTATTTCTATATGAATTTGACACATTAGTTTGAATTATGAGGAAAAAAAGGGGAAGATTTTTTAATTAACAACTTTTATTTTAGCCTGTTCCTCAAGCTAAATCTATCATATGACAGTGAATATGTGAACAAAGTCACAAAGCATATTACAGGATTGTTAATGTTTTTTTTTGTTTTTTGTTTGCATGATCGTCACGTTGGGTATCCAAGTATTAGAGACCAATAAAAACATGGCTGGAGTTTCATGATATCACAGTTGAGTTACTGATAGAGAGCACCATTTATGATCTGCAAATACACTGGTGCTGAGCTACAGTTCCTGGTTGGACAGCATATTATGTATTTAATATCCACATGCAGGCAAATTATACGTGGACATGTCTGTAAAGTCAAAGCAAACAAGCTGAGCAGATTTTCTACCACCACATAATGGAAGTCCGATGAAACAAGCCCACATGTAATGGCCTTATATAATGAGTGTGTGCTTGTGTTTATCATTGTGTAGTTGAGTTGTACGTTGACCTGTAGATTGGTAATGAACAGTAGTCCGAGCCACAGAGCCTGTCTCTTTAGATATGCACACATGATATGCAATTAAAAACTCCATTCACATTCCAGTGAGGCTGTCAATCAGAAGTAAATCCTTTTTGACAGTAGCCAGTGAAGCGTGCCAGCTAGCCACTGAACAGGAACTCAAACAGTAATGGCTTTTGTTACCAGCAAGCCCAAATTTGGATGCAATTAAGTTGACCTTAAATGAAAATATATGGATATTGAGGAGACGAAACAATAATTGGATCTCGCCGTGTACATATTTTCCTTTCAGCAAGTGTACATTTTACTTTATTACAGCTGACAACTGGATTAGCGTCTGATGCAAAGATAACAGTAAGTTACTAGAGACGTTAAAGGTTAAGACTTCAGTGCGAAACTGTGCTCGTAAACCTCTGCACTGACTATGAAAAATCATGGTAACACCTACTATAAAGCCAGCATTTATAATGCTTATATTTATCATTCTTGATGCAATATAATACATACATAATGCCTCATAAACATGATCTAGTAATATGCTGTATCACTTGATAAATATTCCCAACAAGTGGTGGAGGTGCCATTCCAACTTAATTATTACACGTAGTTTTCAAATTTCTGTCAAAAATCAAAGTACAAAACTGCAACACATGTAGCATTGCAATAACAGAATAATTTAATTAGATTAAGCACATGTTAGCAAATTTTTACCAACAACAACAGCAAAGTGGCATTTTGCACCATTTTGGTAAGAAAATTTACTGTTAGAGTACTTTATGGTTTCAACTCTTGTTATAAAATAATAATAAATAATAAATAAGTAATAAATAAATAAATGGTAGATCAAACATCTTATGTTTTACAATAGATGGCTGTAACACACTGTTGTAGATATTGATCTTGTAAGTCGATGCTGTGCTGCTTCTGACCAATGCAGGTTCACGAAATGAAATGTAGCTGTTGGTAGCTACTGGAAAAGCTACATTGTATCATAAGTAGCTGAGCCACTGTCGAGCTACTGAAAATATAGCAAGCTGCTCTTCAACACTGCCTATTTGTGGTTTAGTAGTGTGATGCATTCTAACACCATTATTCCATAGCATCACAATGCTTTTCTTAGTGACTTATAGTGTGTTGTATCATGAATAGTCATTACAGCAATAAAACTTTGTTTGTGTAACTATTAAGAGTTTGATGATTCATAATCGCACAATAAACAATTGTATCCACTTGTTCTATAATGGATTATATCTTAATATTATTTATTTACGGTATGAGTTATCTTTTACTACTTATGTCTCCTTTTAAACGTCCAAAACACTTCAAAATGTGGGCATAAGATTTTTTTTTTTTTTGACTGCTTTAAAGCGAAAACAAAAAAATGAAAATTAGGTCCAAAAAAAATCCAAATCCAAAGCAGCCATTGACATCCAAAGGAAAAAGAAAAATACTATGCAAGACATCTGCTACCGGGTTTAACATTCTTCAGAATTTCTTAATGCTAATGGTCTATTCCAAATCAATGATCTATGCTAAGCTAAGCTAAAAGTGCTCCCACCCGACCCCAAGATTAGCTGAATGGATTAAAAAATGGTAAAATTGAAATGTTTAACTCTAGGGTAGTTGTAAAATAAGCCTATTCCCAAAAAGATCAAAGTAAAGTAAAGTAAAGTAAAGTAAAAGAAGTTCAGTATTCTTATAATGAAGTGGTTGTAAAAATGTTTCTCTTATGATAAAATCTGAGTTCTGGTGAAAAGCCCAAAGCATGTGCAGACCTTACATAAGCAGTCTCCATCTGGTGTTATAAACCATCATACTCTCAAAAGTTATAACAACATATCCTGTATGTTAGTATTTTAATGTATTTTCACTGCTGTTCTAAATCTTTATAAGATATTACAACATTTTATAAGGTTGTTCAGACAGTTTCCACATAACGAATTATAAATACAGGGTTCATAGAAAGTGTTACCAGAATCATTAACCATCATTCTCAAAGATATCCGCCAAGTGTTGCTGGTGTGAAGACGTCACTGTATAAAAAAGCATGAGGAAAACAAAGTAACGTCAATGATGTGCAGCTCTTCTTTGTGTTGTGCTTGGAGCTTGACCTAGGTACAACACGAGCAAAGATTACAGCCTATGTAAACATCTCACATTTATGACAATCCACCCATGTGTGGCCGGCTGGTGTAATGTTGACATACGCTGTTGACATAGGAAAAACTCCCAGCCATCCATCAGTGGAAGGACATCTCTGTTTAAAAGGGAAGAGCGAGCCATTTTGAGAGTTTCAGTTCAATGCTTTCAAAACTATTCAAACATAGAGGTGATAAAACCTTAAATGCTACTTTACACATGCTTACATCCAACATAACTTTTTAATAATGCAATTAATTTGGCAGAAGACTGAACAGGTTTATGATTTATTTTGGTTTCATGTGTTTAGATTTTATAACCATGACCCTTTTTACAATTAGGTATAAAACCACCTCTGGTAATCAACTGATTAAATGTAACATGAACTTTTCTGGGTACTGTGCATTTTAAATCAATCTTACTCTAGCCAAATTAAAAAAGAAAACTGCAATATTTTGGAGTTTACATATTGCAATCCTTCTTTTCTCAGAAATTTTAGGGTTTTTTTTTTGTCATTTTAATTTGACTTCCTGTGAACAGACAGGGGGACAAGTCAGAATTGTGAGATATAAACTCAGGATTTCAAGAATAAAAAGTCATTTAAAAAAATCCTATTATCATGTGCCAGAATTGAACTTACATAGGTTTGTGATATTAATAATCAAGTCATCAAAATGTGTGTCTTAAATCATATTTGTGAATTATGATTTAGTAACTAACATTAAACATTACCATTAACATGAAATGCTTTTTATGATAATATTAAAACATGAATATTCGCATTACTTTTCATAATAGGTTATTAATATGTTTGCTCACCAGCCATATCTAATAACTCTTAAAAGAAAAACTCATGAATAGTATTTCTTTAATAAAAAGCCATTAAAAAATGTAACTGCAAAAGCTGAACTGTCAATCAGAGCCTATAATGAAACTGTGAAATATTCAATGAGCCAATTGTTCGCTCCAATAATCATACTATTAATCAATAATCAAAAAGATATAAAGTTAATGTACCAACGTAAAGAAGTATTAAAGCCCTGTAAAAGCGAAGGTGGTGAAAAGAAAGCCACATGAAGAATAACCACACAAGCTGAGGTAAACACTAACATTCAGAAAGTCACATCATCGCCGTACACACAAAAACAAAACGCTATCATAATCCGTGAAAGGTCCCACATGATTTATATTTATATTCTCCAGTCTGAGCCAAGAACAATAACCAACCACTTACCATCATGGCATCATGTGAACGATACAACAGCAGATACAAACAGACTGCTGCATGCATTGATTTCCTCTCACATTTAGGAGTGTGGTTTGATCAGTGCTCTAAAGGCCGAGGCAGGAGGGGGGCACCAATGAAATGCCCACTCAGTCTCACCCTGTCATCACATCACTCTTTCTGAGAAGCAGTGACCTGGTAAACAGAGATTACCAGCGCTAGCTCCTCTCTCCTTCCACTTTCAGTGCTCTGATGATAAGTCCGTTAGCTCCTTTGTTACAAATGCACATGTGTGTAATGATCATTTCAGCTGCAGTAGAAAGACTGTTGTTTTGGGGGGGGTGGGCAGTTTTAGAGAAGGGTTTGAGTACTGCTCTTGACTAACAGACACAATAGACAGCGTATTATGTCAGGGTCGACATCCTGGGACCCTCTGACATCCAGGACCACCAAAGATCTCAGTAATTTCTAGTTAATTGAAAATGCCTGTGGCTAAGACACGCACACAGAAGACTTTATATTACAGAGCGTGGCCCATGACAGCAATACATATTTGGGATATCTAATTTCTCATCCGTTTTTAATGTAATCTCCTTAAGAGCAGAATCACATTTGGAATGTACTAACTTTTTTTTTTTACAAAGACTTAAAAACCACAGAAGATTCATGTGGAGACTGTAGTCCATAATTTAAATCAAAGAGCTTGTATTTAATTTTGTCAGTTTCCACTGACAAATGTTTATAGGTGTCTGTCTCAACAAAATGGGAGGAGAAAAAACTGAAGCCATCTGTTTGCTGGGTATTAAAAATGTGTTTCAATAAAAATCCTCAGGCCTGTTTTTTCTATTATTTGCAGTTGCACAGGCAATTAAATTATCTTTTGTGAGACTAATGCTTTCATCTGCTAAAAAAAAGGAGAAGAAATATTTAGGGTATGTTTACATGTCTGTGATATACTAAAATGGAAAAGCTTTTACTTTGCAGAAGAGAACATTGTCAAAACAATCAAACAGATCCAAGAAAATGACAAAAAATACTTTATTTCACCAAACAGGCACAATTTCTGGATACCAAACAGATATTAGAGGTACTAAATGCCATGAATAACGGTGAGCCTGATTAGGGCTGTGTAATATGACAATATGCATTGCATGGACAATCTAAAAGGTTTACCATTTCATATTATTCTCTATTGTTTATTTCATGGTCTCACAAAATAAATTGTTTATAGTAATACTTTTTCATCATTTGGATGACAGAGGTCTTACACACCACAACAGGGTTCCATTATTGATCGATTGAATATACATAAAACGTAATGTATTGTGATATATCATTATCAGGATATGAGATGACTCGCATCTTGATGTAAACTTTTTGTTATATCGCCTAGCCTTAAAAGAATACTATTATGCCACTTTTTACAAGATGTAAAATAAGTTTCTGATGTCCCAAGGTCAAAAAAACCCACAAAATATTTTTTATAACTCTTTGAAACTGTCCCTTTTAAGCTGTGATCCAAATTGCGCCGTTTTGGTCACTGTCACCTTAAATTCAAATGAGATTGTGTACTTAGCCATGTTTTCAAAAAAGGGTGGAGCTACAGACGCCTACGCATCATCAATGTTATCTCTGTCAAAAACTTAAAATGTCAAAAGAAGTGGCTCAGAAGAAGGTAGTCATGGAGATTACAGTGTCCATTTCTGCACTCCAAAACTCAACATTTATAATGCTTCTTAGTTGCTCACATTATCTTCACCGAAAACTCTATTTGTGGACAACTACTTCTCACTTAGAGCTGTCTATGCTAATGAGGGAGAGATTGTCACTAATGGGAGGGACTTTCCCCTCCGATGAAGTGTACAAAGGGAGAATGTCAATCAAAGTGTTTCTGCAGACTGTTTTTATGAAGTGTGATTATAAAAAACGGAATTAATTCATTTGTACCATTATAGGCTTGTTATATTCATGCCACACAACTGTGCTTAAAACTTATAAATGTAATTTTTGCAATAATAGGTCATAATAGGCCCTTTAAGCCTTATAGTGGGGAGTCATTACAGTGTTCTGGGGCAACTCAAGATCATAGTTGATGACTAAAATAATCATTTGATGACTCTAGACATTACATTGTGAGGACAGTGGTATCATACAGTCATTTTACACATTTTAGGCCTATCAAAACAGTAGTTTATGGGTATGTGCATGGGTAAATTTGACATGCTGGTAGTTTTAGGTATACAATGACGCCAGGCACTTGAACACTGGAACTACCAGAATTCTATACCTACTAGAATTACCATAGCGGTCATTTTGACATTTCTCATATAAGACGTCATTTTTAGTAGTTCTAGTGTTAAGTGGAAAGGCTAAAAAGTAAACATAGTCTAAAATACAGCCGACGTTTGATTGTTTTCTTTTTTACAACTATATTTGGTGACCAACCATTCAAATTATTAGTAATATCTAATTTAAGGGTGCTATATGGACAGTACTGCCAAATCAAATAATAGCATACTTCAACAACACGACCTGCAATGTTTAAGAATTAGGTCAGCGGAAAGAGAGAAAGTGGTCTTTTGTGACTTATTGAAACTCATTAGCCCATATGTGCATTTACACTACTTAAGGAATCCATCTGAATGAGTTTTTCGGATACATTTGGATCTGGTGAACCATTTTAGACCCCTTTTACACCTGTATTTGTCATTTTCGACTTGTAATTGCATCATCCAAATCGTATCTTAACATCAGTTGTCAACAGGACCTTAATCATATTTCGATATGGACTTTTATATGACACCAGTCCATTAGCTAAACTGGACTTATGCCATCCCATCAACTCACAGCACTCAAGACTGCAGACCGTAAACAAGCAAAAACATGTTACGTTTGGGAATGTACAAGCTATCACCATTCTTTAAAACCACATCAACGATGGACTTACAAGACAATGAGTCATGCGTAGTGTTAACAGCTTGCTTGCATTATCTCATTGGCTGTAACAACTTCAAGCCTGCAAACTCCATTAAAGCAGCGACTTGAGCACCAGCTGAAAGTCATTAGGCATGAAATAAATCATTGACTTTGATATAGGTCGGCTTCAGCAGAGTAGTTTTGTTGGCCATTAATGGTCAGGGGCTGCATCTCTGCCGGTTTTCATAATCCTAAACAGACTGTAATCCAATCCTACCCATGATGCCACACTCATTCACTTACTCTCTCTCTTTCTCTCTCTCTCCAGAATACCCCTCAAGACCACTCTTGACTTGCTTAACAGCAACGCTTATGTATTAAAGCACACATCCTAGGTGCAGATTCAGATTCAAAGAGTCCTCTACGGGGTCTTCAAATTCAAATTTAATTGCTTCTGCATTTATTTGCTCAGCAAACATTTTCTTAGCAAAAGCAAAACTGTGTTACAAAAATGCCAGAGCGGGTACCACGATAAGCACCAAGCACAGGAAGTGTGGAGCATTAAGTGTGTTCAAAGTTCCCTCATATTTTTTCTCTCACACCTCGAAATATGTACCTTTCACTGCACAGAAAGCATTGCGCTACACGAACACAGACCTTCCTGCATTTACCCGTTTTGCTGAACTGCAGAAAATCCACAACAAAGTGCATTGCAACTGAACGCTTTTTAAACCAGCATATGTCTCTAAGTCTCGGGAATCAAATCCATGGCTGTAAGATACAGTGCTTGTTTTGATATCTTTCTGTCCACATCAAACAGAAAGAGTGAAGACCGCAGTCTTCTGGGATCGGAGGAGAGCAGGTAGGGAGGAAGGTAATCAGGTGGGGGACTATGTGCACAGACTGAATCAGTCCCACTGGCAGCGTGACCCCCGTTTAGCCACATACCATCAATTTCTGCCTATTTGTTCTGGAGATACCACACACCACTGTCACAATCTCACTTGTTTGCTCTGCTGTGTCCCCCACCACCACCACCAACTACCACCCCCTCTCTCTCTTTCTTTCTCACTCCTCCAACTCCAGCTCCCCTCCTCCCTCTCTTTCTGAATTGCTAAGATGAAAAATCTCGAGTGGAGTTGATATAGGCTGACTTGCCTCTGCAGTAAAATTACACTATATAGATTATATCTGAAAGCCCTTCCCCTCCTTCCCTCCCTCTTCCTTTCCTTTCCTACCCCCGCCAACCTCTCTTCTCTCCTCTCTGGTTTTATAAACTCAGCAAAGATATTAACAATTTACTGCCGCACATCAAAATTACATCTAACAAATGAATCACTGAAACAATGCAATGAAGCTGCACTTTCAAGGATTTTTTTTTAAATAAGGCCTGTCACTAAAAATGTGATTCATCCATAAAACATTTCACTGTGCACTTAGACATGGATATGAGACCTATGGCAGTGAATCAAGAAGCATTGAAAGGAATAATACAACCCCAACCCCCACTCCATCACCCCACAGTAACCCTACCCCCTCCTCATTCACATACACACTCACTCTCTCTCTCTCCCTCTCCCTCTCTTTCCCATCTCTCTTTATCCTGCGCACATGCACTGCACACACACACATACACAGTAACAGCACCATCATTAGGAGAAATAGAGGAATACAAACCCCACATATTTCTGTTGTTCCTCGGGGACTTGGGGGATAAAGTAACGCCGGAGGTGTAAAGTATAAAACACAAATATGACGCACATCCCAATAACAAGCATATACACACACACTGTACATGTAGTTTGTGGATGTTGACAGTTTGTTGACGTCTTTGAGTTTGGTGATGAGCAGGTGTATCTAAGAGCGCGCGCTGATTCTGCCTACCAACTTTATTAGTGCCATCAAATTATTTGCATAAAATTTACACTCCGCGCGCGGTCACTGTGACATCACAAAACAACGATTTTTAAAGTTTGCTATTAAGCTGCCGATGTGCGCGTTAGCAGTTAAACGCGATTATGTGTGTTAAGAAATTAACTGATGAACTAAGTCACCCGGCTTGAATGCATTTTGTGGTCTGGCGCTTAATAGCTCCGACTTTCTCCAACTCACAGTAACAGACGACTGAAGTGCAAACTTTAAACAAGTCCACAGCATTCTTCATTCAACTTCATCCAGACGAAAGGTCAAATAAAACACTTTCATTGGGATCCACATAATAAAAAAGCATGCATCAAGAAATAAGCTTTACCTTGTTGCAATACGGAGAGTCCGAATAGTGAGACTGTCCCAGTCGGGAAGGATCTGTTGCTGATGGTGGTGGAGGTTGTGGATAAAATCTCACGTCCATTTCAGTAAAAACATCAACCGGCCCCTATTGCCTTTCCACTAGAAAACGTGTTCCTCGCTTACTCAGAATTCGCAACGCAAATAAGAGAAGAAGGTGCAAACTGAAGACTGAAAGAGGCTCTCTATTGCGCCTCACATCCGTTCGGCGGTTTTCGCAAAAACTTTTATATGAACCTCTACCTCAGGCGTCTTACAATTGAGTAATACCGCGGAAGAAAGCGCTCAGGTTTGGAGAGAACAAGAGCATCTGGTGAGTCTGTGTTGACTGCTGTGAGTAGAGATGTGTATCTTCTTGGTGCAGCTGTGGCTCAGTGTAACTGCTCTATGGAGAGAAGCGAGCGCTTTGCCAGTGTTCACACACAAAAGACTCGCAGGACACGCGGCTGTAGCGCTGAGCGGCCGCAGGGGGCGCTGTGAGGTGCGCTCCTTCTTCACCATTTGCATCGCTTTGCCTATTATACTGTATGGACATATGCTGACGGAAGATTCCGTTTAGTTGCTCTTCGGTACGAACATATTTTGACAGGAGCGTCTTTCACCACATTAGAATATATTATCTTGGTAAACAGGTGTCTACAGCAGCGGGTCCAACTGATGGGCTTACCATACTATAAGTGGGCTCAGCTAACTTCAAATTGAAGCACAAGACTACATTTTTTAAAAAAAACATGAAATAGGTCATATAAACTATATATATATATATAGGACATATACTTGAAGCTATGGAGCCATCATGTTGAATTGTTTTAATGTACTGGCACTTCTTGTTGAGTCATAAAAGCAGAACACCATTAGTCTATTGATAGAAGTGGCAATCAAGTGTTTGTATAAAATATTTAAGTTTATTAAATTAATAACATGCAGTCAATAAACCTGTTCCTGTTTTTTCAATTTTCCCTTTCCTATTTTGTGCCTGAAGCGCTCAAAAAAACTCAGGTCTGGAACAATATAAATAAAATAGATGGAGTAAAAATATTGCAGATTATAATTTTAAATGTCAAATGTAACAGTAGTCATATTTCAGGAATCATATCCAACACTGCCCATGAAGTATAATCCTTTTATATGGTCTGTCAGTACAGCAGCATAGTATAATCCCAACCAGTCCAAAATAACTAGGAGCTTTAATAAAGACTCATAAACAATATACAAGCTATGTATTTAACAAAAAACCAAGGGATAAAATACACTAGGATGTTATCAAAGGAACAACAAACAAGTGTATAATTAAGAACCATGGCAACATGGTAAACATTGTAAAACCAAACACAGGGTATATATTCATTCATTCATTCATTTTCTTTTCGTCTTAGTCTCTTTATTAATCTGGGGTCGCCACAGCGGAATGACCCGCCAACATATCCAGCATATGTTTACACAGCGGATGCCCTTCCAGCTGCAACCCATCACTGGGAAACATCCATACACACACATACACTACGGCCAATTTAGCTTACTCAATTCACCTATACCATACTATAGCATGTCTTTGGAGTTGTGGGGGAAACTGGAGTACCCGGAGGAAACCCATGCAAACACGGGGAGAACATGCAAACTCTACACAGAAACGCCAACTGACCCAGCCGAAGCTTGAACCAGCGACCTTCTTGCTGTGAGGTGATCGTGCTACCCACTGCGCCACCGCACGCCCACAGGGTATATAGTCATGTGAAAAAGATAGGACACCTTATTGAACTCCATTGTTATTAGTATGAGGCCAAAAAAACAAACAAACAAACAAATGAAAAAAACAACAACAATACGGTCATTGGCAAGTTTGGAAGAAAGATCCCCAGGTGAACAACATCACATGACCCCAACATGTCACTATTTAGAAAAAAATAAAGCTAAGATTAGGAATGGGTGACAAATTTAGGACACCCTGTGATTCAGATGCCTGTATATCCACTTTTAGCAATAATTATCTAACTCTGACTGGACTATTGTAACACTGAGTTTTATTTTGTTTTTGTTTTTTCAGCATCACTTGTGTTGTAGATTTGCTAGTGTGTGTGAATGACCACATTTTAGTTAAGCTTTAGCTGTCAGACAGGCATTGTATCACACACCTGAAGGCTCCAGACCAACAAACTGCTAAACCTTCTGTTGATGATCAGTTAAACTGTTTAATTAGCAGTGTCTGAGTTATTTTTGTTAATGCTATACAGTATGTTGTTGCTGATCTGAGGGTTAATTTTTCAATTTCAACCTGTCAAAGAGCAGATGATTTTTTTCATGTCTTGATATGGAATTTGGAATTTAATAGGGTGTCCTACCTAATATTTCTTTTTCACATGACTGTACATGACAGGATATATATGTGACAGTGTCTTTGTAAAGTACTTAGAATTTTTAATAGCATTTTTATATTGCCTTTTTTTAATAGATCTAGCAGATTTCAATTCTTTCTCAAACAAGTTAAATGTAGAATTCAGAAAAATAGGGACATTGGTGGACGTTAAGTGAACTGCAGCCAGCAACTGTTTGTGCACTTGTACTGAAGCACATGTAACAGGCACACAGCAAAAATGCTTTTCTTACAGTTTTTGTCTTGTTTCTTGGCCAAATATTTCAGAAATAGTAAGCCAAAATGAGGTGGCTTTTCTTTAAACCAAGAAAAATAATCTGTCAATGGGGCAAGTAAAATAATCTTATTTTCGGTTTGTAATGTGATCATTTTACTTACTCTATTGGCAGTTAATTTAGTTTGTTTAAAGGAAAAACTCACTTAATTTTGACTTATTATTTCTAAAAACAGGCCTCACGATGGCGCAGTGGGTAGCACGATCACCTCACAGCAAGAAGGTCGCTGGTTCGAGCCTCGGCTGGGTCAGTTGGCATTTCTGTGTGCATTTCATATTCTCCCCGTGTTGGCGTGGGTTTCCTCCGGGTGCTCCGGTTTCCCCCACAGTCCAAAGACATGCAGTGCAGGTGAATTGGGTAAGCTAAGTTGTCCGTAGTGCATGACTGTGAATGAGTGTGTATGGATGCTTCCCAGTGATGGGTTGCAGCTGGGTAAAACATATGCTGGATAAGTTGGCGGTTCATTCCGCTGTGGCGACCCTAGATTGATGAAGGGACTAAGCCGAAAAGAAAATGAATGAATGAATATTTCTAAAAACAAAACTATATATTTTTAATTGTCTAGAAAATGCATTAATAATTTTTAGATATTTGGACTGGAAACAAAATGAAAACTCTAGGAAAAGTGGAAGTACTGTACATGAGAAATAACATGATTCAATCATTGACTCTCAGAAGAGCAGTATACCCATAGCATATTTTACATTTGAAAATAACCCTCTCCAGAAGTGAAATGCAGGTAAAAGTTAAATATGGTGGTATATATCAAATCACTAGCCAATTTGGTGGGTTATGTTTCACAAATGCTAGCTCAACTTGGATCTAGTGCACATATTCAACTCATTAGTCAATATGTATAATAAATTAAGCTGAATTCTCCAATAATATCTAGCTGCAGATTTGTACGTGCAAGCTGAGACACGACATGCATTCTCAGACACATACACTCAATGGAGCTAGTGACGTCACTGTGAGGGGTAGGGTTAGGGTAGTTGTGCACATTGAAAGCATTGCATGCAGCTCAGCTTGCATGTGCACACGGTCTGCAGCCTCCAATTATGTAACATCTACACTTTACTGGACTTCTTCAACACAACAATGACTAAACAGCAAAAAGAAAGGCATGCTGGTTTCTTTACTTCGAAAGCAAGAGCATAAACCAAGAAATAATATTGTGTAATGACGTGCTGATCGCAGACATTCTGCTGAATAATTCAGAATAATTAATCTTTGTGATGATTTATTTAAAGACATCTTTATTGCATTACTATTGCACTGCTATTGCAGAATTATATACAGCCAAATTGGTAAGTAAAAATATAATTTCAAACTCTGCTAAAGGGAAAAAAAATAACATAAGTTGAAAATACCTTTGCAAGGATATACTAATAACAAAAACATAACATAACTGTACAAACATAACAACAAAAAGGAACAACAAAAATGATGGCTATGAGAAAACAGCAGCTAAAAAAAAGATCTAATCATAGAAATGTGGATTGTTTTCCACAAGATCTACAATTCCCCGTCATTGTATTGAAAGATGAGATTATTAAACTTGCACTATTATTATAGTGTTTTTATAAAGTGAAGAGTTCAGATGCAAAAGCCTATGTGCCACCTGAAATGTTCTTTTAAAATGAGCATTTTTCTCATGCTTCTGTGTGTAGGTTCAATAAATGCACTTTTATGTTTCTTGGAGTGTGCACAAACAACAAATCCTTTTGATTGACAATATAAAAAAAGGGATTAATACATGAAAATTCCCTTTTCCCTTTTTTTTTAACCAAGCAACACTTATGTGACTTCTGTTTATGCATAAACTTAGATTTTCCTTCAGAAGACTAAAAAACATTTCTGAACGGTTTATGGAATCATTTATTCTCCTGTAATCAGAAGTCTGAAACGCAAGGCAATCTAGAAATATGTATAATCAGAAGATGAAGATGAACCTAGTCATTTCATAGCAGCTAGATGCTGGTTTTACAGAATTAAAATAGAGTGCTGACAGGCTTCGCTACTCGCTCCAGACCTCAGCACACAGTCTATTAAGCAGCTCTGTGCACAAGCATGAGATGGGCTAGAACTATTTTTGATTATAATTTTATTTTTTTTGCTCTGAGGATTCAAGAAATGCATTCTTTCAAATGTTCTGTGCTGGGTCTGTTGCAAAACGACACCATGTGAAAAACGCTTTTGGGAGGATTTCAGGAGGGAAAATGTGGTCTTAAAAATAAAGATTCCAAAAAGGGGTTTTACAATGGTAGAATAGAAATTTCCCCAAAGTCTGTCTGTCTGTCTGTCTATTTATCTCTCTGTATGTCTGTCTATTCCTCTGTCTATTTATATATCTGTCTGTTTATTTATCTCTCAGTCTGTAGGTCTGTATATCTGTCTGTCTATTGATCTATCTGTCTGTCTATTTATCTATCTGTTTGTTTATCTGTCTATTTATCTGTCTGTCTATTGATCTGTCTGTCTATTTATCTATCTGTCTGTTTATCTGTCTTTCTATTGATCTATCTGTCTGTCTATTGATCTATCTGTCTGTCTGTCTGTCTGTCTGTATTTATTTATCCGTCTGTCTGTCACTCACACTTTCTTGGCAACTAATTATTGAAGCTTGAAAGAAACACAAAAACAATGCCATCCATAATGTTTTCGGTGGAAAATGAGCAGCCCACGTTCTCCTCCGACAAATGGAAATGAAGGAGGTGCAGGTGGTCCTATTTCTTGTCAATTACACTGGAGAAATTGGCATTATTCATCATTTCTCATCGATGATTATGATGACGATGGTGAGGTTGATGATGATAGAGATATGCAGCGCTGCTGTTGATATAATGTTTGTGGTCGATGAATGTACCAAATCAGAATTTATCACTACAGTGGCTTTTCTGCATCAAAAGCCACAGTTAAAAGAAAGTCTGCTCTAGTTCTGTTTGGATACGGCCCGCTGAATGTTGAATGCTAGTGCACACAACAGCCCGCTTTTTTGTGGTCAAAGTCATGTCAGCATTTTTTTTCAAAGGCTGTTAATCTCTGAACAATGTGTGACTGGCAGCCAAAAAAAAAAAACATTCTGGCTTCATGACATTCTCAGCCATAAAATCTAACTTTATTCTTTTATTATTGAAAGGATGGATTACAATAGCCTAACATCTGCTTCCAAAAGACAAAAGTTGCGTTGCCACTTCCACAACAACACACAGGCCCGTATGAGTCTCATATATGAAGGCTGACGAATATTGCAGAAAAAAATTCAGACCTGGAGAAATTTGAGAAATCATTAACATTTAAGCTACGCTGACATTTTGTTAAAGAACAATATGGTGCCCACATCGGGTGAATAAATGCACAATGACGTTTCTATTCCATTAACCTTTGAGTATCAGCTGGCATTTGAAGCATTGTGTTGGCAGACTAAACTCATATCACTTCATGAGAAAACTCACAAATAGACTCAATTTCAGTTGGCTGACACAGTGTAAACTAGTTGCAGAACTTGTTCACTTGCGCTATTTTAAACTATGTGCATATGAGGCTTTCGTTTGTGAAGGGTGTCTGGTTGGAGGTTGTGTCCATGGGGAAGTTCCATTTTAGTCGATATGTTATTTCAACGGATGTACACACAACCAAAAATCAATGGAATTTCACAATGTGATACATCTGATAGCTACAAATATCACCCCCAATGTTGAACCAACTTCCCTAGAGCTGAAGTTCAGTGATTTAGTCGATTTATTGCACGTACATCAAGAATACATCAAGTTCAAACTAATATATAGAAATTTGCATTTGAACTGCGGTTTAACAAAGACTCCGATTCTTTAAGGTAGTTGTGTATGTGTATGTGTGTTTCTAATTGCATGAGCAACAGTTAAGTTGATTGCCTATTGTTTTGTCTGTTGTGTATTAGAATGTGCACGTGCCAGTGCCGCATATACTTGGAATCATAACTTTACCTCAGAAACAGGCATCTCCTGAATGTCAACTTCCCTTCCCCCACCATATTACCTATTAAGTACATTCAAACAACCCCCTCACACACACACACACACACGCACACGCACACGCACACACACACACACACACACACCCTTCCCCCATAGAAATGTACAACCTCCCCCATGCACTCTGCAGTTTGATTTGAGTGAATATATGTATACAGTCACAAATCTATATCTAGCACACACTGCAGACACACACTCTCATGCTGGATTTTTAGACATTAAAGAGGTTATTCTTACTTGATCGAATTCCTAAAAAAATGCGTCCTGTGTTACTTATATTCTACTTATATACTGGTATTCAGGTTAAGTCCAATTAAATAATATGAATAAAAAACAGTTACTTTAAATATTACCACTAGAAGCACATTTTTTAGGTTACCTGACGAAACATTTTTTACAGTGTAACTGCTGTCTTAAACAGTACATGGACTATCTCAGAGGAAATCTTTCAATCGCCCACACACTCACAAAAACATTTGTTTTCCTTTAAGAAATCACAAATTCACACATTGTGCATATCTGTTTGATTTCAAGAAACAGACGTATTTTTTCTTCGAAAGCTTTTTTGAAGGCTTACTTTTAAAATGATCTGTGAGATGCATACAGGCAAAGAATTAAAAATGTATTGGTGCTGTGTGGAAAAAGTCAGAAAACCGTTACAAGTTAAAAAAAGAAAAAAGAAAAAAGGTCAATAAAATGATTTTAGGAGCCTTGTAGTATGCAGATATTATATACAGTTATTGTAAATATCTAACGAATAAACTAATGTTAAAGGTGAATGAATATCTGTATGTATATACCCAGTCATAGCAGAATAGCAAGACTTCAGTACATAGAAGTGACACACTGTGAGCCTCAAACATAATTGTTTCCTCATTTTCGTGTTATACATGTGAGTGTAATATCCTGGTGAAAAATAGACTAATCAGAACAAAACACCAACTCTGACGATTCACATGGCATCACTGATATCCAACACCCATGTTACAATTTATTGACCATGTTTACTAATCAAATTACAACAATGATATTTGTTCACTCTTATTTTTTTTTTATCTAAGCTTGTATTATGCTTACTATATATGTGGGACTTTTATTTTGATTTAATGAAACCGGCATTATAGAGCTCTCAGTTAATGCAACCAGACATGGAGCATCTCATCTAATCACAGCTTGTCGTCAGAAAGCAAAATTAGAAGTATACATTGAAATGTTAAATTCAGCGACCCCAGAAGAAGCATAATATGTTTAAGTGTATCTTTTGTTAGCTTGGAATATATATTGTGAAATTTAATGCATATTTTTGTAATGAGGCAACAAACACATGTAAACTGCTGAATATAAGCTCTTACTGTAATAAACTTCAAAAACTCATCTGTTTATGCAGAAGTTGGTATCAATTCCTGCCAGAGATTTCATATACATTAAAACTAGGGGTGGGCGGATCGATCCTGAAGTATCGATATTTTCGATACTGGCAGTGTACCAAAAGGATTGATCCTTAAATAGAAGTATCAACCTTTTCAGTTTTTTTTCTAATTGAGTGATCACTGATTTTAATATCTTAATAATAGTAATAATGATTATAGTGAGTAATAGTATGAAAATAATTACTTAAATAGGAACAGGAATGAGAATTATAATATTCTACTGCTGTGTCTCCACTAATGGATCAGTGTTCGCTCACAGCCTCAAATGGCACAGGCTGTGCACACACCAGCGCAGGTTTTAAAACTCAAGCGTGGGGCTGTGGTCATCATGATGGAAGGTAAAAGAAGCATAATCTGGAGGTATTTACTCCAGTCAATAATGACAAGGCTTTGTGTGACACTTGATGACACCACTGATCAGAAAAAGGAAAAGCCAACAGTCTTGTTTCATAAAAAAAGAAAAGAAAAAGATATTAGATTCTTTTTTTAATTAAACAAGGTTTGTGCAATGTTATTTATTGTTATATATGGTGTTATATAGCCAAATTTTGTTTAATTAGTAATGTTCTGTAATTATAATAAATGTAAAAAGGAATTATGTCTATTTATTTAATAATAATAGTGAAGATGATTAATAAAAACAGTATAAAAGCACTATAAACTTTTTTATTGAAGTATCGGTATCAACGCTACTTGTCATGAAACATTTGGCATCGGATCAGACAGAAAATAAGTGGTATTTTTGTTACAATTATAATTTAGCCTATTTAATCTTTAACATGACTCAGGAGCCAAATTTCATTTCATTTCATTCACTCACACCTTTTAGCTAAAATAAACCTCTCTACCACTTTAGTTGAAAAGATTGTCATTTAAAAGTACCTACTATTTTTGCAAATATATATTTTTCTGAAATATTTTTATGGGGCCTCACGGTGGCGCAGTGGGTAGCACGATCACCTCACAGCAAAAAGGTTGCTGGTTCGAGCCTCAGCTGGGTCAGTTGGCATTTCTGTGTGGAGTTTGCATGTTCTCCCCGTGTTTCCGTTGGGTGCTCCGGTTTTCCCCACAAGTCCAAAGACATGCGCTATAGGTGAATTGGGTAAGCTAAATTGTCCGTAGTGTATGTGTGTGAATGATATGTATGCCTGTTTCCCAGTGATGGGTTGCAGCTGGAAGGGCATCTGCTGCGTAAAACATATGCTGGATAAGTTGACGGTTCATTCCGCTGTGGCGACCCCAGATTAATAAAGGGACTAAGCCGAAAAGGAATATGAATAAATGAATGTATATTTTAGGAGTACATTATGCTATGTGTGTATATGTGTGTGTCAAGCACAGACATGCTAATTAATATTTATAACCCTTCCAAATATGGTCAAAAAAAAAAAAAAAAGCTTTTCATTCTAGGGGTAATTCCTGTGATTATAAATGAGTGTATAGTAACATTTCTGCAGAATTTTTGCACTTACCTAAACCACATACCACATACTGTTCCCAGTTGGAACAGACAGGAAGAAACAGTTTGCCCACAAATGAAAATTTGAGGTTCATTTAGACCATTCTAAATTTAATATGAGACTTTTTTTTCCATCACAGATCACAAATTGTTTTAAGCTAAAATTGGCAACTGACTCATAAAGAGGCAAAAAAAATAAAAATAAAATAATAATAATAGATATAACCCATGATGACGTTTTGGTCTTATGAAGTAAAAAGATTGGTCTGTGCTTTGCAACAATTTTTATCATATAGCATTACTTTGACCAAAATGCCACCATATATAAACACAATACTCAGATTAGCAGTCAATTAATATGTAATTTTTAACAGCTTCTCAAAATATTTTAACTTACTTTTAAATATCCCCCAAATATTGAATATTTGATAAGAACTATGCTTTATACAGTCCACAGACTCCTGAAGTAAGCATAAATCAATGCTTATGAATTCCTACAGTGCCTTTGATCAGAATTAGCAGAATCAGCATTTAAGCACTCAATCACTGACAGTTGAAATTTCAGCCTGAAATCCCAGAATGCCCGCATGCTGTCGCAGAGCCCCAATGTAGGGTCATGTTTTCACACTGACAGCGTCTTAATCCAGTGAAACATTGCGTGCATCTCACCTGCAGGCTGTGGTTGAGGTATCATCACTGCATCTGGCTGAATACATCATATCATGCATTCAAATTTATTCTCTCCTTCCTTTTTCTTCTGTTTCACCCTCTTCCTATTTTTGATGAGCTCTGTTACATCAAAAAAAAAAAAAAAATGTATCTAACACCAAATGTAATCATCCCCCACTGCTCAACCACCCACACATAAACACGCACACACACACACACACACACACACACACACACACACACACACACACTTGCATGGTGATCTGTCTGTCTTTCAATAGATGAATGTCAAGTAGTGTACATTGAATACATTTGCACTTTCATTGCTCAGGGGCCATTCTGCATTCAGGGTTTCTTCCATTTTCCTTCTCCATAAACCTCATCATTATTTAATGCATTTGTTGCCAGCACGTTTTCTTGTAAATTCAGGGACGCATTTACATCAGCCTGATTTGGTCCATTTCCTGAACACTCTGCGTTAACTTGCTGAATGTCCTGTTAGTGCTACACCAACTCTCTCATTCAAACATGCTAAATGCATATGAGCCTTGTATTGTGTTTGAGGCCGTGGGAGAAATTCCAGACAAAATGTATTATCATTATTATTATTATTTTTTTGGTGGAAATTAATTTTTGTTTTTCAGCAGCCAGAGTGTTTAGTTGGAGCACATGTGTGTGCGTGTTTCTGCACGTGTGTCAGATGGAAACTGATTGTGCCAGGAATGACAGCCTGTCCAGTTCTCTGTTGATATCAAGCCTTTCTGACTCCCCTGCTTCTGATTTTCACATCCGTCACCAAGTCAACCAGATTATTTTGAATCTATCAGATCAAATTCAATTTTGCTTTTGATTTTGGATCGGGAAGTCTCTTGCCTGTCACATAGTGTAAACTGGAAACACTGCCTGGAGATGCAAGAATTTGACAAGGCTGCTATTTTACACCAGACTGGAAGTTCATTTCTGGGGTCCTCTTGTTTTTTTTCTTCCCAAAACCTGAGGCCTGGAACGCAAAGTTAAACATATACAGAGTTAATGGTTTTCGGAAAAAAAATAATTCAAAACAGCAGGAAGGGAGTGGAATGTGAGGAGTGCAACTTCGGCTATTTAATACGCCATGTGTTTGCAATATTTTGGTGATTATTGCTGGGTTCTACAGCATTTCTGGTGCCGTGTTGCAGGTCATATTAATAGATGTTGCTCATATGACACTTTAAAGCTTGTGAGGCTTATTTTGTGCCGTGGTATTGTGTCGTTGACAGTTTTTGGGGACTGACTTATGTGTGCACAGCTGTCTGCACAAATGTGTGTGTGTGTGTGTGTGTGTGTGTGTGTGTGTGTGTACCTCCTTAAGGACGGTTGTATTTTGTGCCTGTGTGCCCATTCCATATAACATTTAGGACTTTTATTTTATAATATTTATTTATTTGTTTATTTATTTATGTTTAAAAAGTCAAATTATAATATGGTATTATCTTATATAATATTATATAATATAATATTATATTATATAATATTATATTATATTATACACATCCCATTATTGTATTAGAAAAACTAAAATATATACAATGTATAATTTACATATTTAATTTACATTCATTTACATTTAGATTAATTATAGTATATATTTACTGGCCTAGAAAAGTGAAATAAATGTATATTTGAATAATTTCTATAATTTACCCACAGACATACTGCACTAAGAATTATATTATATTATTAATTTGTTTTTCTTTGGCTTAATCCCTTATTTATCAGGGGTCACCACAGCGGAATGAACCATCAACTATACCAAGATATATGTTTTACACAGCGGATGCCCTTTCAGCTGCAAACTAGCACTGGGAAACATCCATGCACTCTCACATTCACACACGCACTTATACACTACGGCCAATTTAGTTAATCCAAATCACCTATACAGCATGTCTTTGGACTGTGGGGGAAACCGGAGCACCCGGAGAAAACCCACTCGAATACTTGAAGAACATGCAAACTCCATAGAAAAATGCCAACTGGCGCAGTCAGGACTCAAACCATTATTATATTATATTATATTATATTATATTATATTATATTATATTATA